>JAZDUA010000094.1:2670000-3042500 GCA_038098605.1 Gryllus longicercus | reverse complement strand
AGAGGCATCCAGGGTTTCATCAGTTATTCAGGAACTCAGAAAAATACAAAAACAACGAAACAGTTTCGATTTTGACTAAAAAATGAAAGTAACGAATTTTGGTATTCTTGTAATATTATACTGCACGCACCGACTGAATTGTATTGCTCAGCGCGTCTCAGCTTACCACACAGCTAACGTAATGCCACAGCAAGCAGCAGATCAAAAGAATTTACCACGCTTGGCATTCACATGTTACGCCTAACTGTACTCTGTTATAAAATGGTGCTTTTACAGTATGTGCCACTTTTGCTTGTATTTACGCACGTCATCTAAGGTGCACAGTATGGTATTTATTATTATTATTATTATTATTATTATTATTATTATTATTATTATTATTATTATTATTATTATTACTAGAAATAGTTGTTACACGTGGCGCAATATTAATTTTTCAAATTTATATAATTTAATTTGTCAATTTCCTAACTGGAATTCATTATTCCAGGTTCCTGTTACACAGTAATGAGATATTAAAGTATTATTCGCGTAATTCTCGGTCCGCTGCAACTGCACCTCTGGCGGAGTTTTCACGAGTGACACCCCGCGTGGGCTCTTCCTTTCCAATACGATGGCGACTCGTGGGCGAGGTCATGCGTAGGCAATCGCCGGAGGTCACATACCACGTGGTGTAAACACGCCCGCGGATAATCGTAGTAGCAACAGCGTGGCGACTGCACGTGCCGGATAACACGCTGCGTTGGTCGCAATTGCTATGCCCAGATCGGATAGTTCTTGAGACTTCTAAACTATTTAGTTGTTCAATTTACTAGTTAGTCACTAGTTAGCTCAAATAGAGATGATAAAATATGTACGTAGCATTTAAAGTAACCGAAATTGAAGTATATAATGATACCAGGATCTACGATTTGCCATGAGTACAGAGATGAGGTTGTCATGGACCTTACTCATTGTAGTTGAAATACAATGCTGTATATGAGATTATTAACATACTAAATTCATTAAATTAAAATCTCTGAATTTCGAAAAGTTATTTTTTTCGATCCTGACCGTCTTTAATGCTGATGCCGGAATTGTATTACTTTATATAATGCATTACTCATATATTTGAATTATTTTTTAACCAGTTATTTTGAATATATTAAAAGTTGTTCGATTTTTTAGAGAATTTTCTTAAGTGTGAAAACCAAAGGAACATTTCTGAAAGCAATGCATGCTTGGAAAATGTGAATATCGTGAATTACGTTTTTAATCATAAGTTTTGAAGAACACAATAAGTATAATACGATATAATTTAATCATACTATTACTATTATTATTATTATTATTATTATTATTATTATTATTGTTGTTATTATTGTATTATTATTATTATTATTATTATTATTACAAATTACACCTATTAATAAAAAATGTATTCAGTTCTCCATTATTCCATTTACATTTGTATCATAACAGAACGGTTATGCCAAACGTATTCAGTGAAACAAAGACTCACTGTTGTGTAATTATTGGGCGTTCCCCAAAGCAGCACAATGCTGAACAATGTGGCATCTCATTCACTGGGTCGCTAAAGCTGGCACATGTTAAAGTACACTATTTGCAGCAAAAGCAAAAATATTTCTTCAACCTTGGAATCAAATAATAATAATAATTCCACATACGATGAGCAAATACTGCATGATACTTGTTGAAGCTGCAATTAACTATTAGGGGAAAATATTTCCATCTTTAAACGGCATTTACTCGACCGTGTGTGAGTAATATCACAGTTTCAGAATTCGGTACCGGAATTTCACGTATATAACAGTTTTGAAAAATTTTGGACTACTTTCACGTCAGAAGACGACACAGCAGGTCAGAGTCAGAACAATGATACACAGGAATGCGGGAGCAATCAAACTGACTGCACAAGAGGAAGAATTTTCTGAATCTGCGGGAGAAGAAATTCCAGAGAAGAAATAACTACGGAACCTTTAGTTTGGAAACGTCTTGCAGACACTTCAATCCCAAGTTATTACTTTGTGAATTGTGTGGAAGGTAAAAATGAATGCCTGCAGGAGGTCCGCCACATCAACCACCTCATCTCAGCAAAGGCCTGCATTATAGTACGTTTTTAATGAATGATTTGTCAGTGGCAACTACTCTTTAACGCCTGTGACACACGAGCGTTGCGTTGACGCGCGTCACGTAACGCTGATGATGTCTGCTGCGTCATCGAGCGTTGATGCCCGTTCACGAGTCACTTACGTACGCAACACGCGTCGTAGATTAATGTATCTTATGCGAAATGGCACATTAGCGCTCTTGGCGACGTGCGTTGTTGCCAACGTCTCGACGCGTCGTGCGTTAACTTGATTTTCGTTGTAGGTTGAGCGTTTGGCTTAAGCTGTGAGCAATAGTGGCTGCACACGTGGCAATATCAGTACCCGTGGTTATATCAACGTGCGTTGAACGGGTGTTTGATTCTTGAAAGACGTACTTTATTTGAAGGTTTCATTTCTTCGGATTTCTGTAATAATTTATTTAATTATATTTCTTTAGAAACGGACATAGATGTTGAAATTATAATTCAACTTAGTTTGAAGAGCAACTCATGAAATGATTCTTCTGACATTCGCAAATAATCAAATATGTCCTTTTGCAGCTTATAGAAGAGAGTATAATAATCACTCTGCGAGACCCTTTCTCTATTAATTGAGTGCAACCAATGTGTCATGAACGTTTTCCTTTTCTTTGCGGTAACATATTCAGCACCACATGATATTATATATATATATATATATATATATATATATATATATATATATATATATATATATATATATTAGCAATATCGACGGCGTCCATGTTTAGTAGCCAGTAGCGCTGGAGGCACTCGGTAACAAATTCTGTGCGCAGGCATCGACGCGCGTCAACGTTAGGTGACGCGCGTCAACACAACGCCCGTGTGACATGGGACGGTCTATTCAAATGTGGTAGAGTGTTCTTTTTTTTGTATCGGACAACACGATTTTCATAACACGAACTCAGATTATTTCTGTATTTTGGAATTCGAATTAACGATGCACTGAAATTATTACTGCATTATGCCCTGGAAAGAAAGCATTCACGGCAATATGATGTTCATTGTGTTTTAGAAAATACGAGTTATGCAGTGAAATTGATCTAATAAAGCAATGTCGCGAAGAATGATCTCACGTTTGTCAAGATCAATTCCATTACCTGGGAATATGGCATCTTGTTAGCAAAGCGCCTTTGGATCTTTGGCCTTGAAAAGTCAATTCCCATCTGCGCATCAAAAACTCATTTATTGCTAACGATTCCATATTATTACGCAGCGTCTCGTGCGCAACAACTTTCATAGCAACTACACGCTTCAGAATAAGTAACATCATGTCGTGTGCGGGCAACCACTAATTCAATTTCTCGTGATTTATATTAGGTCTCTTCCACATGGTCATTCTAAACGAGATCCCATCGAGTTGTGAGAGCAATAACGAGAGTCCAATCTTGAATGATTCATGTTACAGGTTTTACTGCTCGTCTGCAGGAGTTTGTATCTCCGAACAGTTGAGGAACACGAGCGTCCATACCAAAGACGCAAACCTGACTCGCGCCATTGCACTTGTTCTGACGGCTTTGCAACTGACTACGACACGAAACAGACGAAGATCTCGTCGACTAAACGGGCGTCTGCCGCCAGGTCGCACTGGAAGCGGTCGGCGAGGAGACAATTGAATTGAGCAAGTTCTTACTTGGCGACACTAACCTCACTTTGAAGGACTCCGCACATTTTACCTCTTTTAAAAAGTTTTTTGAGGATCGTGCCGATCATGAGTATTGTCTAAGATACGAGTATCTTAGTTTTCTGAGTGACTGAAGAGACAGACACATGACAGTTTAATTGTGGGAAGAAATTACATCAAAGACGGTTACATTCGAGGGTTCATTGTCATTTTTTGAGTGGAGTCAAACATCATCCCGAAGAAAGGAAACAAAGCGTTGCCTTCTCCTGTAACACTTCTCTATGATTCACTGCGAGGTGTTACTAATTTCACGGCATAAGGTAAACGGCACTGCTGACAATGTTTATATATTACACGACAAAAAAGTTAAAAATAGGGCCTGACCGGCTATAGGGAGAAGTGAAAATCTATGCATGTTTTCATTAGTGTGCGTGACATCACACTTCACACGAAGCACTATTTTTAACTTGGACACCTGGTCTATTGATGTGTGATAACATTAGATTTCTATTTATTATAAAGTTTGCTTTATAATAAATAAAAAAGCTTAAAATTATGCACGGTAAACATTAAAATTAGCCTCGTGGCTAGCTCTTGGTCGTCGTACTCGGTTTCCTCAACGCGGCCCCGGGTTCGATTCCCGGTCGAGTGAAAACTATAGTTTGCATTTTCCTTGCAATGTCACAGTATACGTTGCTATGTGATGAAGAGAAAATTCACTTCTCAAGTTGAGAAGACCGGAATATGGCGTGGGGATGTCTTCGTGCTAACCACACGTACCCCCTAAATCCATGGCCGCGAGGCAAGGACGTCGCCTTATGCTTGAGCCCGTTCACGAGCTGTCGCTCCAAGTACACACATACATACATACAAACATAACTATTGTGCCGACATATCTGTTGTCTAACACTCATGTCTGTCCATCAAGTGTTCTCTTCGTCGTATACGTCATACATGGCTTATTTTTTTGTAACATCTGCTTTATTTGCAATTTGCACTCGAACATTCGGCAAATACAATTGTACATACATTATTGACATGTAAAGAAACCATCCAATTCTAGTTCTTTCTAAAAATTGTTTTAAACTAATTGTCCAATTCAGAGAGAAAAAAACAACAATAAACAACATCACATTGAAATAACAATAACACAATAACAAACATACAATAGTGCAAGCATTGTGACAGAAAAATTATATCTACAGTAACAATTATTTTAAAAGAAAAATATTATTTAAATCTGTGGTCCAGATCAAGAGGATGTACTCTTTTCAATCTTCTTGTCATTGTGCTGTTATCTAAGATGTTTATGGCCAGATGATTAATATGATTTTCGAGTCTGTGTTGGTATTTGTGAGATTTGAGAGTGATTTCCTCTTTAACAGTGGTGATATTGAGATCTTTATGTAGAGTGGCGTTTGATACAAACCAGGGAGCATTGCTTAATAGTCTGAGACATTTGGATTGAAATCTTTGAATTATTTCTATATTTGAATGTGATGCTGTTCCCCAGAGTTCAATTCCATAAGACCAGATAGGTTTGAGTATTGTTTTGTAAAGTAAAATTTTGTTTCCTAGACTTAACCAAGATTTTCTTCCTATTAACCATATCATTTGTCTACTTTTCAGTTCTGCTTCCTTTCTTTTAATCGAAATATGTTTCTTCCAGGTTAGCTTTTTGTCGAGATGTAGTCCGAGATATTTGACGGTGTCTACGTTTTCAATTAGTTTTCCGTTTATTTCTATTCTTGTATTTCTTGTTCGTCTGAGGGTAAATGTTATACATTTGGACTTTGTTTCATTCATTCTTATTCTCCAGAGTTTACACCATTTGTTTATATGCTCGAGGTGATCTTTCAATGTTCTTGTTGCCGTTTCATGGTTTTCGTGCGAAGCTAGCAGGGCTGTGTCATCTGCATATGTTGCAGTGGTGACATCTGGGGACTGAGGTAAGTCAGCGGTGTACAGCGTATACAGCACTGGTCCAAGGATGCTCCCCTGTGGCACTCCTGATAATATTGGATGAAATGATGTTATTTCATATCCGAATTTTATTTGAAAAAATCGATCTGAAATAAAGGATCGAATTATATTATAGTATGGATGCGGCAGACATTTCTTGATTTTATATAACAAGCCTTGATGCCACACTTTGTCGAACGCTTGCGCAATATCTAGAAACAAAGTGGAACAATACATTTTATTTTCTAGAGCTTCGTTGATGGTGTCGACTATTCTATGAATTTGTTCTATTGTAGAATGCCGTTTTCTAAAATCGAACTGATGGTCTGGAATTGCGTCATTTTCTTTAAGTAATGGATATATGCGAAATAGTAATAGTTTTTCGAATACCTTAGACAACGAAGGCAATAAACTTACTGGTCTGCACGAGGAAACATCTTGTAGCCGTTTTCCTGGTTTTGCAATTACAATTAATTGTGCCAGTTTCCACTGCGAAGGATAGTGTCCGATGCGTATTATTCCATTGAAAACGGATGTTACAAGGGCAATGAGTTTCTTAGGCAGTTTTTTAAGCATTTCCCCTGTAATACGATCATGTCCAGGAGCCTTATGATTTGGTAGTAGTTTCAGCCCTGCTGTGACTTCTTTTGTTGAGAAGAATTTAATTGGTGGCGACATTTGATGGGGACATTCCAGGAATTCCAGGAATTTCTTTTTCTTCTGTGAGTAGTGCTGAGGGGTGTGGTTGAAATGTTTTTGCAAAATATTTTGCAAATTCTTCTGCCTTATCGTTTTCCGTTCTAGCCCAGCTTCCATCGGTTTTACGAAGAGGGGGGACAGGTGTTGTAGGCCTTTTTAATTTTTTAGTAATTTTCCATAAGGAGTAATCTGTAGCTTTTGAGGGTGACAACTTTTCTAACCTTTCTCTTCATTTCCTCCGAGTGAAATTCTTGTAATTTTCTTGATAAGAGGCGGGAAGTTCTGTTGAGTATTCGTTTGTCGTCCAGGTGATGAGTGCGTTGCCAGGTCATCTTCATCTGTCTTTTCTCTTTAATCATTTTTAGTATTTCTGATGGGTATTTATTGTTTTCAAACACTCTCATTGCATATACGGCTGCTTGTTGAATGTGTTGTATTAAGTATTCAACAGCATCGTCGACATCTTCTGGACATACATGGCTTATAACACTAGAAACGCCGAATGTCGCGTACTAGCTAGAACCGCCACGCGGAACAAAAATGTCCACTGGAGTATCTTGTGCACTGCGGTGTATACTATATAGCCCATAGTATTAGGAAATAATAAATTAACATTAGTTTCTATAGGTAAATATTAAACAATACATGATATTCCACTTAAGAAAAAATATGGCATTAACTTTTTGTACAAATTTTATTTAAACACTTTAATATGCTTACAATATTTCAGACCATGCTGGTAGTACTCGGTTGTTGATACGAGAGTACAAGGTCCGCAAGTATTTCATATGCAATCTTATTGTTGTTTTGAATAATTACAAACATAGATGATCACACCTCTACATTTTTTACAAATTTTGATTTCTTACACCCCGCGTAGATATTTTGGCCTTCTCTTCACTGCAATTTTTATGTAATTGACATCGCCGTCGTTAGCACTGACTGAAAAAAACGGAATTTCTATAGGAAGAACGATTTGTCTCCTTTGTGAAATCACAACTAATTTTTTACTCACGTCGCAAAAGAAAATCACGATGTGAAATTTTCTTCTCTGTCACCATCCGATAAACCACCCAGGATTTTTAAAATGTATGGAGAGGTCATCTTCTGGGCGCAGCTCTGACTGAAATTTTTTTGATCAACCACATCTTTACTTGATCAACCACATCTATATCGAATTTTGGCTCGTTACAAAATGTCACACAATCAGGCGTGATCTTTTCGCCACAGCCAAATTGCACATCGGCATGATCAAAATCAGTACACTCTTTGCAGATTTGCTTGGTGTATTGTTAGACGGATGCCTACGTTCTTCAAAACTACCGTATTACACTGACAACAAGGCACTTTTCTAATTTTGTTTACTATTTCGACGGTAGTTGTCGACTTTTATTTGAGGGTTTTAGCAAGTGATAAATACGTAAAAGAGTGGTCGCATGTGACATTCCTGCCCTTTTCATATAAGGATGAATAAGTTTAATAACCACGTGAACATCGAGACGTTCAATTCCTGCTCTGTGTCATGTTTTCCAAGAAATGGGAAGGCTTTTGTAATGTACTTGAATTTCTTATTCACGGCCATCCAAAATTTCTGGTCAAAATTCTCCTATGTTTTCTCGAACACAATTTTGCAGAGCAGGAGTACCTTGTCAGGAGGTCCTTCCTGCAGCAACGACAATCCTCTTGGTACAGTCAGGTGCTTCCGCTTTTGTTCCCGCAATCAAAAATTGAATCTTTGTGACCTCTTACTTCTGTTGTCCCATGTGATCTTTTATTGTTGGTTTTTCCTTGTCACTAACCGTCACTGTTACCCAATGTGACTCTGACTAGTTTTGAAGCTTCAGAGAGACCTTCGGGATGGAAAGAGAAAGAGGAAAAAAATACTGTAACACCTACGTTTTTCAGAATTTCGCGAGATCTTTGATAATGTAAGTACACACTGTAGATTAAAGAGACTGACCTTTACGTTCTTGGTATTAACAAGCAGAAATCGGAATAGTCATATGCGATTCCTCTTCTTCCATTTTTTCTTCACAAAGATTCGACTCATCACAAGAAGACTCTGGCAGTTCCCCAGTCAGACCCGCTTTCTAGTGACCGTTCCGAATCTTCTTCGCTTATTTCTCGTAACAGAGACACGCTGTCTTGTTATTAGAATAGCATGCAGTGGTTCTCTAAAAGAAATGACAGCATGGTTCGATCAGACAGTTTTTTACGATGCTACTGTCGAGAATCGGAAATGCGGTGGTTGCCGGAAACAGTTACGACACTCAAGAAAAGAAAATTAAGATGAAATTATTATTAACACCAGATTATTACTGCAATTATCTATTCTGCATTATCAATAGAGTGATGTCAAAGAGGCATTCAGAGCTGATAGAGACGGAACATCCAAACTGAACATCCACATGAACGAAACAAGCGTCATATTCACAATAGAACAAAAATGGCACGTTGACGGTTCCAGGTAGAACATGATTTTTCTTTGACACTAAGAAACACTTTGTGTTGAATGTTTGTCTAGACATTACATCTGTAAAATGAGGAAAAGTCAGCGACGCACAGTGTTTTCGAATACAATGTCTAATAGTTATAAACAAATGAAAATTGGCATAGGACAAAAATGGCACGTCGGCGGTTTAAGTGATTAAACTCTTCTTCTCAATCATCACTAGGGGCTTCCATAAGACTACATAATTGAATACACACCCTGATTTACACACTTTTCGGCTCCCATGTGAGTTTTACCTAACTCCCCTATTTGCCCTATTCTTTAACTTTTTCGAACTGGCCAGCTAAGGTTCTTGTGTGTTGAAAACTTCTGAAATAATTTATTGGAAAGGAAAAACTGCACTGTTTCGGAAACCCTATTTCGTAACAAAATAAGGAAGAAAAAATTCTTTAAGATTCTAAAATTCTTCTGCAAAGACTCGCATTTGCATAGACAGAAGGAGCCTCTTGTCGTCAGGGTCACGGAAGTTCAACTCGCCGCATAGGCCAAAAGCCAACGTGGGTGTTTCCAGCTCTGGCATTCCCTCAACGGGGCAATGGCACACTCGACATGTGGAAGCGGTTGGGCTCTCTAGTGGAGGAACTTCAAATTTTGCTCGATCTTGAAAACTCACTGAGTAGAAGCTGAACCTATGTTTGTGGGTCCTGACATTTTCACGGTTTTTTCGTTTACGATAAATGGCCTACACTTTTACGTCTTGTTCGGTGCAACTACCTAAAATGAATTCGACACTTTTACACGAACATTGAAAGAGAAATCGAGCAGTTATCTGATTTTGAGATTTCGAAACTTTTTCAAGACTTAAAAATTAAAGGATTTAAGAACTTAAACATTCTAGTATTGCAGATTTTAATGAGTGAATTCCAAAATTAAATAATTTAAACAATAAACAGTTAATTGATTTTAGAGTTAATAATTTGATAATTTCTAGTGTAATAATAAGAAACTTTCGAGTTTATTGATTAGGGGATTGCATACTGTTAAAATGAACCATGTATTACATTCAAAATAGTAATACATTTAAAAAAAAGAGGATTACATAATTATGCGATTCCTGGATTCCGAAATTAACTGATTCGAAAATTCCAGTATTTAATGCTTTACGTATTCGAGGTGTGCAAAATGCGAGTGTCCTTCCCGGAAGCCGCTGCGTGGACCGCTCAGCGCCGCCGATCGCTGCAGCAGCTGCGGCGTGGGAGAGAGCTGCGGCTGTGATCTTACGGGGCTGCGACCGCCCGAGTACAGTTACACCCAGACCGCACACACCTAATTTCTTTCGATCGCCGGCCTACTTCTCGTAATCACTGCACCGGAGGCGGAGGCTGGGTCGGTTCGTGACTCGAAGACTTCCATGCTGCAAAGCCTGCTGTACCATAGGGCATTTGGGAGAGGATACTAAAATGGATTGGAAAAGCTGTTTGTGTGAGACATAACGTGCAACATTGCGGGTGAGTGTACTGGAAAATTGGAGGTTAACCGTTCCAAAAATAAATGTAAGTAAAGGTATAGTTATTAATGTCACTAGGCCGCTTTAGAACACATAACGGACTTGGTTGAAGTTTCCACAAAGAAGCAATAGTTAAGGTTTACAACCATGTCCGATAGTTGATATAGGCCGTGTCTCATTCAATACTTTTCGTAAAGGGATCTTGTGAAAAAACCTCTTTTAAATAAGAAATATATTTTGTTTGAAAATATGTAATATATATAACTCCCGAGGGTGCTAATGTGCGGATGTGTAGTTCCATCACTCGCGATCAATCGAGACGTATGATGTATCATTCGACGCTTCTCGGTTTTCAATGGGGAACTGATAATTTGTGTTCGTGTCAGAGCAGAAAATTCTACGAAATTTCCGTTCTTTTGAATGTTTTAGCGCTGCGATATTAGTGGGTAGATGGATATTTAAACCAATAGATATCTAAATAGATTTACGTAGGTGGCGTGCATTAAACTCCAGCAATACGTGGTTATTTTCGTGTTTGTATCTTTCGCAATGGACGTGTCATCAACTTCTTTATTATGAATAATGTTTCTTCCTTTTAGTACAAATTTTACAAAGATCTCACAACCGTTGTGATAGTACGATCTCTGAAAACAGGATCTTCAACGGAAATACTCATACAGCAATAATAACAAGTCTTTAATCGTGTCTGTGCGATTTCCATCACTTCCACTCACCACATGAACTGTATCATACCAAGTCGTGTAAATTTTATTTTAAATTCATAAAAATCAGATTACCGGCAGTAATTAAAGAAACATTCGTAGCTTGTCACTGACGACTCATATACTGCTATTAAAAAATCTCCATCATTGGCAGTAAGAGTACAATCGATATTTGGCGGGATTGCAAATATGTAGGTACATCTGCAATACAAAATCCGTGTAAAGAAAAATTGAATCAAACAACAGAATTTAAAAAAATACTACTGTATTTTAGAGCTCACTAAGCATGTGGTGACAGGTCTTGATTATAGAAAAAACATCAGAACTGTTTCTGTAGCAAGTCTATTACTTGTTTCCATCCTCGTCTATTCGATTGAAGCCACATCGCAAACCACATCCCCGAAATGACTCGACCTAACGACGACTCATTCTTGCGTACTACGATTGCCGCAATTACCTTCAATAGCCGCAGAATTCACGAACAAACAAATAAGCGGACGAACAAACACCACGGGGGATTAAACCAATCAGCCATGCAGTTAATGGACGCGGCGCCGGCGGAGGAGGTCGCGGACGTAGCGGTGCGCAGCGGCCCATGCGGTCCACCGGAAAAAGAAGGAGCTGTTCCGACGCCTCGCCCCCGCCGCCGTCATCACGGCTGCTGTAGCCGAGGGTCAACCTTGTTGCTGCCACCACTAGCGGTGCTGCGGCCGTCCCATATCGCAGCAACATCAATTCTGCAGCAGCTACTATCACTTCGACTTCGCAAACACCACCACCACCGAACGATTATCTTCATCACTTGTGTCCTTAAAAATGCCTTTATTAGAACTACCAGCCAAGGAATATTGTGGAAGTTGCTGGGATGCCGTCACAACTACCATCGCCATCTGAAGCATTATTTTGTCAGTTCGACCACTAAAACTGAAACTAACTGAAACCGTTAACACCACCTCCATCACCACTAGATCCACCATCGTAGTCACAGAACCTAAACCACATTGTTATCACCGCCATCGTGGTCACCGTTAAAATCCCATAGCAGCAATTGCTAATGCTTCGGCTTTTGCCGACGCCACCCCAACATCCCGATTAACTAATACCAAACGCGCCATTTACAGAAAAGGCATCAGAACACAATTCCCTGCAATAGGACTCCAGTAACCGCACCGCCAGTAACCGCACCGCCAGTAACCGCACCTCCAGTAACAGCACCTCCAGTAACCGCACCCCCAGTAACCGCACCACCAGTAACCGCACCTCCAGTAACCGCACCTCCAGTAACCGCACCTCCGGTAACCGCACCTCCGGTAACCGCACCTCCGGTAACCGCACCTCCGGTAACCGCACCTCCGGTAACCGCACCTCCGGTAACCGCACCTCCGGTAACCGCACCTCCGGTAACCGCACCTCCGGTAACCGCACCTCCGGTAACCGCACCTCCGGTAACCGCACCTCCGGTAACCGCACCTCCGGTAACCGCACCTCCGGTAACCGCACCTCCGGTAACCGCACCTCCGGTAACCGCACCTCCGGTAACCGCACCTCCGGTAACCGCACCTCCGGTAACCGCACCTCCGGTAACCGCACCTCCGGTAACCGCACCTCCGGTAACCGCACCTCCGGTAACCGCACCTCCAGTAACCACACCTCCAGTAACCGCACCTCCAGGAACCGCACCTCCAGGAACCGCACCTCCAGGAACCGCACCTCCAGGAACCGCACCTCCAGTAACCGCACCTCCAGTAACCGCACCTCCAGTAACCGCACCCCCAGTAACCGCACCTCCAGTAACCGCACCTCCAGTAACCGCACCTCCAGTAACCGCACCTCCAGTAACCGCACCTCCAGTAACCGCACCTCCAGTAACCGCACCTCCAGTAACCGCACCTCCAGTAACCGCACCCCCAGTAACCGCACCCCCAGTAACCGCACCCCCAGTAACCGCACCTCCAGTAACCGCACCTCCAGTAACCGCACCTCCAGTAACCGCACCTCCAGTAACCGCACCTCCAGTAACCTCACCTCCAATAACAGCACCTAACCCCATCGTCACTGCCATCGGCCTATCCGACGCGTGGCACCCACCGCCTGCGCCTCCGCCGCCGCAGCCATGACCGCGCCGCTGACCTGCGGTGTCCGCCGACGCCACAGCCGCCACTTTTCATCTGTCTTCCGCTCACACGCACTCGCGACCTCTTCCCTTCCCCGGCCCCCGCCCTTCCTCCACTCGTTCAGGCAGCGCTTCCGCCCGCGAGCACACCTTCCTGGTTGCATCCACATATGACTGCTCATGAATCGGTGAAAACAAAAACGTTCCATGTCCAGGAGCTTCGAATTTTGAAGAGCAAGCAAAGAGGTTCATTTTTTCTTAACTTTAATAGTTGAAAAACACATTACAGACATCACAGAGTTCACGGTCAACGAACTTTTATGCATAGAAAGTTGAATTTATATTTTAAGAAGTTTACCACCGTTAACTTAAAACCGACAAAATGTGACATCGAACCTTTTTGCAGTCACCAAAAACACCCTAACCTACCTTTTGTATTCGGTATAGACCTATGTTCTGTATTTGGTACAGACATAAGCATCGCATTCGTTTTTCACATCAGTTAACACTGTCCCTTAACTTTTACTATATTATCCACATGATTATCGTTACGGTCATCTTCAATATCAAGAAACAATCATCATTCCTATGATTTCCATCTGTTCCTGTTTTGTTCACCGTTGCCGGCCGCTTAATAGAAGATGTACTCCAGACGCAACTGCCGGCCTTCCAGTCGAAACGACCGTGCTGGTCATCTAGGTATGGCCCTTTGTGGCCATCACCTGACCGCCACCATCACCACCTCATACACAGACAACTGTTCTTCCACTATCCCATCCCCTCGATTGTCTTTGTCACATTTGCTATCACCACCGCTATCCCCACAGCTTCCGCGTCCATTCCCGCCCGTCACAACAGCAACTTCGCCAATACCTCAGGTTCTCCTTCCTCCTACACACCTTCACCTCCTGCATCGTATCCACCTCCGTATACTTCACTGCACATGCCGCCTACGATGCTTACACGGTTACTGCTGCTCCTCCAGACGCCTCAAACCGGGAGAGATGACAAGGCATCACTGCAGTCCCTCTGGCCGGGAGGTCCTAGCGCTTCACTCCTGACGGTGGCAAGATTTTCGACTCTAGTTTATCGGTTTGGTTGAATTCAGACCCTATCTGGAGCAGAACGCAGCAGCTAGCTGCTGTGATTTTTCGTGGTTTCTCCGATCAACGCGAGGTGAATGCCGGTGCAGTATCCTATGAAATGGGTCACGGACAGCACGCGATCTTTTCTTCCTCTTCCTTGTCCTATCCTCACCCCTTACACACTAACGCGTCCTACACAAGCCTCGCTGGTGAGAAATACCTGGTTGGGGAAAACTCCGCCAGATGCCATACATCGGGAGAAGACAGCATCCCGAGCAAAAACATACACTACACTTACGGGACTAATGACCCTAGTAGTTGACTCACACGAAATCACTAACAATCAATCAATACCAGACACCTCAACCGCTCCGTCTCTCCACCGCTACCATCTTCACCGGCACAGCCCTCGGCGAACCTCTTCGCTGCCACTGCTGTGTTCACCAACACCTAAATATCTTCCTCCTCCCCGTCCTCTCATCTTCCCGTCCCCACTGTAGCCGCTGCCGCCTTCTCTGACTACGTTACTACGACTAACCCCCACCTCTCTCTCTCTGTCTCTCTCTCTCCCTCTCCCTCTTTCTCTCTCTTTCTCTCTCCCTCTCTTTCTTTCTCCCTCTCTTTCTCTCTCCCTCCCCCTCACTCTCTCGTATCCATCGTCGCCGCTGCCCCCACCGCCAGTCTGCCGATCGCTCTCGCAGCAGCTTCCTGCTCCAGCTGCCGGAAGGCTCCTCCTAACGAGAAGCACTCGCCACCTCCACCGCATTCGCCCCCTCCCACGCGCCTCCACGCCCCACCCCCATGCGGCTATTGCATCGCTGCTGGACTGCCCTCTGCTCCGGAGGCGCCCAGGGAAAATAAGGGGCCCGGGGATCGAACCATTGGGGAACCGTGTTACAATCAAAAATTCCCCTGATTCCTTAATATCATTAAATACTAATATATTTTAAAGCGAATCATATTTCAACTTCTGTTAAATAGTTCCGTTAAAAAGTGTACAGAAGGAAATACATTGTGTCTATATTTTTGGTGCCCCATTTAAGGGGGGCCTGGGGGAAGTTGCCCCAGCTGCCCCACACTCTGGACGGCCTTATTCATCTGAATACTCTGCGCATGCGGTAGAAAAGTACTCTTAGAAGGTTATGAAGGTACAAAAGATTCCATTCCGTCTTATAGATTAATCATTATTGATTGGTAGTATAGTTTCTTGAGGTTTGTGATGCAAGGCTTGTCTTCCTCTCTAATTGGTTTTACGTCGTACTTCATAAGTTTCCTCTCAACTAGTTCTTTCAAGGTAGGGGGATTAACGAAGTTCATTACCTTTTAGAGAAAGAGTCTGCAGTTTGCGGAAGTAAAATGCCGTATACAATAAGAGAACATTACAAATAGTGAGAACAGTAAATGCTTTTTAAGACTTAATGGAGGAGCGTACCACTGCTAGCCGGAGAAAGCATTTTCTAATAAATAATGCAATCTTTCATGTCTCTCTCCTGTTCCTTTCAGAATGGGAAAAATTATAGTAATGCATCCAAGAACACCCCTCCATTCCTAGAGGATTATTTGTTAGAGGATATTATAAAGGTTAAAAAATATTTGGAAAGTCAGAAAGCAAAAAATGAACAATCTACAGAAAAATCTTAAAAATTAAAAATATGGGGTGCGAATATTTCCTACTGAGTTACTTTCTTTGAGTTGTATAAGACTTCAGCAAAAGATACCCGGGCATATGGTGGATATAGCGTAGGAATAATGAAAACCACACCTAAAAAGTGATATTTAAGGAGTTACCAGCTTAGTTTCGGATTTGCCACAACGGTAATTAACGTTGATGTTATTTAATAGTTACGCGATCGACGAGTTGTCCCCAACTGATTAGAATTATCAGCTCCGCCGCGATTACGATCCTACTTTCCTCCGTTTCCCGTAACACTCAGACGGCAATTCTAATAAAACCTACCCGGGCTTGTATCTGGACAGACAAGTAGTTACATTCTCCTAATGTGCCATAAAACTGTCCGACGTAATTGTCATTGATAACATCTTTCACCCTAATCTCGGTGCCTCCTCAATCCTATCTCGATCCACCCTATTTTTTCTTCCGCTCTCCGTGAGAACGCGCGTCGTGGCCTCAGGAAGCGACGTCGCGGAGCAGTTCCGAGGCTACTCGAGTCCCGCTCCATCGAGCGACGGCAGCTCGTTACGCGGCGGTCGGGGCCGTCGCGGCCGCCTCGGCAGTGGACGCTAAAGCGCACGGCGGTTCGGGAAAATTCGATTTCTCCAGCGGCGGAGCCAACAAAAAAATTATATCAGGGCCACTATTTCGGAAAAGTAAAATCTGATAGAATAATGATTACACGTAAGCTTCCGCGGCTCGAATTCATAAATTCTCGGCTATCCGGGAGACGCCGCGTCGTTGACTGGGGTGCCGACGTCACTGCCCTGAGGAAGCCTGCGACATGTCAGGCGAAACGTCGGCACCCCAACCAACCGGATAGCCGAGAATTTAAGAATAATGATTAATTGAATCGTTTATTTCAGAAACCCGTCGAACGCCAAAATCTAAAACATTGCATTAGCGATGAATTATTGTTCCAAGAGAATACACACATTTATATGAAAAATATTCATTTATCAATTGCGTTAATAAATAAAAATATTTTGAAATCTGAAAAATTGGGAGACTTTTTCTAAGCTTTCTCAAAGCGAAGAATTTGGCGTTTGACGGGTTTCTGAAATAAACGATTCAATTAACGAATCCGGCATAGGATCATTCATTGGCTGCCTGATTGATTATTTCACGTTTTTGGGCGAGTCGCCTGCTGAGGTTATTAAGCCGTAAGTGGAGAACATGTTTATACTCGAGAGGTGGCGGTGATCTTTCCTTGCTGGATGTCGAGATCCACCGGCGACCTACGTCGGCTTGCGGGGATTTTCCCCCAACCAGATATCTCCCACCAGCGGGACACCATCCCAGCTTGGACAAGCTGTGAGTTCTCGACTGGCCTCCCGGACGTGTATGATAAGTGTAGAACGTGTATGGCACTGCTCCGAAATTTGCGTGGTGTTGATAAGAGAAACCGCGAAAAACTACCGAACAGATCAGTCGGCCGCTAGAACTCTCCTCCAAGGAACGGCTGAATACGACCCATCTATTAAGCTATTGTCGAAAATCTTGCCACCGTCGGGACTCGAAATCTAGGTCCCCCGGTCAGAGGTACTGTATTGACATCTATTGATACCTTGAGCCATCTAAGACAGTCATTGCTTAAGAGTGAATTTACACATAGAATTTTTGAAGTAAGTGATTCAGAACAAAAGGTTATCTACACAAAATATATAGACCACACAATTAAAACTAAAATTACTTCCAAATTATGGTATTGTTGTTTACTTTTGTGCCATATTTGTTTCTTCTACGAAAAAAAAACACTTTTTTAGTGATACATACTTTAATACGCAATTCGATTTTCAATTATCAACAAATCAATTCAATTTTAACAAATATTAATTTCCTTCAATTATAAAGTTTAAAAAAAATCATAATGAATCGTTGTGGATTTTGTAGTATTAATAACACATTCGAACTCATTGGATCCCCAAACCTTAGAAAAATTGCAATTTGAGTGTTGATGAAGCCATTCCACTGCAGGTGCTTTTCGACCATCGAGAACCACTGTGCGCTGTTAACTCCGCCGCATCGGAGAGATGTCTCCAGAGTGTCACGAAACGCACTCCTCGTTACCCGTGAGTTGCGTGTCACGACGTTCAAGAGACTTTTCTTTCCAAGCCCCGGCGTTGCTCGGTGGGGATTATTTGTCGTCTTTGGTGGTGGGGAATAGTCCTACGATGACACAACGTAGCGGATTAGATTTCAGTTCCCTCTAGGTATTTCATTAGGAGGGAAGACAAAGTGTGACACAATGTGGCATCTTATACACGATAAATATCCTTGAGCGACCATTGTATCGACAAAATGCACGCACACTTGTTTTATCTCCAATCCCAATTAAACAAAGGAGTACCATTGCCTGAAAATGTTTCCATGACGTCCGCTGATGACCACAATTGCTAGATATCGATTACCCGACTACTTACACACAATATCTTATGTTTTCATTACATCTATATTTAATTCGCATTTTATTTATTAAAATATTTAGAACTAATTATTGAGGGTGATTAACCACTCAAACAAGATATAGTATTTGCAAAGCAATTATCTCACCAAAATACAAGTGTGATAAAACTCAACGACAAAACTTCAAAAGTGGATCTTTCATTCAGAGAGAAGAGAATAAGTCTATTACATTACGAGTCTGGAAATTAATAATTATAGAGTTATCATAACATTTCTTGTAATGGGTGATGAAAGTGCTCAAACTAGTTAGCCTGATTAACTCCATAATTGAGTATTTACGGACTCGTATTGAATTACTCTTTTCTTTCCAAATAAAGAAATCGTTCCTGAAGTTTGCTGTTTATTTTGTGACATTCCATAATAAAAGCTAAATGATTTCTTTAAACAACTTTTGTGGTATTAACCTTTGTAATAACTTGGGGTTGGAATTTAATGAAATTAGCGCCATTTTTCCTTTTATTTCGTTGATTTCGACTAGTAAATCATTTGTTTACCTTGTTGCTTCATTTTTAGTGCATTTTTGAAGATTTAATAGATTTAAATATAATTTTAATATCATTTTAATGTTACGTGCTTCAAACAATATTTACAAGGTGCAACAAATGTTCACCAAAGAATTCCTGAAAAGCATATTCGATTTCTTCGCTAATATATTGTAATGTCAGTCGTTGTTAGTAATATGTAATCTTAGGTTCCTGTGACGTTTATCGGCGCCATTGACAATACGACCGATTTCACGATAAATAAAGCCAGATATTTTCTTTTAAAGAACAGTCCTAACCCAAAGTTTGGAAGCTTAGTTCTCACTTGAACAAAAGGAAGAAGCCTCGATTACATCAGTAATATATCCGACAGCTTGAGTTGTTCATCTGAAGTGGTTTTGATACAGTTTTTACGTTCTTTTACTTTGTTTTCAGGGAATTTTTAAAGCATTTTAAGAACATTTTATTGATCATCACATCTGGCAATGTTTGAGGCCATCAAAATCCGCCCCCTATTAATAACTGTAACAGGACCTTCTTTGTAATATGATGGAGGATATTAAGGATCTTTTCTAAAGTATCAATGTTTTCCTCTGTCCACGTTTTGGCAGCATGAAGCAATATACTCGTAGGTTTTGAGAACGTTGGGACAGTCTCAAAAGACAATGGGGCGGGGGCACTCGTATTTTCAAGTGCCAAGAGAAACGGTCGATATCGAGACATTTATTGGGATTTGTGACTCGTCAGTCAAAACAGAACTACATACGGTGAGTGTGGATCTGTGATTGGCCGAGTTCATGTTCGGAAGAACACTGCCATTTACGACCCAATATTCCTCTCTCTGCACAGGCATAGTCGCATTGCGCCCAAAGCGCTCTGACAAGCACAAGTCGACCTTTTAGAAGGCAGAACGGTACCAACTGCACTTGAATTATTCAACCGAACTGATCCTTTCAACTTGGTCGTGAACAAATTTGTTTCGTTATTTCATCAACAAAAAGCCATCTGAAAAATCTCGATTCAAGGCACTACAGAAATATCATTAACACGAAATTAATATGGCAGGAATTTTCTGATATTCTGATGAAATGGGGGAAACTTATTCCTGTTGGTCTTGACAAACATGAATCTAAACTCACTAATATAGTAGGAATGAGAAATTTATTTTCGAAACACCTCTCGTATCATATCAAATCCAGCTCTTATTAAATATTGCTTTCAGAAGGCATTTTTAATATTTTCGTTTCCATTACATGTCGTAAATGCATTATATAAACGTAATCATTTTGAAAAGGGTGTCTGATGCAAAAGGGTGTCTTTAGAGTTCGGCTAAATCAATCAACCGTTCGTGCCCCAACATCTCTTCGGCCGAACACGTGTTCTATCTGACCGTCATTTTAGAGAGTTTTGCTGGAAACATCGCAAGAATTGGAGAAAGAATGAAAAAAAATATACTACCTAAAATCTTCATGACATTCAACAAAACGTTTTGTTGAAATTTGAGTTGATAATTTACTATTTATTAAGCGCATTTTTTTCATCACGCAATATAATAAATCAATAGTCTTCAAACGTCGATATACCTTCAGCTTCTATAATATATGTAGAACGAATCAGTTCCTAATGAACTGCACGGTGTGTGGATAGAATATAATTTATACAAAATATATTGTACTAAGTTAAAAATAACTCAAATTTATTAAATGGAAATAATTCAATAAATTAATGATCTGGAACCCAATAAATTAATTTGTTTGTATAAAACCGAGCCATTTTTCTGACATTGGACGACTGATGTTCTGGCCGGCTGCTACCGGATGTTAATATTTTATAAATTGTAAAGTAATAAATATGCAATTAAATTTATTTACTATCCTGTTCTGCTGTATTAAGTGACATTTTTATTGCTGTCTGCTTTTATTGATTATTCAGCAGAGGATCTATGGTGGACCGGCATGCACATCGTGCACGCAAGGGCGAGCAGTCCGGATGTAATGAAGAGGGCAAGTGATATTTTACTTCATTACATGTGAACTATTTTTATGCATATTGAATTGTAATTTTATCAAGATTATAGTGTCTAATTCAACGCATCTTTTCAATAAATATTGCTATTTATAAAGTGAAAGTGAGATTCGTCACCTCTCCACGAAATTATTACCCCCATTTTGACCCCATATTAATGGGTCTTGAGGAAAATTGTAAACGGGAAAACGAATGTGTATTAGAGAAAAGTGATACTACTTGGCTGATTTCTGGTTACCGAAAACACTGTGCATCGTCGTGACCTACAGACCTTGGTAGGTTTTAGTAACCGATGGGGGTCAAAAAATCTTTATCTAGATTCATTGGCAATTATTTAAGAACTTGTAAGAAATTCAAAGCAAATGAATTATCCTTTTGAGAGTAATATGTGTTATGTAAAGGTATGACCATTCATACATTTTTTTCACTGTGTATTCATCTAATCACAATGAAAGGAATACCAGATGTTTTAATTATTTCGAAGTTCCATTGTTTTCCTTCACAAAGTTCAAACGCATGTTGCACCTGAGGCCAACCACTCCAGTAAAGGAATTGCGGGAGGTTGTTTCTTTTTAGCTCACAGAGTTACAAATACTCGCCGGCTTCCTGGTTGCAGTGACAGAGGCTCAGAGTAAGTAACATTTCCGGTTCCCTGCTACGTACTTAACTTCAACTACCGTTATCAAAACCACGTGAGTCGGCACAGGAATGTAGTTATCTTCATGCTAAATTCTTAAACTGAATTTTATATTATCACATTCCAAATTAGAATCGTTCTCAAAATGGTGATTAGAAGAGAAAACTCGAGAAACCTCACTTTAATCACCATTTTGTTCACAACGTTATCTTGTCTGAAACAATGATTTTTTCCTGGTAATAAAATACAGTTCGTTTAACCAATTAATGTTAATCCAACTTTTTAACATTTTACTCTCAATACAACGGTGATGGTAACAAGTTTTTAAGGGCAGTTTAAATTGAAACATTTCTAAGTGTTGAGCTTTCCACATATTCTTTTCGAGTACTATTCCTTTTCCTGTGTAGAAAGGCAAAGAATTCTGGGAAAAATTAACATTTAATGTATTACAAATTTTTTGTGGGAAGTTGTTTTCGCATTTCTCGACCGCTCAGAAAGAATACGCACGCCTTGCGTCGGCTTCTGTGTGGGGCGCCGAGGTCTGCAGTCTAATATAACTGTCTCTCCTTTTCCTTACGAAGCCGTTCCGCGGCTTTCAATTAACATGAGGCACACATCTCTGCCGCGGACAGGCTCTCCGATCCTCGGAGCAGAGGAGCTTCTTTTTCCCGCGAAAAAACGCCAGGCGGCGGCGGCGGCGACGGCGCAGCTGGGTTCGCAGACTGGTGGCGCTGGTGGCGGCGGAGGCGGAGGCGGCAATGGCAGTAGCAGTCTGCCACCAGAATGTGGCGTGCCCTGGCGATGTTGATAGACATGGTGGTGACAGCAGTGATGACAGTGACGATGGTCATGATGATGTTGGAATTGTCGGCGATGGTGTATGAGATGAAGGCGATGATGTTAGTGATGGCGGTGTTGGTGATGATGGTGTCAGTGATGGTGTCTGTGGAATTATAATGGTGTCGGTGGTATTATAATTCTGCCAGTGATGTTGCTGGTGACGGTGGTGGTGCTGGTGACGGTGGTGGTGCTGGTGACGGCGGTGGTGCTGGTGACGGCGGTGGTGCTGGTGACGGCGGTGGTGCTGGTGACGGCGGTGGTGCTGGTGACGGCGGTGGTGCTGGTGTCGGCGGTGGTGCTGGTGACGGCGGTGGTGCTGGTGACGGCGGTGGTGCTGGTGACGGCGGTGGTGCTGGTGACGGCGGTGGTGCTGGTGACGGCGGTGGTGCTGGTGACGGCGGTGGTGCTGGTGACGGCGGTGGTGCTGGTGACGGCGGTGGTGCTGGTGACGGCGGTGGTGCTGGTGACGGCGGTGGTGCTGGTGACGGCGGTGGTGCTGGTGACGGCGGTGGTGCTGGTGACGGCGGTGGTGCTGGTGACGGCGGTGGTGCTGGTGACGGCGGTGGTGCTGGTGACGGCGGTGGTGCTGGTGACGGCGGTGGTGCTGGTGACGGCGGTGGTGCTGGTGACGGCGGTGGTGCTGGTGACGGCGGTGGTGCTGGTGACGGCGGTGGTGCTGGTGACGGCGGTGGTGCTGGTGACGGCGGTGGTGCTGGTGACGGCGGTGGTGCTGGTGACGGTGGTGGTGCTGGTGACGGCGGTGGTGCTGGTGACGGCGGTGGTGCTGGTGACGGCGGTGGTGCTGGTGACGGTGGTGGTGCTGGTGACGGTGGTGGTGCTGGTGACGGTGGTGATGCTGGTGACGGTGGTGATGCTGGTGACGGTGGTGTTGCTGGTGACGGTAGTATTGCTGGTGACGGTGGTGTTGCTGGTGACGGTGGTGTTGCTGGTGACTGTGGTGTTGCTGGTGACGGTGGTGTTGCTGGTGACGGTGGTGTTGCTGGTGACGGTAGTATTGCTGGTGACGGTGGTGTTGCTGGTGACGGTGGTGTTGCTGGTGACGGTAGTATTGCTGGTGACGGTGGTGTTGCTGGTGACGGTGGTGTTGCTGGTGACGGTGGTGTTGCTGGCGTCGATGGTGTCGGTGGAGTCGATGGTGTTGGTGGAGTCGATGGTGTCGGTGGTGTTGATGGTGTCGGTGGTGTTGATGGTGTCGGTGGTGTTGATGGTGTTGCTGTTGACGGTGGTGTTGATTGTGACGGTGGTGTTGGTATTACGATGGTGTTACCATTAGGGAGAATACGATTGTAGTGGTAATCACTACATGTTCTGACAAACCCTGATGGTGGTGGCGTTGATAGTGATGGTGATAGTGATGGTAGTGGTGATCACTACACACGCAGAAACGCGGTGACGGAATGAGGAGACCGCAACCCAATTACAAAGTGACGACTGTGTTAGACAGATACTGGCTGGTCACTGTCAGCGCCAGGGCAGGCTAGGTTTGACTGAAGAGAGGATGTGCCTCTGAAGAAGGTGGTGTCGATAATTATTTCGTGTTTGCGTACGCATCAACTGTTTTGGAAATTCCTTCCGTACAGCGGCGGCTAGCGGGGCCTTCTCCATCCAAGTATCTTCCATCAACGGAGCATGGTCCCAGCCAGGACTAGCGCTAAGCTCCCAACTGGTCTTCCAGCTGGTGTGGTAGTGTTGTGCATGTAAGCGAAGGTGTGAAAGAAACGGGTGAGGATAGGAAAAAGAAGAGGGAGGAAATATCACGCGCTGTCTGTGGCCCGTTTCTTAGGGTACTGCTCCAGCATTCATCTTGTGCTGAACGGAGAAACCCCGGAAAACTACCAATCAGAGCAGCCGACCGCTACAATTCTCCTCCAGACAGCGGTTGAATCGGACATAAGTAGCTAGTGTCGAAAATATTTCCACCTTTGGAACTGTAACTCTAGAACCTCTCGGGGGAGCTGCAGTGACATCAACGCTCTGAGCCACCTCAGCTGGAGACGATGTCGTTAGTGGCTGTGCCGACAGTGTCTGTGATGGCGACGACGACGTTGATGGCGGCGGCATGGTCGCGTCTGGAGCGATACTAGAGGCGGCGGCGGAAATGCTAATGGCGGTTGTGACAAACTCTGATGGTAGTGGCGTTGATAGTGATGGCAATGGAGATGGTGATGGTGATAGTGGCGGTTGTAGGCGTGGTGACTCTGAGAATGATGATTATGGTGGCGGTGGTGTTGATGATGGGGATGGTGGTAGTTGTGCTGGTGGTGGTGGTGTTTGTGGTGGTGGTCATGATGGTGGTGACGATGGTGGCGGTGGCTGTAGTGGCGTCGGTTGTGAGGGTATCCGGTGCTGGCGCTGGCAGTGACGAAGTGGGCGCGGCGTTAACAGGGCTCGGGCTCGGTCTCGGGCTCGGGTGTGGGCTCGGGTTTGGGCTCGGGTTTGGGCTCGGGCTTGGGCTCGGGCTTGGGCTCGGGCTTGGGCTCGGGCTTGGGCTTGGGTTGGGGCTTGGGTTGGGGCTTGGGTTGGGGCTTGGGTTGGGGCTTGGTTTGGGGCTTGGGTTGGGGCATGGGTTGGGGCTTGGGTTGAGGCTTGGGTTGGGGCTTGGGTTGGGGCTTGGGTTGGGGCTTGGGTTGGGGCTTGGGTTGGGGCTTGGGTTGGGGCTTGGGTTGGGGCTTGGGTTGGGGCTTGGGTTGGGGCTTGGGTTGGGGCTTGGGTTGGGGCTTGGGTTGGGGCTTGGGTTGGGGCTTGGGTTGGGGCTTGGGTTGGAGCTTGGGTTGGGGCTTGGGTTGGGGCTTGGGTTGGGGCTTGGGTTGGGGCTTGGGTTGGGGCTTACGTTGGGGCTTACGTTGGGGCTTTGTGCAGCGGCAGCGGCAACAGCAGTGGCAACAGCAGCTGCAAAGCGCTTCCGTCATCCGCGAGGGACCAGATGCGGTCACGCACATTCGGGGAAGAGAGGGCCCGCGCGGGCCAGTGTCGGATCCCGTTCTGAATGGGCGCGCGCCTCCTCGACCGGCTCAACCGGAGGTGGACAACGTTGCTCTCACAACCAAGGGGGTAATGGTGGGCACGACGGAATAGGGTATACAAGAGAACAAAACACATTTTATGTTTCAGGTGTGTCTCCTTTTTCACCGTTTGTCGGAGATGAATCAAGGCAAAGAAAACATGTCAGTAATGTAATATGACTTTTAATTTGTAAACAATTTTGCACCTGCTAATACGATTTGAATACAACTAGTTTTGATGCTCTTAGATTCCTACAGTATTAAGAGAGATTCGAGAAGTATTAGATGCAAAACGATCCGATTCTTGTATCATTACGCTTTCGGGACATTAGTTTCAGTTATTTGCAATTTCTGTGAATTTTTTAATGAATCATACGTTTTCAGAACCACATGAAATCCCATTAATATTTATATTTGATTATGATATATTTTGAAAGAAAACTAAATTGTCATTTGATCAGTTCAACTTTGTTACCTCGAAGCTCATGCAGTTTTTCCTATATTCTTTCGATATTTTGACAGGCATGCAGAGAGGGAGGGAGGGAGAGGGAGTCAGAGAAAATGAGAGAGTCATAAAGAGTATTAAACATACGGAAAAAATCTATTTACGAATAATAAAATAGGAAGTGATCGAGTAATTTGTCCCATAAGGGACGGGAGGGTGATGTGTATGATATTAGGTAGTGGTGATAAGGAAAGTCCATTCTAAAAACTTCACATCAGTAACATTTTTATACACACGTTTGTGCTCATCTTTGACCCATATATACCATGGACAATTTCTACTTAACTGAACACATCAATGAATATTCCTCAAAACTTGGTATGCACTGCATATACGGATTACTGGAAAATTGCGGATTAAGCATTACGACTAAATCATCTTTGTTGATAATCAAAACTACACCAATTGGACTAGAGAATATAAACGGACATGCCCACCACACTTTCTGAGGACTCTGGACGGTATTAACTAGTATTTGATTTTCTGAGATCCTTAAATAACACGGCAAAACATGTAAATTTGAATAGGAAGTTAAACATTTTTTCTCAAATCATGGTCAGCACTGATCTAAAAATTTTCTCCTCAGAGTTACACTATAGAAACATTAAATTCAATTCGAAAAGGTAATATTTTTTTAAAAACTCAGCAGACAGTGCA
Source organism: Gryllus longicercus (assembly GCA_038098605.1). Lineage (NCBI taxonomy): Eukaryota > Metazoa > Arthropoda > Insecta > Orthoptera > Gryllidae > Gryllus > Gryllus longicercus. The sequence continues at coordinate 3,015,901 of JAZDUA010000094.1, read as the reverse complement.
AATCATGTTGCCATGATTTCCAGAAACATAGCAATAGCACTGGGGAAAATATAAATTAAATAAGAAATTTCAATTGTAATAAGAACCGCATACACTCGGCGTACAATTACCTATTTGGAACTTCGTGAACTACACTACCGAAAACCCAAGTTCAATTGGCCACGTCAATCAATATTCGATCACAAGTGTCTACCCACGAAATACAGAGAGAGCTGTTTCCGCACGTTGTGTACTCGGTTCCCGCTGATTGATTCTAGACGGCACTCGGCTCGCTCCGGAGGCGGGACGCTGTTTGCCGTGTGCCGTGTGCCGGCGACGACGCAGCGCTGGCAGGTGTCCCAAGAGCTGAGTGCTCCGCACCGCCAGTTGATAGTACGCGAGCAGCCAAGAGACAGCGGAAGCAGACGATTCCACCGCGGAAAATTTAATTCAATCAAATCAGCATCAGCGTGGATTAGGGCAAGCCAGCATGTTCCGGCAAAGTTGTCTAGAGAAGACCTGTTCATTGGTCGTCCTGCATCTCTTTTTCCTTTTTGCGTGATAGTAAGACTACTTCTTGGGCAATCTCTCATTATTCATTCTTGTAAATAGTACAGTGTTTTATACAGGTATTTACTCAATTAAATAAGAGGGGGTTTTCTGAGGTTCAATTAAATAAGAGGGGGAAGTCTGTCAGGATTTATGACGAGTATGTTTCTATGGAATAACCTACTTCGATAACTTTCCATTTCACTGCGGGCAATATAAATTAATGGACATGTTCAGCCAATTTTCTTTATACCACGGTCTTACAGAACAGAAAATCCACGTTCAATCGCCCACGTCAATCAATATTCGATCGCAAGAGTGTCTTACAGAACAGAAAATCCACGTTCAATCGCCCACGTCAATGTTCGACCGCAAGAGAGTCTTACAGAACAGAAAATCCACGTTCAATCGCGCAAGTCAACCAATATTCGATCGCAAGAGGGTCTTACAGAACAGAAAATCCACGTTCAATCGCCCACGTCAATCAATATTCGATCGCAAGAGTGTCTTACAGAACAGAAAATCCACGTTCAATCGCCCACGTCAATGTTCGACCGCAAGAGGGTCTTACAGAACAGAAAATCCACGTTCAATCGCGCAAGTCAACCAATATTCGATCGCAAGAGGGTCTTACAGAACAGAAAATCCACGTTCAATCGCGCACGTCAATCAATATTCGATGCCGAGAGGGTCTTCCAGAACAGAAAACTCCACGTTCAATCGCGCACGTCAATCAATATTCGACCGCGAGACGGTCTTCCAGAACAGAAAACTCCACGTTCAATCGCCCACGTCAATCAATATTCGATGGCGAGAGCCTGCCCGCGAAACCTGGAGCGAGCCGCGGCAGCGCCTTGTGTGCTCGGTTCCCGCTGATTGATTGCGAAGGGCACTCGAGCCGCTGCTGGCGCAGAGCGCTGTTTGCCATGTGCAGTGTCCCAGACGCCGCCGAGTCGTGTCGCGGGCGGCCCACGGACAGCGCGGCACAGGAGGCCTCTGTGCGCGCGAGCGGACGTCGGTTCGTCGCCGAGTGTCACACACGCCGCGCGGGGGCGGGGGGGGGGGTGAGAACGTGAGTGGCAAAGCAAATGCGTAGGTTTGTGGGGCGCCGTTGTTGCAGGCGAAGACGTGGGCGACTAGGGCACGGTGTAGAGTTAAGGAATCTTTTTAAAGTCGAGATGTGATGTAATAATCACCCATCCTAGTTGACGTGGCACCGTCAACTGTATATATTATACATGATAAATACCTTAGCATAGAAGGTTAAGTTAAAATCCACAAGAAAATAATAAGACCATTTTTTTTCATACGGAGTTGAAACATGAGCTAATACAAAGAAAATAAAACAACTATACCGATCAGTAGAAATGAACACACAACGATCGTAGTATGAAAGACCAGGAGTGACAGAGAAAGAAATCAAAATGAAAGAAAACAGTGTAAAACAAATAATAGCACCAAATTTGTGAAAAGAAGTGATGTCACTACAGTCCATCTGATCGGGAGGTCCTAGGTTCGAGTCCTGACAGAATTTTCTACACTAACTTGTCAGCTAGGTCGAATTCAGTTATTGTCTGGAGGAGAATTCTAGAAGCCGTCTGCTCTGGTCGGTAGTTTTCCGTGGTTTCTCCGATCAACACCAGACGAATGCCGGAGCACGGACAACGGACCGCACCTACCAACCGGGCCACGGACAACGGACCGCGCGCGGATTTTCCTGTGTCCTGTCCTACTCTCATCCGTTACACACACACTTACACTGACACGCACTACACCAGCACACATGTAGGGAGACCGGACGGGAGCTTAGAGCTAGTCCCGGCTGGTGTGGTGCCCTGCTAGTGGGAGATACCTGATTGAGGGACCTCCTCGCTAGCCGACGGTAGGTCCGCGTCAGATCTCGCCATACAGCGAGAGAAAGCTCACAGCCACCTCCCGGATAACAACGTGCACTGCACTTACGGGACTAATGATTCTGGTAGTTGACGTACCCGGAATCACTGAACCAATTAATTCATTTTAAAATTGGTATATGCGCAGTAAGAACGCAAATGTGAGAAATCGATCTTAAGAACATAAACGTCCTTTCATTCTCTAATATTACTCACTGTTTGTTTTTCTGCGTATTCACTTTAAGTTCATCAAATTTAATAAAGAAATATTATTCGTAGGTTCAAATTTATTTATATAAATAATGCAAATAAAAATGCAATGAAATCTCCCGCACGATTTTTTTGTTTAACTTAGAAATAGCAACAGTAAGTGTTGCTAATTATGGTGTCGTGGAGTGACCAAATTGCCACTAAGTACAGGGGCTTAATCAACGCCACTTACCATTTAGGTTGCGTTGAGTTAATTCCCTACGTATGCAATGAGATCGCAGCACCAAAACAAGCAAAAACACGTTTTTTTAAATTTCTTAATATCTTCTAGTCGGTTCCGAAAACCAATTATCAGTTCCCCATTAGGAGACCGAGACGCATCGAATGACACCTCAAATGTCTCGATTGGTGAACGGGACGTGGCCTAACTGTGAGTGACGAAACCGCACACACTTATACATGCACATAAGCAAACTCGCAATTGCTCAAATACTGTGTAGGGATAAATACAAGAGCAATTACTGAGGGACTCAAAAACATAAAAAATAAATATTTTACATTTTTGTATGCCAAATGTGTTATTAAAATAATTTATATCCTAAATGCATTAACTATCTTCGTACTTGCACATAAAGTCGTAAACGATGATGGATTACTTTACCACTTTATTTACTCTTGACTACTTTATTTACCAAAAGGACTTCGAAAATGTATTTTAATATCAAAATTTTCGAAACACAAAGTTCATATTTACATGTATCAAGATTTATATTTACTGGTTTTCTGCAAAAGAAACAGTAAATATGAGTCCCCAGTTACAGAAGTTAACTTCGGAACCATTTACGTCAATATTCAGAATCCAGAGAAATGTAAGTCACACCGTTGATGTGTCGAACGGTAACGCTAGAAGGTCATACAAAATTGCCAAAGCCATTCTCCGCAATGCAGTTCATGTAGCGGCGACGCAATGAATCGTTTCTTGCACCTCGCATTAGCAACAACATCAATAAATTGTTCCTAATCATTAATAAAATGTTATCTACCACGTTTATACGTTTACCGCCCTCCCAGCGTGCGTGGACCGTGCATTGGCCGAGCACTGCAACATAAAAAAAAGAAGCAAAAAGGCAAAGAGCAGCGGGGACATGACTGAGCTACCTGTTGGACGCGTCATCTCCGATAATGCAGCCGGTTCCCCCCACCCCGCACTCCTCTGGTCGCCGGTGGCGCCACAGCTTCCTCCGCAGCACGTCATGCGGGTCGCACGGAATTGGGCTACCGCGAAAGCCGTTGTGGCTCAATGGGAAGGGCGCGGAGCACCTGCTGCCGGGCGGTGGGCGGGGCTCGGTTGGCGGAGGAGGTCTGGGGAGTTTGCAACATAATTCAGTATCGAATTGCGACATAAAAGTCAACTTTTCGGACAGCGCGATATTACCACGTGACGGTTAAGAGACAAGATTAAAATTTTTACATACTACAGATATTTTGCCGATCCGGTGGCGGAGATCGCTAAGGCAGTAGTGCCGTAGCGATCTCGTACCGAAAGATCGCGGGTTCGAGTCCCGCCTCGGGCATGGTTGTATTGTGTTCGTCCTTTCACCCCCTATCATCATCATCATCATCATCATATCAGGGAAGGCAACGGGAAACCACCCTGAATAATTTATCCCAAGAAAACCCGTTATGGGTCACCTAACTTCCGTATATGGAAGATAGGACCAAAGAAGACAGATATTTTATGGGAAATAAAATACGTCCAGGAAGATCTCACGGGAGTCAACATTTTCTATATTGTATATCATTCCTGTCAGTAATAACATTCAGGCAGACTATTTTCAAAACTTCTTTTTTAATATAGTTAGTATTGTTAGTTTCATTGAAATGTATCCACATTCAATATCTCTGGAGGCTAATTTCAGATGGAGGTAGGGAGACATTGTAATAGAGTAATATCAAGAAAAGTACATTCAATGTAAAAGCGACCAACTGAGCTTGAACCTACATTTCATGTCTCTTAATGTTTGTGTACATTCTCAAATTTAAACGTATTTAAGACGTTTCTTTCTACCTTTATGTCGAGCAAGATTCGTAGAATCACTAGGCTCTTATTAACATGTATCAAGAAATTTTAGTATCGTTTCATTTGCCACACAATACATTTTAACCCTTTGTTTCTTTCCCTATTGTAACCACCCAAATAAAGTTGGCACAGTCTTTTAAGAAAGTTTTATTTTTATTGAAATAATGAACAGCTTTCATTATTATTATTATTATTATTATTATTATTATTATTATTATTATTATTATTATTATTATTATTATCACAATCACCATTTAAGCCTTCATCATAGGATCTGCTGTGTCGTAGTCAAAATCTGACATATCTGATAATGATGGCTGAGGCATTCGACGTTGCACTACACCTCACCATTCAAATAAAAAGGTTGGTAAAGACGAGACCTGCCTTACTCTTATAATGTCAAAATCGTCTTTACATGAGATATCAAGGCCCTTTCGTCGACGAAAACCCCCGTTATAATTTTTAAGTGACATCCGAGTAAATGTTTAATTTTTGAAGTAATTTGCAATAATTGTTTACCGCGGGTTTTCCGAACTAAACATTCAGTGAAGGGCACAAAAAACGTCGCAAGTCTGTAATGTGTTAAAAAAAACAATGATGATTATCCACCAAATTCTCTCTCTCCAACTGTCTGCTGTTCATTTATCTATCGATATTAACTATGACAGACGAGCAGTATAATGTACATTTATTGTTTTATTATTTTACTAATGTCTGGCTCCATATAAATATTTTTTCTTTAAATTCTAACATTTTTGTTCAATAATGCATTCTGTTTTCTCCGAAGCACGTCATAGGTTATGCAGAAATAGGCTACAGCAAAAAAAGCTGTACGGATCATATCCAAACAAAATTTTTAAAAGAAGAAAGAGAATGTTCACTTTATTAAAATATTATTTTAAAAGTATTTAATTATAACATTTATTTTTTATATCACACTAAACCCAATAAAAGAAATGAACAAGATATTTTCATTATAAAGAAACCAAAAATCTACGTATTATATAACATTTGATACATATATTTGATACATATGATACATACATGATACATATATCAATATACTAATTGAAGAATGCAGCTTCCGAAACACTTTTGGTTTAATTTTGTAATAAAATGTTAATAATGTAGAAGATTATTCACGTCATTTATCACACTTGTTAATCTAAACTGACACTGATACGGAAGACAAGAATCAGCCATAACTACATCCAGTTATAACGACTAAATTTCACGGTTCTTCGGAGATCGTTATAAATATGCATCGGAGCGATTTCGCGGTCTTCATAAAGAGCGATGACTCGCTGTTTAGCAAAGTGTCGCAGGGGCACTATCAATCTGAAAAAGTGTGTCGCGCGAGCAAAAAGAGCGTCGTCGGCGAGGCGGGTGCAAGAGCCTTAACGGGAGCTCGTCCGCCCACGACGCGGAAGGCCAGCGAGTAGCCCCCCCCTCCCCCTCCCCCTCCCCCGCGCCCCCGGCCGCCCACTGGCCGCCGCCCGCGCCACCTGTTGCGCCTCACGCGCGCTGCCGCCGCCGCCCTCTCCCTAGCCACTCGGCGTGCGATGCTTTCACGCCGTGCGCGCGGATGGGTTTACTGCTGCGATCGTTTCATCGTGTCATCGCTGTTAATCACCGCTCATCACCCGTGTCAGTAGGCATCGTCGCGGGTTTCCGGGCAGCCGCTTGCGGTAGTGCTCATCAGGTTGGGCAGCCGCTCGGTAGGGCTTTACTACGCATCGTCGTGCTTTGTCGCACGTCATCGGGCATCGTCGCACGCCATCGTGCATCGTCGCACATCATCGGGCAGCGTCGCACTTCATCGTGCATCGTCGCACACCATCATACATCGTCGCACATCATCGTACAACGTCGCACATCATCGTACATCATCGTACATCATTGCACACCATCGTGCATCGCCACATACCAGCGTGCGTTACCACACATTACCGTGCGTTACTACACATCACTCTACGTCACTACGCATCATTGGTCGTCGCCACACTTTACTGGGAATCGTATACATCAAAGTTTTACTATTATCACTGTTATTTATCACCTATTTCGAGTATCACCTCTCCGAGTATCGTCTCACATCCCCCTACATTGCTATCCATCTTCCTCAAATGACCACACAACCCTGCATCTCCACTTTTTACCTCACACCACAACATTTAACAATAGACGTACGACTTCGCATCACCAATTATTATCTTATATCACCACAAGTCACCTTCAACCACCCTGAATTACTACATATCACTATCACCATAAATCACCGCTTAAATTTTCATGCATCAACCTCCACGTATCAATCATCACCACTAATCAAAATCATCAATATTATTCAATATCCTCCACCATTATACATCGTCAAATTAATGCATAACTTTCCAGACTTAATTGACAAGGAACAGGTCTGGCAAATAATGAACATAAAAACGTACGCTCCTAAAGCACTTAAATGTCTGGTGCATCGTTCTGCTTCCTAGAACTATTTAGTGCGATTTCTCCTTTTACTATGCTTCTTATGATGCATATTATAGAGCTATATTTCTCGAGTGACAATACGGAAATATGAATGCAAGCCATGGTGTGCATTGTGTACCAATTAAAACAGAATTTTGTGAGATAAATTAGTTACCAGATTGTTTATTTGTTTTTTTACTCCGTTTCATTCTTATTTTACACTAACGATTTTTTTTAAAACGTAAAATATGATTAAAAATAAAGCTAGCTTGAATCTGAGCGAAATTTCAAAGTTTTATCATGAATAATTTTGTGAATTTAATTAACGCAAAAACTTCCGAATATTCTCAACGACGAAGCTGTTTCAAAATGAAATCATGAATTGACACTCATCACCTTGCATGGAGAAGTCTGGGGAAGGTCCTCGTATTCTTATTCAACACCACTTCAATCAGTCTAAGAAAGCACTCCGTTTCTCTCACCCTCATTACCTCTACTTCCCATCTCACATTCTCCACCTTGATTTGCCCAGAGGGCATCACTCGTGGCCAGCCCTCACTCTCGCCCTCTCCGTCCTCGCTCCCTCCGCCCACACTGGTCTTTCCAGCCTCCATCGAGATAGCCGTAACTGCGATCTTTCGACTCAATATTCCTCGTTCGCCGTATTTATACGACGCTTTTTGAGGATCATTACCCGAGATAAGGGTCAGCAACCTCGCGGGCGCGGAGGGATTAGCCTATCTTAAGAGCAGCTCTTAAACGAAACCGCAGACGCCCGCCCGGCCGCACGAGCGGAGGATATCCGGGTGGGGGTGAACGAAGGGCTCCGGTTCCCGTGTCTTGATTCTCGGTTCGCGGCGGCGTGGTTCACGATTCGCCGATTGGAATTAATGCGGAAACGGTATCGCGGACAATCTCCACGTCTCCCTGCGGCCGCGTGGGCCGTCTGCTGCGAGCGCAGTCCATCTCACGAACGGAACGGAACGGAACGGAATGAAAGGAAGGCGCGGGGAAACATACACACTGTTCCGCAGAAACCTTTCTCAGCGCATCCCACTCGAGTGGTCTGCGGCCTGGGATCCTATCTGGCGGCGCCCCGGGGAATACAAAGCACGGACGCAGCCGCCGCCGCCGCGCTCCCGCCCCAGCCGTCTGCTTCGTTTCCGCTACCACCAGCTCCACCGCCGCCTCCGTTTCAGCGAACGTCATCTTCGCTTCCCTCATCCAACCTGACTGCATTCACAATCAACAAGATGACATCTTATTGGACGTTCTGTTACAGTATTGGAACTCTTATATGTAAATTTTCGGAACTCTTATATGCATTTGAGAAACATTATTGGTTTCCAGTTTGATGTAATTTTCACCTCTATAACTATGACTTAAAAAGTGAGATCTTTGGGAAACTGTATTTTTTGTGCAAAAAATTAGATGTTTTGAGACTTCTATAAAATTTTTGAGGATTCGGCTCATTTGGATACCCTAGCTTTTCACAAATTCAAGCTTCATGCGCCATGGGAATATCTGTACTGTCCACCCCAATGCTTAAAACGTATTATTGAATTTATGCTCATGTCCAGTTAAGCATGTGGAAAGGATGAGAATATCGTGAGAGAAAACATGCGAGAAACATGTGGGGAACATGTAAGGAACGTGTGGGGAACATGCATGACACATGTGAGGGACATGCGAAAAACACGAGGGCCAACATGTAGAGAAATTATTGGAGAACATACGGTGATAATGTGTGGCAACACAGAGAGGACATGTAACAGAACATACGGGGAACATCCAGACAAACCGTCACCACCGTCCACCGTCACCAACGTCCACCGTCACCACCGTCTACCGTCACCACCGTCCACCGTCACCACCGTCCACCGTCACCAACGTCCACCGTCACCAACGTCCACCGTCACCAACGTCCACCGTCACCACCGTCCACCGTCACCAACGTCCACCGTCACCAACGTCCACCGTCACCAACGTCCACCGTCACCAACGTCCACCGTCACCAACGTCCACCGTCACCAACGTCCACCGTCACCAGCGTCTGCCATCACCAGCGTCTGCCATCACCACATCCACCGTCACCAAAGTCCACCGTCACAAACTAAAACAATCCCCGACGCTAATATCTCCGACACTCCTACCAGCCCATATACCAACTGCTAGCGCGCCAAGAGCGCAGTCCCACAGCGGCGGCGGCGGTGAATACATTACAGCATGGGCACGCGTGTTCGCTTCGGAATCAAGATGACGCCTCTGCGATCACGGCGCTGCGAGCCGCCCACGCGCTTTCGCCGCCCCCATCGCCCACTCCGCCCCCGCCCCCGCGGGGAGGCCGCGGCAGGTGCCGCGCTGCGCACTGCAGTGGAGCCTGCAGAAGGGATAAATGCTGGCAACGGTTCCATTTCGACGTGCTCAAATAGACGAGTTGCCCGTTCCAGACACGTAGTGGTCTTTCATCGAAACTAACTGTTGTTTATACTGTTAATTTTGTAGAATATAAATTATGCTGTGATACATGCAACCTTTCCTTTTATTATTACTACGGTCAATTTATGCGTTTTATAATTTTAACATTAGATTTGGTGTGACAATGTGTCTTTCAATGTACCATACTGCTGGTGTGAAGTTGCTTTCCAAAACATTTCTCCAGGAATTTTAATTTGCTTTCCTAATTAAACTCCAGGAAGACTCCAGGTCTTCTGTAAGCAAACAAATAACTTTCTCTTGATAATTATTTGTTCTATACTTTATACTGATTAGGATGCGGTTAGCGTGCTAACTTTCCACGTTTCAGTACCGGGGTTCTCATGCCGATCGGTCCCGATGGGGTTAATAGGGGGGAATGTGGATAGAATTTTTATGGGACATTTTCTAAGAGTTGCCCCGTTCACCTCTTTATTTATCCCACCACTGCTCCATCGTTATTTGTATCATATCGTCAGAATCATCTGTGCATTAAATCAATCACCCACCCAAGGTATGGAATTAATACATAAGTTTGGGAATGATAAAGTTTCTACATGGCCACAGAGACAATCACACACAATTTTTTAATGATTTTTTAAAATTATTGTCGCATTTAGCCTGTTTTAGCTTGAGTTAATTTCCGTGGTAAAATTTAAACACTAAGGTTTTTATCGTAAAAAATGACTTATTATTCGTAAATCATTAATACATCGTATTAATCTTTTGTGATCCTTATTTCGACATACAACTATAAACAATTCTTTTTTCACTAGTTTTTCAAAAATACCTGGTAAATGATAGGCTAGTTCCGGAAAATGAAACAATATTTATTACTTGGAAACAAGTTTGCTATAAAAACAAACCTATATAACCATCCAAAACTGAAAATATATTGAACAAACAAATCTTCGCTGATAAAACTACGGTGTCTTGAAACAGTGACCTTCACCTGCCCGAGACACGAAAGTTTAATAGACCAACCTGCGAAGAAAGAACAAGAAAATTCACAGATGGTAATAAATTGAGAGGAGCAGTAGGAATGTACCCGGAAGAGAAGGATTCTAAGCCAACTTGCATTAGTTACGGAGCAAATGGAATTTACAGTTGCGGAAGAAAGTAGATGTGCTAGTTCAGTATGCCCACAATACAATAACTCACAGCAAATACGAGGAGAGCAAATGCCAGTTCTTATAAATCTCCTAACGCGCACATTGTAACGAAAAGTGTTATTATCGCCAGTGTTTACGTTTTAGATAACTGTAAAAGGGAGAGGGCAATAAACCAGAGAGAAGGCACGTGCAGCAGATGGAGGCGCTCGTGACGGCCAACGGATGTAACAAGCCCTTCCTCCTCCAGTGGCAGCTGCGATGGAGGTCTTCAAATTGAGATGATCATGATTGTATTTGATGAGAAGATAGGTCTGCAAAGTCTTGTGATTGTGCACGAAACAGGAAGTCATGCACAGAATACGAATCCACATTTTGTGGCAGTCTTACAGGAAGTGATGAAGATATTGTTGGGTAAATGGTATTCTGAGAGTTTAATATTTGTGACAATAGATGAGCTTGGGAAAGCAATTGAGGGTAGAAACAAAAATTTCGTTCAGTATTTTACTATAATAGACCATTAAATACATCAATTTAAGAAGTGAAAGCATTAAAAGGCAGATTAAATGGAATATTGTGTTGAATATTTTACTCTAACCGAGAAATAACCTCTTGTTTGTAAGTCTCCAAGTATGTATAGTTTTAAACGACTCATATACAGCGTCATGTATTATATTTTAGGTAAATTTGTATTGCGTGATGTCACGTGTATCACGGATATCGTGTATTACGCAAAGTTCGTGATGGAAGTTTTCGAGAAGATGCGATCTCTCGCGACTGTGCACGAAACAGGAAATCTTGTAACGGAAACGAAAGCTACAGGGAAAATAAGTGTTTTTATTCGCAAAATATTGGATATCTATGAGAAAAGCTAATTATTGGAAAACAGTGTTCGACAGAAGTGCTGAATATTTTATCTAATCAAATCCTTTTTGTAAATGCTGTATTTCATATAATGATTTATACATTACGAAAAACATATTTGGGGCCAGAAGAAATGATTAAATTAATATTACTTTTGGCAAGTGATAGGGAATACCAGTAACGAATTTGAAAGGCAGCAGCGTGCAGTGAAATTTATTGAGCTACATCATTATTACGTTGCTCAGAAGGGAGCGTTTTCTCATCTGTTGTGTAAACAGAAAGGAAAGCGTTCTGCATAGTCTAGTATTTCGTTCTAGTACCGTCCTGATGTAATTCTCTCAAAGATGCCGTGAGCCTTGCCCACATTTTTTATTATACTCGTATTAGTGGTAACTTATGAATCATGGGGAGAGGTTATTGAGTCTTCGACAATAAAGACGTCTTTTCTGTACTTTATTCTTATCAATTTCGTGCAAAAGCGAAGCAATAACCTAAACAACAGGGCATGGATGGCGCACAACTCTTCCTTTCCAATCCTGCAGTCATTCCCATCGCTAAGCCCAAGCGAAGTGCTGACTCCCAATCCTCATCAGTGCATCGTTCGATGAGGGAGAACGTCTCTCACAATTGTCGGACGTCTAGGGTGCAGCAACCAATTGCGAGTCGTCTGAGCCACACGCATCAAGACTGTAGCATCAAATCATCATGAGAGCTCGTTTACGTCCTAAACGACTTTTCTCGTACTCACGAGACAGCATCTTCTCATTTTCCCCTCTCCATCACGGCGCCTGCAAGGCCAGCTGTGACTCGTAACGCCACGTGCACAGAACAGGCAGGCGACCACGACGTCGGTGGCCGTGGTTGGCGCGCGGTTAATAGAACAAGTGTTCCTGAAAACGCAATTAGCCGGCTCCGATATTGACAGAGGCGTCCCGTCGGGCTTCCCCGGGGGGGGGGGGGCAACGTGACTCCGCCATTACGCCCCCGGACTGCACGAAAAGCCAGTACCGCGGTTCGAACTCGTGCCCAAATGGGTTTGGAGGCGTCGAAGAAAGCCTAGAAGAAATGGATGTTGGGTAAAGGGAAAGGATGTGGGGTCGACATAGTCATGGTCAGTACCGGAGCTAGACAATTTTGGACTCGGGGCATGCTCAAAACGTAGCCTCCTCCCCCCCCCCCCACACACACACACCGAAAAAATTAAAAATGTTAATGTTTATCAAGAAACTATATGAATTTTTCTATTTCAACAAATGACAAAATTACTGTTTAAGTTGCAAAATGTTTTTGGAATTATATTTTAAATAATAGTTTTAAGTGAAAAATTTACAATACTTTAAAATACTTTTAGATAGATATATTTCATTTCATAGAGTTCTACCTTATACGCAACGAATGTAACTATTTAAGGTTAAAAAAGTTAGTCGAAAATTTTGTGAAATATCAGACTACTGTACCGCTACTTATAAAACTAGAATAATTTTCTCCAGTTCTAATTTCTTTTTCATTATGTTTACTAATATTTTCCCCTTCAGTTCCATCAGCGGCCCCTTTGACTTACGGGCCCCCGTCGATCACCCGGTCTGCCCACGCACACCAATCACCATGGTCATGGTGATTAGGTGTCGGATGAATGCTCTCACCGGTTCGAGAGATGCCGCGTTGTAGACGTCAAATTGCAGTGACCGCGCATGCATAAGCCTTCAGTTCCTTGTTAAGAGACATTCAACGTATGTAAATTACAAAAGCTGAGTGGTTTATCATAATTTATTTACGTTCTTGTATTGAAAACTGTTATTAACCTTTGTAATGACATGAAAAGTTAACAATATGTGTACCGAATCGTAACCCTATTGCTTATATGGTTCGAATATTTGTAGTACGAAAAACAGAGAGAAATCTCTAAATGGCTGATGACTCCAGCCTGCAAGACAATCTCGTTGATAAGTCAGTTAGTTGTGCAATGAGATCGAAGAGAAAAAAGGAGAAATGGACGCCGGATCCAAAGAGTCATGGTAGGCTTATTTAATTGCGCATACGGTGGAGATTCGCAACTTTGAACAGTTGGCTATATCGTTTATAATCATTTATTAACAACATCTTTATTTGATCACAACTTTTATATCTCTTTGTTTCACTTCAATATTTGCAGGAATCTTAGCTGGTAGTTTCCAGCATCTAAACACTAATCTACAAAAATTAATTTGTTTCTGTAACAAGAATAAAACACATTGTTTCTGGAAGTTAATTTTCTTCTCAATCCAGATGTAATTTCAGAATTTCTGTATCGGCCTCAGTTTTCATGTGATGATGTTTTTTATAATTGCGTATGTCTCCCTATGCATTATATGTATCTGACACAATGACACGCTCTAATCACAGATTCACATGTATACAGTAAGAAATACTTCAAAATATGTGTTAAGAAAAAAGAAGACGTTTGGAATGTTTAGATAAATAGATTTATTATTTCTACAGGTAAGTTAATACAACACACAGGTTTCGCAAGAGGGTTGAAATGTTGGGTCTGCAAAGATATCTCCTCCTTCTGAATGTTCATCACCGTAGCATTAATCTTCATTCACTGCCACGTTCTCGGCAGTACTGGTACCGGCAATTCTTCACTGGGGCTTATGGAAATTATAGGAAATGGTAAATTAGGATATTGTACAGTTTCTTGAGGTGTTTCCAGCTATTCCTCTCAGACATAAATAAGTCTGTTATATGATCCGTTGTTGGTTCCCTCCAAACCATGGGAACAGCAAAGGGCACGTGTCGTGAACCTTTTCCCCCCCAGCATATCAGGAGAGTAACACGTATGGTGAACGGCACGTATGGGAGACCCATTTCTTGTCCTGGTCACCTACCTTACACCCGAAATAAAGTTCATAATACTTATTTTTCTGAGGATTAAGGTTTGGTTTTTGCGATTTAAGAGTTAATTTTCCACAGATATAACATAACGTATTTGGGCTACTTAAACAGTTACGAGGCATTTCTTCTTCTGAATGAATAAAAAGCACAAATCTACACGAAACTAGAATAACACGTAATTATATCCAAGCCGCGTTTCAAGCTGTCAGATCTCTCAATGATGAGACGCAACTAATATGAAACACAACGCGGTTATTTATGTTCGAGCATGACTTATCAGAAATGTTTACAAACCTTTTTCATTTTCTAAAGGTGAATTTTCTGAATTCAGTGTCATTTATAGGAATTCCTTGAACTCATTTCCATTGTTCCTGAACAATTACACCTGCAGAATTGTTAAATGAGGCTACAGCAAAATAAATATGCAGCGTTTTCACGCATTTCCGTAAATATAGAGTTGCGTGTAACACAAAAAACTGAGCCCGATAGGCAAAAACTGATTACATATTCGAATTCAGTCCTCAAGTCGTAGTTAAGAGCACCATTCACTTCGTTTGTTACGAAAATGCTGTTGACCAGTGTAATTTTTAGACGCAAATGGTTACGATTCACTTCCAAAT
The DNA here is from genome assembly GCA_038098605.1 of Gryllus longicercus. Lineage (NCBI taxonomy): Eukaryota > Metazoa > Arthropoda > Insecta > Orthoptera > Gryllidae > Gryllus > Gryllus longicercus. The sequence continues at coordinate 3,000,780 of JAZDUA010000094.1, read as the reverse complement.
ATTATCGCCTTCACAGTAACTTCCTCAGGGGACGAAGAATCTACTACTTGTCTCGTGCGATTGATACATACTCGGCGGTCCAACACATTCATTCCAACACTCAAGGGAAACGACTGCACATTCCGAGGATCCCTTGCAAGCAACTTCCTTACAGCGAAACGCGGACCCCACCAGCACGACACGTACCAACACGGCCACTTAGGCGCAGGATGTTTCAATCGCGGCCACCTGCTGTGAAAGGAAGAAGTAGAAAGAGAAAAAGAAGAAGAAGAAGAAGAAGAAGAAGAAAAGAAGAAAATGAAGAAAAACAAGAAAAAAATTAAGATAATGAAGAAAAGAAACAGAAATCAGAAGAAGAGATGAAGAGACTTAGAAGAATATATTTGAACCATTTTGTCATAATTTAGAAAAACCTGTTCCCCTCACAGAACGCAGAATGAGCTTTGAGAAAGTTGGACAACTGCTGCTGGTATGGATCAGGGCTGCTCACAAGGGAGGGTGGGGACGAACGTCGGAGGACCCAGGCATTTACGGGTGCTGTGGAAAAAATCTCTCTTTCACGTTTTCTCCTTTCTATAATTCGGAAATTTTGTTAAGTTTGAATCAATATTTGTGATAATTTAAAAAAATCTCCTATGGTTGCGAAAGTTTGGTAGGGGCTTATAAAGATTTGTCTAGGGGACCACAAAGTCTATGAGCGGCCCTCGGTACAGAAAATACGAGAGGAGGGGGCAGTTGACGCAGGTTTGAGTAGAGAAGACCTCGAAAGTGACAGTCACCCAATTTATTGTTCCTAGTGATGCGCGAAGATGACGAAGATGACGAAGAAGAAGAAGTTGGAGTCACGATACCTCGAAAATGACATCGGGCCATCCACTACTGCCTCCAATATAGATTCACGTGATTGAGTTCGTATGTCCGACGGGGCCTCGCATGAACACCCGGAACAGCCAAGAGAAATGGCCGAACATTCCGCTCTGCCCCTCACAAGCAACTACCCTACACGGAAACTCGGCCTCCGACAGCACTACATCACGACGCGCCCCTTGGGCGGCGGATGTTTCAATCGCGGCCCCCTGCGCAAGGCGTCCGTGCGGGCGCCATTACACGGCCGCCTACATGCATAATCGATTGCCGTCATTTGTCCGGCGCCGCGCGCCCCGCTTGTCCGATGCGAAGCGGCCGGCGAAGCCCCACCTATACTACGGCGTAGGGCTTTACTCGCCACATTCCTGCGACAACGCACGGGTGCAGAGGGCCATGAAGCTTGTTTACATGGGCCGGAGAAAGACATTATTTTAATTGATTGATTTGCGATTCCGGGCACACCAACTCCAGGTATTTTTGTAACTTTGGTATATCCGGAGTTTATGGTGTCAACGGTTCCTTCGGTTCCTTTGGTTCACTGATCCGGTTCACTAGAGGGGAATCGACTCACTGAACTGAATCCTTGTTTATTGTTCGCATGTTGTAATGGTCACTATGTTATCGCAAGAATTATAATTTCTATTTAACACTCGCATGCTACTTAAACTATCATTACTACTCAAAGCCAAAATTTAATTACCAAAAAAAGCATCTTATCTACTTAACACTTTTTTATATGCTCTATAATTCGCAGTATATTTCACTAACACTTTCTATTTAAACATTTTTATTATTGGGGGGCTATCGCCCCCCCCAAACCCCCCATTTTAATAATATAAAATCAACCAGACTATTTTTTCAAACAAATACTATATGTCAAAGATAGCAGTATTTTATTAGAAAAAATATAAAAAATTAACCGAATCAGTGAACCAAAGGAACCGTTGACACCATACACTCCGGATCAACCGTAACTTTTAGCACACCAACCTACTTAGCTACCTACTGCTATATACCCGTCGCCTAGCGGGATTTTCCACATCCAGGCATCTCCCACCAGCATGGCATCTCCACAGCCGGAAAAAGCTTTCAACTCCTGACTGGACTCCCGCGTGTGCACTATTACATGTACGCGTGTGTGTGTGTAAGTAAAGATTGAGGTTAGGACAAAGAATAGGAAGGAAAGATCGCGCGATGTCTGTGGCCCGTTTGTGAGGGTACTATTCCGGCAATCGTATGATATTGATAAGAGAAACCACGGAAAACTGCCGATCAGAGCGGCCAGCCCTGAAATTCTCCTTCACACAGCGGGATACCCTTAGCTGGTGTCGAAAATACTGTCCTAGAATCCTCCGATCAGAGGCCCTGCAGTGATATTAATTGTCGCTCTGAGTCACCCACGACTGTTGCTTCAGGTTTTGATTTTGAACGCAGCACCCACTGCTCGGCGCATCCGGAGTCGACTGCTGCCGCCGCCACCCGACCGTCGAGATCCCCAGCCGCGTTGCGTAACGCGCGGCCCGTAAGGAGCGAGCACACGCTGGGCGGAGCCGCGGTCGGGAGGCCTTGCGCGAGGCCACGACGGCAGCCGTCCTCGCGCGGCATTCCCAGCCGCTCAGGCCGACGAGGGCGATTCCTCAGCCGGCGAGGGCCTTGCGCCACTCCGGCCAAGTCTCTTCTCCTAATCGTCCCAAATTCCTGCCGCGATTTCGTGAAAAATTTAAGCGCCTTCCACGCTCCGGATCTGTAGATGATCCATGACGGCGACAGACACGGATATGAGAGGCGATATGATACAAAATGTAAAGTAGAGTGGAGGGGAATTTGTGCACTCTGAAGATTTTGAAATTCTAAACAGTTTTTTATTATTTTCTACCTTTGATTTTGACTTTGTCAAGGAAGGAACTTGATTTTCTCTCAGATCAACTGTGGGATTCTAGTCGAAATATATTTAATTGATTTCCTAATAATTACGTAAAATAGTTGTATCTTATCTAACATTACACACTTTGCAACCACATTTAAATCTTAGAAATTTCACGCGGAGTACGCACGCAGAATGCCAAACACCTTTGGCTTTCGTTTCTGCCACATAAAAATCGGCGTTGAGAACAAAAATCGGAAATAATTGCTGGTTCGTGAGTGCTTGAACTGTTTAACAAGTTCAAGAATCGAGTGCTGTAAATAATGTTTAATGAAAAATAATGTTTAATTAACAGGTAAAAAAATCAATTGAAAGTAGCCTAATAAGATTTTAATACAGCCCAAAAAGATTATGAACATAACGGTAAAGACCAACCTTTTGAAACCAAACCAAACTAAGAAATGCGATAGAATCGAAGGTATAATATACTTTTCACATACTTCCTCGAAGTTGGCACCTCTATTCGTGGGCCTCAATGATCTTAGTAGTTGAAGGGCCCTAAAACTCTAATTCAGGGATTCCCAACCTTTTGCCTTGTCGCTACGGAGTAGAGAGAAAGTTATGAAATGCTGAGCAAAAAAACGGCCAATTTACAGAAAACTTATTACAAGGCCCTGGTAACGAAAAAGTGCATAAATCCAGTTGCTAAATTTAGAAAAAAAAGTCTTTTAAGAAGGGATGAGGCCAGAATTCATCTAAGTTTTACGGGTTCTTGATACCAAAAAATCGAATGATGGCAAATGTCTATCTGTCCATTTGTGAAAAACGCTAGCGGCTAAACCGTTCAGTCTATTTCCTCCAAAATTGATATCCCCCAATGAATGTAACTGATGTCACGGCCTCTTGAATTTGAAACCGATATTTTAATTTTAGGAGGACTTTACATTAAGATACCCTAAATGTTGAAAGAAATAGCTCCATCGTTTTTTATTAAAGTATGTTGTTGGATAGTGTGAAGAACGTTTAAGAGAATGGTGCAGGTCTCGTGTTCGGCAAAAATCCTGATTTCTCAAAAATTGCAAAAGTTCAACATTTTCCGGCGTTTTCTTACATCTACAATTATGAAGACAGAAAATTTTATCTTAATACAATCTGTTCCTTAAAGATAGATTTTAAAATAAGGTCAGGTACAATTTTTTGAAAATATGAGTAATTTTCGCGTATTTTTGCAAGAAAGTACATACGTTTTTAGCACCACTAGTTGGTAATGTCAACCACTTTTATAAGAATTCTTTGCTTCATAGACCTCCCAGATTTTTTTTCACGACACAAATAATTGCACATAAATGACTTGTGACAAAGAAACTGAATAAATTTTTTGAAAACATGAATTAGATTAATTTTTTTGTACAAAAATAATAATAATATGTTTTAATTAAATAAACAATATTATATTTTTAAGTTTTACATAAGAAAATTTAATTACCAAATCATTTTTTGTACTTATTAGTATCTTGATTATACGGATCAGAAGCCGATGAAATAATCGTCTTCCCTATCGACTCCTTGATGATCATTGACCGCTTTGAAAAATTACATCGAACCCAGGGTGTCGATACCGATTCCGTTGCAAAACGCTACCCTAAAGAACAAACAAGTAAATTAATAACACCGTCTGCTTGTAAGTAGACGTGATATGTTTGGAAGAGCCGTAATGGTACATCTGTCTTCAGTAGATGCTGCTAATGCAAGCATCCCAAGTGTTACTGCGATTAAGCGCCCAATTCTCCTTTTTCTCGCTTATGATCTACAAAAATTACAATACGAACACAAAATAATAATATCCGTACCAATAAATAAAAACAATAATACCACCACCACCACCACCACCAATAATAATAATAATAATAATAATAATAATAATAATAATAATAATAATAATAATAATAATAATAATAATAATAATAATAATAATAATAACCGGTCCTTGGGGTAGACAGATGCAGCAGCCGTCGTCTGCGCAGATAAGGTTGCAGGTTCGAGTCTTGCATATTCATGGTCGTATTTGTAAGTGTCCCTTCACCTCCTATCACCTCATTATTCATAATTCACGACATAACATTCTTATCTTATCAAGGGATACACCCGTAAAAGGCTGATCCCCATAATTACACACATTTTTCTCTCCGAGGCTTCGGGAAATAATGTGAAGCGTGGCCAAAATTTCCGATACGATGATGATGATAATAAATAATAATAATAATAATAATAATAATATAACAATAATAGTAATAGATGTTAATGACTAATGAAGAGTATGCTATTGATCATCCGAGAAAATAGATCACTTGGCCATTGGCGGTACAAATTTGGCCAACACACAATTTCTACACTGGCAAAACCTGACAGCATACATTATACATCAAGCATTCGCAATAAAATATGGGCTTCTAACAGAAGAGGAAATTATTCTTTATTACGAATAAAAAGCCAAATCAGCCATTAAAGGTAATCAATACAAAATGTGTTACCTTCCTTCCAATACATACTTATAAAACGAAACCGGCAAATAAACCATTCCACTGTATAACTTACAGCAGAGGAAAGCATTATCATTTGTGTTACTCTTACAAACCCTGCCTCACATCAGTAACGCATAAGCAGATAAGATTTCAAAATATATTCCCGTCTCAAAAACAAAACAATACGAAATTCATTTGTTAAAATTATACCAACTGGCGTAATAGCTACTACTCTTCATAAAAAACATCTAAAGTATTATTGAGGAAAATTAGTTATTTCCAAATTATTCCAAAAGCACAAAGATAAAAGTTATATTTGAAACCTGCCGAATTGTTAGGACGGTTCTCAGTACGTAAAGCTAGGAATCTGATATGTTTGAAGACCTAATAACCTTGAACTCCCGTCGAGAAATCACGTAGACAAAATTAATAATAATAATAATAATAATATATAAATTAACTAATTTATTTTGATTGACTGAAATAATACCACTCTATAACATCATAATTGGAAATATTATGCGCAGCAGGAAATTTAATTATGATGCAAAAGTCTGTTAAACTGGAAGTGTTCTGCAGTGAGAAAATGTCTGTAAGAACTGGAATAAATAAATCATAAATTCATTCTTAATAAAAAAGACTCTAAAAGTGATCATGAATTGACATCAATGCTAATTAATGCAAAAAGCCGTTATGTTGATAACTATTGGAGTAGTTTCAAAACACATTCACGCAGAACGAGTACAAAGTAAATATTGAGATATTCATTCTCAAAGTCTTTCTTCGTTTCGAAAAACCATACATAACCAGGAAATGTATGCATTTTCTCCGTTATGACGTCCGGATGAAATCTTCAACACTCGAATTATTCTTTGGACTGTGGGCTCTGCCAATGAGTACACATTGACTAGGCGGTGGATGATCGTCGGCCCCGAGTACCCATAGACTCACCCACGAGTGGCAGCCGTCTTTGGCATGTATGTGAACAGCCAGATATCTGAAGAGCGATTCTCGGATTAAGCGTTCTCTTCGAATAGAATATGCCGTATCAAAATGATAGTTTGAATATAAAAATACTAGATGTAATATGAAATAATAAGAAATTAATATATGTGTGTATATTATATAAAAAATATAAAAATTGGCAATTAGTATCTCGAGAAATTGATGAGAACATCTGCATAAACCGCTATCTCATTCACCTGTCCTTAAGGTCCTCATGCAGCGTCCAATTGCATCTTCAGAGTCCGTCGACTGCGTGCCAAGAGCTGGTCCGAGCTCCAGAAGCACCGTCGAGCGGCAGCTGTCTTCGGCGCGAGCGCATACCGCGACCTCTGGAGAGCGATTCTCGGATTAAGCGCCCTCTTCGACTCGACTGTTTACGGAGCACGCGTCGGCGCAGGAACGGCCTTTCGAGGGCCTCGTTCCGTCGTTTAATGCTCGATAAACAGCCAGGAAGCCGCGTCCACTCTCCGGCGAGGAACACGCAGCCCGGTGTATACTTTACACTCCTCCCCAGTTGCTTGTTTGTCTCATTGTCCGCCTGTTGAGACATCTAGACATACGAAAGCAATTATATTGCTTTGTTTATTATTGGTCCCGAACTGGGAGCGAAAGAGCAGGACGATGCAGGCATTTGGAGCCGGAGTGTTGAAGATTGGCGAAGAGGATGGACAACGAATTAAGTCCATCTGAATGGGTGCTGGACAAAGACAATAAAACGAACGTGAGTCGCAATAACAGGTTCGTTTGATATTCTTTTGGAGGAGTTCTTAGGGCTTAATGTTTCTGGAAATATGCACTTGAAAAATCACACGATCTCTTTCTACTTTTCAAAACAGCATTAAGAATACACATAACTGCGTGGAAAATACCACCGCGCTAATTGAGTCAGCAGTTCATAAGAATGCATAAGAACTGAATACAAAGGCAATTTAGTGCATAAATTAGTAAGAGACAAACTGTGAGACTGAGGTTTGTCTCACATTTCAGTGGTTATTTTAAGTTCTCATTTGCATCAACCAATTTACGAAAAACAAAACAAATAATACCGTTCTTTACATCTTAACTTAAAAGGACAACTTAACACTATAATAATTAAAAGAAAGGGTATTGTAGAACATTACATGTACGTGTACTGTAGTACATTTTAATTAAAATATATTAAATTGCATTGATTGTTTTATAAGCTATAGTGCAACACGTTTGTTACTTCATAACATTTTCCAATTTTCAAGATGGACTCGCCGGCACGCAATGGTTGAAACGATATTTTTGCGTTTTTCTTGTAGAATGTCAAAAGCAGTGAATTGACATTAGCTACAACAAATAACGTATAAAGAAACAAATTACAAAATTAATTTGTTAAAATAAATATGAATAACAATTAACGTTTTCAAACTTAATAATTATGCAGAGTAATAAGCAATTTTCAGAAATATTCTTTTCACGAAAAAAGGCCAAATACGTAAAATTTGCACAATAAAATCATGTGTAAATAATTGGAAATTAGATGCTTCATGCTTACAGCAAGGAAAAATGCCGTCTGGCTACACGAAAAAGAAAGAATTTGCATTGAAATGCACTCCTTACCCATCACATATTACGTTACATCTCAACAATCGCAGGTGTCGCAGCGCCCCCCCCCCCCGGGCGTTGTTTTCACGGCCCTCTGCGCCTTTCGCAATAATGAGGCGCATAAGGAGGCAGTGCGTGGGAGGGGTGGGGAGGGGGTAGAGGGGAGGGGCCGCGGGGGCGATGCCTCCTCGGCCGACGGCGTCGGGCGGAGGTCGCGGCCCCGCTTCCGCCGCTCCGCCCCCGTCCCCCGTCCCCCGCCAGCGGTCGCTCACTCACGCAGCCGGGCCGCAGGCGGTTCCGCTCAGTGCAAGTGCATACGCAGAACGACTGCAGCGGAGCCCTGTCCAGCGGGCGCTGTGGACAACGGATGCAGCACCGATGACAATGTTTTCAAAACATCGATGTTTTTATACACCCATCGATGTAGTATTTGACTTTGGTTTTTTGAAGCCGATGTTTTTTTAAGACAGATGTTTTGTGTTCGATATTTTAAGAAGATACTTTTTTCACTCAAAAATAAAATAGCATGTTCTGACACTCTTCAGAACAAAGTGCGCAAGGATTAAATAAAATGAAAACAGTTTTTGTCAATAAAAGCACTATATACAAATTTTTTAAAGTAATGTGATAAAACTTTCGGTAATTGCCCTGATTATTTCTTGAAGTTATTTTTTGTCAGTTAAAAACGCAATTAAAAATTAACAAAAGCGAACACCGTCAAATAACCTCCCCCAGTGATTATTAATGGTAACTAAAAGTTACGGTGTTTAAAAACTTCCGTGGTTTTGGGGAGATGTTTTAATTTTGAGCATATATGCTTAGAACATCAATGTTTTTGTTGGCGAAGTCGTATCCCTAGTGAATACGCAGTACGACTATAGCGCAGCCCTGTCTAGCGGGCGTAGTCGACAGCTGAGATACGACTATTCGGTCGATCCCTAAGTCACTATGGGGGCTGTGACATTTCATATGTCAGCTGACCACTTTTTATAAAATAATGTAGATACGTCAATTCTCGGAGCTATATATAATAATATAGATACGTCAGTTATCGCAGAATTTAGAGCCGATCTACACGTCGGATCGTAAGTTTCTCCCTCCTCCAGATATCTCCCACAACGGGTACTGTTCCAGCTAGGACCCTCTCTTAGGCTCACAGATTATCCCGATAAATATGGTAATAGTGGGAAGTACAAAAGTGTATGTAGGGGAAGCTGAGAGAACAAGGGTGAGGAAGGAAAAGATCGTGTGGACCATTTATTAGAGTTTTGTTCCAGACTTCATTCTAGTATTCATCGCTACGGGAAACTGCATACTACTGTACCCAGCCTCTAGAATTATCAGAGAAGGATGGTAGATGCCACTTAGCAATATAGCTAGCGTCGAAACTCCGCCACCGACAGTCTCGAAATAGGACCTCCTAGTCAATGCAGAGGCTGTAAAGCTACAATGCACTGTCCACAATGTTACCCCTGCGGAGGCAACAATGGTGGACTCGAAAGCTCACTGTATGATAAAGCACTCAAACATGCACACACTAACTCTGGAAAATACATTCGTATTCTTCAAATGAAATGTAATAATCTCTCTAGAATTCTTCAAAAATTGGGTAATTCGTGAATTCGAATTTTTGGGGACTCATTCCATTCTTTCAAAACATTACAAATCTTTCGAATCCTTCATAGCTAAAATTATCTTTACTTTCCTAGCTCGATTATATCTTTTCTATCATTAATTACATTTTTTAATGACAAAAGGTCAACAACTTAAAATACTACTTACGTAAAGGGAATGTGCTGCATTTCAATATTACACTCACACCATTAAGTTCTTTCTCAACACACGCTTCTTCATTAATTATTCATACATTACATTAAACATACACTAAAACTTCCTTGCGACCACACGTCTTGCGTTTTCACATTCTCATCTTTACCACTGGAAATTAAGGATGACTACAAAGAATTGTAGAGCTCTTCTGCATTTCAATTACTGCTGACAATAGCACATTTTTGCATTCTAAATCACTGGCGGTTTCTCAGGAGGGAAGAAGGGGATGTATAACTCATTGTGTTGTTTGAATGTGAGTACCAAATGACATTTTTGGTCTGATGAATGAGGGAAACTGTGTAATTGTTGTTGTTGAAAGTAATTAAGAAATTAACTTTAATCGAGTTTAAACTAACCCTGTTTTGTAAGCGCGACAAATACTAGAAAGTGCTTTGAGGAAGAATTTTCAGGGTTTCCTCCTGTTGTGTAGAAATAGTCACATCGTTGTTGCGGGCAGGAGAGGGTGCCATTTTAATGCAGACGTACGGCATGAGTGGAGGATTTCCTCCTGTAAACTGTCACCTCTGGTTGACTATTTTAATTAGAACAACTAGAGCCTGCTGGGTTCCCAAACGCTTGAGTCATGCCCAACCCAAAGGTCAGAGAAGGTCAGAGACACAATGTACTCGCATCTCGCTCCCACCGTGGTGCACCGCGGCGGACACCCGGGGGAAAACTCAAATAAAATCGATACGTCTCTCCCTCCCTTTTGAATTCCCAAAGCGACGAACGACGAACGATTTCGATTCAATGCATTTTGATGTTCAGTGAGCTGAAGAGAGGATTGCCTACAGAAAATGTATTCTCACCGATATAACATAACCCTCTTTTCCCAACCAGATTCGTGAGATGACCTAGATGTACTGTACTGTTTGACCTTGTTTCCTAGATTTGTTAGTTTTTTAATCGTGTGAAAATAAGCAAGATTGATTTTTTAAGTATTTTGGATTTAAAAATTAGTTTACAAAAAAAACCCACAAAAAACATTGCTGTTGTACAGAAAGAACCAACACCGAAACAATTGAAGATTTTATCAGGAATCAGCAAGGGAGCGTGAAGTTTCCCACGACGCAGTGTGAAAAAGCGCCCTGGATAATAGTGCCAACGAAGACAAATTCTTCTGTTTTCCATGCATTATATTTTCAAATTCGAGTGATGAATGGTCACGTAGCGGTTTTAGTGATCTTAAAAAAATTAGATTGCGGAATTCAGAGGCACAAAAAATCTTGGCACCGTCTTCATTGTTCACTAAAATTAAAACTTAAAATAATATCACATGAATCTAACGTTATTCGAAGCAGCCAGTGTCTCTAGGACAAAACAAACCGAATTTGCTTTGCACACTTCACTTGACATTGTATGTGTATTTAAATGACACAACTAATTTGTTGTAGGTATATTTTAATGTTGTAGCTTTTACAATTGACCGGTTTCCTCCCATGTTTTAAATTTCTGCAAAAGGTTTAGTATATTTGGAAAAAAGACTCTAAAAGCTTTATGAGAATTAAACTTCCTCTGATAATAACAACGTGTGAAAGTTGACGATCGCACCAGTAGGTAGGCGAAAAACGAAAGAAAATATACGAAAAAGTAGGAAAAGAATACAAGGTGAAAAATTTCGGGTCTGTTTTTGCTTTAATCTGCGCCACGATGTGTGATCACCACCCATGTAAGTTTATCTCGTGTTAGAGGCATAGAAAGTGACTATAACTAAACACCTCATTTAATTAAAGAACGTGGAGAAGACAAAGAGACATAAAGTCCATCTTCGGAAGTAGTATATAGCAGGGAATGAGCAAGACAAAGGGAGATAAAAACTCGAAAAGCGATATCACAGATAGGCAGATTAAATATACCTCGAGAAGACGAGATGGGGGATGGAGTAGTTTGACATTACTATGGAATAATAATATTAGTTGTTATTGCCAACAATATTGTTTATTACTATAGCAGCTTTCGATGGCTTAGTCATCATCAGTATTTACTAGGCTGTCCGGGTGACGTTCATTGTAAATGCCAACGAAAACTCACCACAATACCAATTTCTATGGAAGTTGAAACTAATTCCCCACTCTTTCAAACAGTTATTACAAAATATTCAGTCTCGAAATGTCTCGAACTTTAGTATCAAAAACGTTAAAAGGTAATTTTAATGAATGTCAACGCTAACAATGATAGGCGCAAACGGGATTTACTCGTAGGGCGGGGGATAGTTGTAATGTCTAGCAGGAATGCGACATCGACTACGATGTTTTCAATACATCGACGTTTAAAAAATTATCGATGCACTTAACATTGCTATTTTGAAGCCTATGTTTTTATAGCTTCGATGTTGTGACGATAGTTCGATGACTTTCCGTATTTGATATTTTTTAAATAAAAAAAGTACCATCATATCGAAACTCGATCATAATTTTCAGATAACCATAAACTGAGTAGACCTATACCAAGGTTGAAACATTTTTAAACTAAATGTTTTGTTGTCAATGTCGCATTGCTGGTGTATAGGCAAGTCGCTGTTTTCTTATTATAAAGAATTTATTATTAGTCTGAATTTAAAAAGGCGAAAGATTAATGCGAATGTAAGGAGACAAGAGTAGGAGGGAGAGGAGACTATAGAATGGAAATCCGCTCTGCCAAAAAGGCAAGTTGGAAGAACTATTGTGAAAAAATCGAAACGGGAAGAGAAGCGGCTAGACTGGGCAAGATATTAGCTTCTAACCCAAGTGCGTGGATTGGAGCTATAAAACTACCTGATGGCACATATACAACAAATGATGAAGACACATTGACTCATCTTATTAAGGCCAACTTCCCGGACGGGAGAAGTGCTAATGAGGAGTCCACAACTGAGGAGAAAGGGAACTATCCTCAGATGGGCAGAAACAGTGATTATAAATTCGCAAATGAGGTAGTAAATTGGAATAAGCTCGAATGGGCACTGGATTGTCTTGAACCCTACAAGTCACCGGGCCTAGACGGGATATTTCCGGCACTACTGACCAAAGGCAGAACGCTACTTATGAAACCTTTACTGGCTATCTACAGAGCTAGCCTAGCCCTAGGGCACGTTCCGGAATGCTGGAAGGTGGCCAGAGTCACCTTTATCCCAAAACCGGGCAAACCCAGCTACGTTACTGCTAAGGATTTCAGGCCAATCAGCCTTACGTCGTTCTTGCTGAAAACGTTAGAACGATTGATACAAAGATACATAATAGAGAAGCTGGAGAGGTCTTCCCCACTCTCTAAAGATCAACACGCGTACATTCAAGGACGATCTACGGACTCTGCACTGCACGGTGCAGTGTCACTGATAGAAGATCAGATCGAACAAGGTGGATATGTGATTGGACTACTGCTCGATATTGAGGGAGCGTTCAATCACACAAGCACGGATATAATATGTGCGGAAGCGGAAAATCGTGGCATACATCCGCTGTGCACACAATGGATCAGAAGTATGCTTCATGACAGACGGCTTGTTGTCGAAAAAGGCCTCACTAAGGTGGAAATGAAAGTAGACAGAGGCTGTCCCCAAGGAGGAGTGTTGTCACCCCTCCTATGGCTTTTGGTGGTCGACAGCCTACTAGTAAAGCTTAAAGGTCTCAAGTTTTCGGTGACTGGCTACGCTGATGACATCTTGATTTTGGTCAGGGGACCATTTTTGGACACAGTGAGGGACCGAGCACAGGAGGCCATCAGTGTGGTTGAAGAATGGTGCGGCAAAACAAACTTGTCCGTGAATGCGACAAAAACGGAATGCATTATTTTCACCAGAAAATATAAAATAATGGAAATCAGGCCCTTACGTATGTTTGGCGTGGAACTGACGGTAACCAAGGAAGTGAAATACCTTGGTATCATATTGGATAGCAGACTAAATTGGAATAGCCAGGTGCAGAGAATTTGCACCAACTTTTGGTCCGCACTCTGGCTCTGCAGGCGTGCGGTCGGCTGCACATGGGGGCTTAGCCCCAAGACTATATTATGGATTCTGAAAGCGATCCTTCTCCCCAGACTTACTTATGGATCGGTTGTATGGTGGAACGCAATAAAGAAAGGCAATGTTAAGTCCAAACTGGAAAGACTACGTAGTAATGTCCTCAGGGTCATTGCGAGTGCTATGAGGACTACTCCCACGGCGGCGATGGGAGTACTGACCGGGATTGCCCCCTTCGATCTTCTGATTATGGGAAGGACCTATGTCACAGCCCATAGGCTGTTCTCCAACGACACTTGGTCTCATAAAGGCAATCATGCTAAAGGGTTGAGGACAATGTGTAGTCTTAAACCACTTGGCCCAGCGGACACTATCCGACACCTCTGTTTTGAAAAGAGGTTTAGGATTAGCTTGTCCACGGGTCAGGTAAGCTATGATGCGAACCTGGCTGAACTCCCGCCAAATGGCGACATATGGTATACGGATGCATCAAAAAAGGAGGATAAAGTTGGCATAGGAATTTATCGCAAGAGAGGAGGTGCGAAAAAATTCTATGCTATGAAGGAACATACCACAATCTTCCAAGCCGAACTGACCGCCATCTTGAAGAGCGCCAGGATGGCCTTGGAGGAGGTAGTGGAGTGTGGCAGATGCTCAGATGTGTACATATGCACTGATAGCAAAGCCGCACTACTAGCACTTGACAATATGAGAGTGAAATCACGAGTGGCTAAGGAATGCATTGAGGCATTGAACCATCTGGGAGGATATTGTAACCTCCATTTATGGTGGGTCCCTGGCCATTCTAATGTTAAGGGTAACATTATGGCTGACAAGCTAGCTAAAATGGGCACTAGATCACGCAATGTGATCGAAAGCCCCGGACCCTCTAAAGGTGTTATCAAGTCCACGATTCGAGATTGGTTGGACAAAGAACACTTGAAGAGATGGCGTGAACAAGATGGAAATAGACAGGCCAAAATGGCCTTGGGTAGCGAACTACACCCTGAATGGGCGAAGGAATTCGAACTTATGTCCAGGCGAGATGCAAGGCTGACCGTGAGTCTGCTGACTGGCCATGTGCGCCTGAACTTTCACCTGTTTAAGATGGGCCTGGTGGCATCGCCCTCGTGTCGATGGTGCGATGCTCATCCGGAGGAGGCGCTACATGTCCTATGCCTTTGTTCTGGTCTGAGTGAGCGAAGGCGTGGGGTCTGTGGTGCCTCTACCTTGGATCCTTCTCAGCTGAGAAAAAGGAAACTGTCGGAAATTATCAGAATGTGGAAGGGCATAGTCCCGGCCGAAGTGGAGATCTATTGATCTCCTCTGCCTAGGGTGTCAGAACCGCCGGGCTCTTGGGACCGCCCAAAGGTGGTACCGGGTCGGCTGGGTCGGCATATCAATGATGAGGGAACAAAGGGCTTGCCCAGGTTCACTGGTGTTGTTAACACCCCTCTACCCCTTTATTATTATTATTAGTCTGAATTTAAATGTACTTTTCATACTTTTCAGAAGTAAAAGTCTTGTAAACTGATATGCGATGTGGCAATAATATTGAAGTATAATTTATTCTATTTGAACTTGATAAGTATTTACATTGCGTATATAAAATGTAGAACTAATATAAATTGAACTCTTGACTTTTTACTAATATACCACTGTCGTATTTCAATGAACTCATTTTTTCAACTGCACAGAGCAATCAATTAATTTTACATTTGATAAGGAACTCATACATATTATTGTGACAACGTTTTTCTGTTGTTTCGGTACAATGCC
The DNA here is from genome assembly GCA_038098605.1 of Gryllus longicercus. NCBI lineage: Eukaryota > Metazoa > Arthropoda > Insecta > Orthoptera > Gryllidae > Gryllus > Gryllus longicercus. The sequence goes on along the minus strand of JAZDUA010000094.1, from coordinate 2,985,401 downwards.
ACAACGTAATGTGTTGAATCCCCAAACTAATTTTAATAGGGGCTGTTGGGAGATTAATAAAAGCCGCTGAATGAAAGTTTAACACAAACTACACCACAAAGACAATAGAATCCAGCCTTGGCATCGACATGCCGATGACATCTATGTGACATTTACCAGTGAAGGGAACCGCGCAAGGTCATGTACCTGCAAGTAATGAAGTCACACCAATTATTTTCTTCATTACGTGTACCCTTAAACGAGCACGAACGGTACGAAGAAAATGCACAAGCGTGGCGTTGTAAGTCACCTCACGCCACGACGTTCCCAAGGCCGAGTGAACCACTCGCAGCTCTCCGCACACACTTGTGACACACCAACAACGAGCAGGCGAAGATGCCTGCCAGACGCTCCATCGGGCTCACCATTGTCTGTTCAGCCATGTGAGCGATTTTCGCGATTTTCTCGCACTTACTAACGTCAGAAGAGAAAGTATTGAAATCGTGTTTTAACACTCCTTGATGCCGAGTTAAATTGAGGGGCGTAGGCGGTGGCGTAAAAACAATTGTCATTTATTTCACCAACATTAGCTAACATACGCTAGAGCTGTTATTCTCCCGTTGTCATTCTGGCAAATTAAAAATGTTCGCATATCAAAGTATTTATGTAGCTAGAATGGAAGAAAATTGAACACTTTAAAATTTCTTTAAAAAAAATGTCATACACATATTTAATTCTGTTATTAAAAAATAGTCTACTGCGAGATTAATTAAAAGCATAATGAAAGTATGGATACATGACATTTGTATATAAATACCCTGCCCACTTACAAGCGGAACATGTCTTAATGCACAGCATACAGATTCTCATGTTCTTTACGACTTGTTTTGTATCAATTCTTTCAATATTATTTTTACCAATGACATTGAAAATACAAATCACTCGTGAAAACTACCACTAACCTCCAATTACACGCACTGAACTCTCACTTTGAAGGATTAACAGCTGGAGTTCCAGTTCTTCTATCCGGCGTATGAATACATTTCGCAGAGTCAACGTTACGAAACGTATAAGCTCAACGTTTCGAAACGGATGAAAAGAATCGTCAACTGGTTTGAACGGACCACACACTGTTCAACCATCTTTTTATTCGCACGATTCTCCACGTGTTGTAATCTTCGGCAGTGTATCGTGGTTCGTCACGATCGAAATAAACGGTCAGAGATGATTTGTGTGAAAGATGTAACTCAGGGCGATGGTCATGGATACTCACGTTTCGTAATAAATAGTGATCGTGGAAGTGCATCATCATCGCTGTCTAATTTAATAAAACCGATTGGCGTTAGCTTAGTAATTCTCCGCAGTTAACAAAATCACCGCGAAGGTCGGCATAACAGGGGGTGCGGAATGACGAAGACTAAAACGCAGAGGCACAGGATGGGGAAGGAAGGAAGGTTACGTGGCGTATGGGGAAAAATCAGAGCCAGAATCGTAGCAAGAATCTTCTTCCGTGGCTGCTTGAAAAGGAAACCTTTGTCTCCAAGTTCAATGCTAAACGGACACATTTTGCGCAGTGATTCGCAAATTTCAAAATACGATTCATTGATCGTTAGTGATTCCGGATGCGTCAAGTAACAAGATCAATAGTCACGTAAGTGTAGTGCATGTTTTACTCGGGAGCTAGCGGTGGTCTTCGCCCACATTTTGGTGAAATTAGGCGCTGACCTACCGTCAGCTAACGGGGTCTTCCCCAACAGGGTATCCCCTACCAGCAGGGCACAGACCCTGCCGGAACAAGCTCTAAGCTCCCGACTGGTCTCCTGTCATGCGTGGATGGGTGGTGCATGTTGGTATAAGTGTGTGTACGGGATGGGGATAGGACAAGAAAGGGGTAGGAAAGATATCGCGCGGTCCGTGGCCCGTTTGTTAGGATACTGCTCTGGCATTCGCCTGGTGTTTTTCGGAGAAACCATGGAAAACTACCGATCAGAGCCGGTCGCTAGAGTTTTCCTCCAGATAGTGACTGAATTCATCCTAGCTGACAAGCAAGTGTCGAAAATCATGTCACAGTCAGGATTCGAACCTAGGACCTATCGGTGAGAGGGACTGCAGTGACATCTGTTGATGCTCTGAGCCATCTCTCCCGGTGCAAAACACAAAATTCTGAAATTTTTTATCACAACGCAACGCTAACAACATTGACCTAATATATTTATGGCATTTTTGGCCCCAAACCTCTTTATTATAGGTCAGTACTTTTGCTTCCGAAATCCGCGTGTAACAAAAAAACCCATTAACCTGTGTATTATTTTGAAGAGGAAAGAAGCCATTACAGCATCACGCTTGTGTCTCGTGCGGAGGTGGAGCAGTTTGGGCGCTACGCATGACACATCGGAGCTCAATTTATCCTCCCAAGCGGTGTAAACGTAGTAACTACACCAAGATTCAAATTCAAAAGGCTTACTGTAGAAAGAGAAGCAGCCAGACTTCATTATATTACCAAAGTTAGGTGGTTTTTTGGTGTTTTCATGTTCGGGATTGTCTGTCTCATAAGGAGACTCTTCATTACATGGGCCGTAGAATATACTGACATCTTCAACTTTATCTTCACTCTCCTTTACAAGGACGGGAATTAGGAAGTCTGGAGTGGGGAGGGAGGTACAAACTCAGCAGCGTTAAGATAATATTTTGTCAAAAGGATAATAAATAAAAAAAATCAAAAAGATAAGTTCAGAACAAAAGGTTTGAATTGCGATAATAAATGCAAATTGTGCAATTGATTAAATTATTTGTATCGCAAGGCGGAGTGGATCAAAGTGGAGTTGGATCAAGGTGGGGAGGATTGACGTGGAACGAATTAAGCTGGGGCAGAAGACGGAGGGGCGGATCAAGTCGAGGCGAATCGAGGAGTGGCGGATCAAGGGGGGGTGGATCGAGGCGGGAGGGTAGACGCGGAGCGGGGAGACGCTGGTCGGTTCGGGTCAATGTGGAACAACGGGTGCGAGGCGAGGCGAGGCGGGGCGGGGCGGGGCGGGGCGGGGCGGGGCGGGGCGGGGCGGGGCGGGGCGGGGGAGAGTCCGGAGAGCGGGCGGTCTACGTGAGGAGCGGCGCGGAGGCAGCCGTGCGTGAGGCTGCGGTCGGCCGTGGAGCGGGCGCGGGGCGAGGGGCCCGGGTTTATTACCCGGCCGCGCGTGCGGGCGGTCGCCGCCAGTCCTTCAGGCGCCGCGCCGCGCTTCGCCTCGTCTCGTCTCCCCGGCCGCTTGACGGCACCGCCGGCGCCGAGGCCTTTTCCGTGATTCGTGCGCCACGAGTTTAGAGGCCTCGCCCCTCACCCGCCCCCACCCCCGGTCCCCACGCCGCCCCCGCGGGCCCACGATCTCTCCTCCGGTGCGTTCGTCAGGACGCCGGTCGGCTCGGCGGCCTGCCGTCTCCCCGCCCCGACGCCGCGCTCCCGATTACTTGGCTTCTTGCCGAGCCACCACTGTCTCTCCTCAGCCAGGCCTCAACTTCGCTGCCGCCTCTTCCTCACTTCCGCAACCATTTTCTTCGTTTACACATCCGTGCAATCGCCAACAATCAGTGCTGCTGTCATCCTCAGGCATGCCCGTCCCCACCTTCGGCATTTTCCCCACCTTCGGCATTTTCCCCACCTTCGGCATTTTCCCCACCTTCGGCATTTTCCCCACCTTCGGCATTTTCCCCACCTTCGGCATTTTCCCCACCTCCGGCATTTTCCCCACCTCCGGCATTTTCCCCACCTCCGGCATTCACCCACCTCCGGCATTCACCCACCTCCGGCATTCACCCACCTCCGACATTCACCCACCTCCGACATTCACCCACCTCCGACATTCACCCACCTCCGTCTTAGTCCCACTTTCACCTTTACCCGCTCCCACCACACATTCACGACTGCGCATCTCTTCTTGGTCTTCGTTTCCTCCCCGACACCGTCACGTCTTCCGCCTCACGTCTCACGCTTCCGTCTCGTGCCTCCCTTCCCCGCCCACGCCCTCGCCCCGCCCCGCCCCCGCGGCTAGGTTCTCCTCCTGGGCCCCCGATCGCCCACCCTCCTCCACCACGCGCGGAGGGGGAAGGGCCGGCGCGCTGCCCAGCATTCGCTACGGACACTTCCACTCCCAACCGCGCCGTGAGAGCGCGCCCTTCTTGACCTGAGGCCTTCAATTCTGGGATTCTTTAGTTTCTGAAGAAAGAGGGAGCCGCAACGGGAATGTCGAATTCAACGAGAAAACGGTGTATCATTGCTGTTCCAATGGGTCATTCTCACAACGTGATTCGACGTTTAGGTGAATACTTGATTGCTCCGCTTGAGGCGGGGATTCTTAAGGTCGTGAATCGTTAGGTGGTATGAGAATGTGGTGTGATGTCGGTGAAACGCTATTAAATGCTGAATAAAATAGTGGAATTCCTATAATTTTACGCACGTTTATATTCAAGTGTGTTTTCTGATTTGAAGAAAAAATACGAATTCGGATTAATTCACTCTTGATCAATACATAATGTGTTTTATTTAAAGAGTGGGGTTTACCGCTAACTAAATGAGATGATTTTCAATACATTAATAATGCATCACTTTAAAATAACGTACAGTTCTAAGATCGTGAGAGTAAAAGTAGCCTTCAGTCAAATTGAATTTCTTTTCTGATACTGTGCGTATTAAACAAAAATTCATTTTCCATGCATATTATATTTTAACCGGAAATGTCAGTAGTAGTGTTAATGTTTATACAGATTATTACTCTTATTAAATAATCTGAATACTCAACAATTTCCACCATCGGGAAAACATCTCTGAACCTCAATTAAATGCAAAACACCGATATACCTTGAACAAGGTAACGTAGGGGAAAACGATAACAGTTAGGGAATTCATTAATTTGTTCTCTAATATCCAGAATCATCAGTCAATCGTACGTAGTCTTTAAGAACAAATATATATTCACATATTAATGTTTTGAGTGGCCGCTGCACAGGTGATGATCTTTTCAATCTACACTTGTGAATCACATGCTACAAGCTAGTATACCAGAACAGCACATTCTTCAAATAACTCAGCCTTCCACCAAATCAGCATTGACATTTTAACTAACACATCAAACCGATATATTTCGACAATAGTAAGTAAAGAGCAAATCTGGAACTTTTCAAACCCAAATGATACACTTTAAGAAAGTAACACGTTTTTCATACAACGCTTGCTGCCTGCCAACAGTGGCGCAATTGATGGATCAGCACCCAAGTTGGAACTCGAAGTTTCTGGTTTTATTTTATTTTCGTCAAAGAAAAGTAAAAACTGTATGTGACGTTTGGAAACAAATACGTATAATCGACGTACGTTTTCTTGAGCTATAAAACCCGTACCTTTTATTACAAATCCACACAACTTTTACCATTCATAGTTGAATGATGAATAAATATACCAATAAAGCGAGGTATTGAACATTTGAACATTAGTTTTTCTCTCCATTGTGATTGAGAGTCTCTACTTATTCAACGGAAAGTAACGAAAGGAGAGCTCAACAGAAGGTTCGAATTCATCTTAAAGTGTGGATGCTTTTACATGTGATAGTAATGTGGTTGGATTCTAGAACCACCATATCCCTTTTCAAGATCACATCATTCCACATCACACCTCATTCCAGTCAATATCATTTATTATTATTATTATTATTATTATTATTATTATTATTATTATTATTAAATATCATTACCATCATTAACCACTCATGACCATTCTATTATCCTTCATATAGTGAAGAGGAAGGAGAAATTCAGAGAAGGGGAGGAGAAATGCGCTTGCTCAGAAATATGTACGGGACGCAAAAGCATCACGTACCCGTCACATACCTATAAAACATCTAAACATGGGTAATTATGGACGCACCGCATTGAAAACGACCTCGACGACGTGGCTTTGTAAGGGGTTCCGATCCTCTCACCTGTCTCTTAAGATCCGATTTTTAAGCTTCCATTTGACGAACGATTGTTTACGAGTTTTCGCGATCGCGTGGACGCGCAGTGTGGCTTCTGGAAATCCACAGGTAACCCCAAAAATGTGCGTTTTCTAAAACTTAGAATTCGTTCATCTCGAACATGTGTTTAAATTAGCTATAAGCATAGTAAGGCGTTCGGGCGTGGCTTCTTGGGTCTATGCACTGGTCTACCGATGTCACACTATTAGTGCCATTTTGTAATTGTAATTGGTACGTAATTGTGCCCCAAGGGGCCAACTGTCACCGAAAACGAACACGTGGTGACATAAAGTTGGACAATGGACGATAGGCGACGACAGCCAATGGGTAGGGAGGGGGTACAGACATCAATACGTGTTTGCGCATTCCCATAGAAAGTTTTTTACTCGCATTTCAGATGTTATTTCTACACATCAGAGATCAACTGTCACCGCCACAGAACGCGTGCCGATATCACGTTGAACGAAGGAGGAGAAACAGCCCGGTGACAATCGGTGCTTATGGAGGGGGGGGGGGCAACCATCAATCAAATTTTTAGCGAACGCCAGTACAATATTTTTTTCTACGTAGTTCACTTATATTTGTATTAACTGTCCTTAATGATCAGTCACACACTGTCTTTAAAAACGAAATGCATGATATACCTCTAGATTAGGGCGTTCCTTACCTTTGATGTGTATACGGGTGAGTTGAAAGACTCGAGCGGGGGAGGCATGTTCACCCCGCAACGAATGCTTTGCCGAGCGTGTAATCGCCCGCCGACGACCTTAATTGCGAATGCAGACTCTTCTTACAGTATTTCACTTCCTCGTACAGTCCCGTTCGCACAATGTTTGACACGGCCCATTGAACTGCAGACGTAAAAAGCACGGGTCTCTCCGCCGCGTGTAACACGGTCGCCATCGGCTGCAAACAGCCGCCCGGGAATCATTCCGCCGTTAGGGCCGAGTAATAGCTGTCTGCGAGGAATAACGGGCGACGTTTCAAACGAGGCGGTGATTCACAGGCGCCTCCGGGACCACCCGAGTCGGCTCATCGGGCGGTTTTTTGAGACGGTCGCACGACGTCTTCCGATCGCAGTATCATACTTTCTGGTTTTTGCTGTAGCCTGATTTTCTTTGTGCGCTAAGAAGTGGGATTTTTAAACTTATTCTACAATAAAATTAAATTAAGTTGCATTACTACTTCAAACTAAGAAAGCAGAATTTATTTTAAACAAAGATGTTGACTATCTTTATTTCTAAATCCTGAGTCCTTTGGGAATGCTTAGCAGTACTGACTAGCAGTTACTGCTAGTCATCTTAAGTATTGACTAGCGGTCATTGTAGTCGAAACGCTTTCTGCGCCACTCCTTCACCCAATCAATCACTTCTTTCGCGCACTGAAGCACATAGTTGGATAAAAAATTACCGTACTAGCTTTTGCAAGCTCCGAATTAACCATTTTCTCCAGGGGAACGAATTTACGGGCGAAATGAAGACCGTCTACACTTACTCAGCAAAGGCTGAATGCGTTTGAAGAACGAACTATAGAAAGTTTTCTTCTCCAACTTCCTAGATTGGGATTCCCTAATTTGAGAATTTCAAAGGGTCGAAATCAAATAAAACACCAGCATATGTTTTGTGTCTCTGACAGGAACACAATGCTTTTGTAGTAGGTGACATACAATACTCTAGGTGGGACAATCTCGCCGTCAATTTACATACTGTTCTTTTCATACTCTCTGAGATGTATCATCTTAAAACTTATTTTTATTATTCCCGTCATTTTCGATAGTGTAGCGGTGAGCGTCAAGTCGTGCTGCCAATAACAATCGTGGGTACAACGAGTTCTGATCATGATTGTGGGAAAAACTAAGCAAACCGTCGTATGTGTTTTATAAATGGGATGATTTATACTTCCATAAAACTACGATGCTGCTAAACTATGTTTACTTTTCATATTTAAGCGGTTTTTTTATCGCGAAGCTATGGACTTTACGTCAAGTTTTGCGAAAAGTCTGCAAAAAGTTAGGAATACAATTTTTTCGATTCAAAATTATTTAAACTTTCGAAATATCAGCAATATGGCTTATAAATATTGTAGTCTTAGATATATGACAACCAAAGAACCAGGCAAACCCTTACAGCACTGAGCTAAGCCAAGGGTAGAACATAAACATTTAAAAATTGGTTTTTGAGCAGTGAAACTTATTGTCTACAACGTATCCCTGATGTTACGTGACCTTGCCAACAAATGACAATTAGGGGCAGTTTTAGGAGTGAAGTGTTTCAAGAAAAGAGACTTTCGTAATATTACAGCAGGCAATGCATATTTAATTTAATATATCTCTTGAATTTGGAATATTCACAGTCACTATGTAATTGATATTAGAACACATAGTTTAAAAAAAACAATTTAAATAAATAATTTAAATATTTTACTCCTTAACTGTGCAGGATTTTTGAAACTGAGTATAATACACGTTCCTTAGTGGTGACTGTACATATATGCAAGATTACACTGCGATTATTTTGTCATTTCTGCGCGGTACCTACTGTTACACCACCATTATTACTTAAATTCTATTCCAAATAATAATAAGAATACTAGTAATAATAGTGCTTTTATTTATGGCGTCTCTGTTTCGTGAACTTTGAAAGTTCATTATCCAATGTGAACACCAACCAGAAATGCCGGGGCAACATGAATAATGGAACATAGCCCCTGGGCATAATTATAATTACTCCTCCAAGAGAAATTCTCGCACAACTAACAATATATCCATAACAAAGCAGAAGGACTCGATGTTATGTAGGAATTCCAATACATTTGTAGCAATTACAGTAAATCAATTCACTACCAAGAAATATGAAGATGGAAAAGATACACTAAAACTATTGGCACATCTGAATAAATAATGCAAAAAATAAAACAAACATAAAAACATTTAGTACCTGTATATTATTGTGTTTCTTATAGATGCCTTTATTCACAAAATAATGAAATATTTTTGGCTGACCAGAAGTCAAGAAGTAGATTGTGAGCATCTTATACTTTGTTCGTGTTGAAAGTACAGAACGTGTTGCAATTATTTACTACTCACCAACACGACGCCATTGTTTTGTGAACTTTCCAGTACTGGTTGGGTGCACCATCGACTTGCAGCTCTTCTCAACTTGGTCGCCCTGAAACATCCAAGATTCCATGAATAATAAAACTCAACACTTAGAGGTAATTGCGCCTAAGAGCGAGAGAAATCCCCACGCTCGGACAAGGGCGCCCGCAACAAAGCGAAAGGGCCGTGAGCATAGTATCTTAGAGCGGGAGCCCATTAAAATTATCGCAATTAGAGTAAATTGATGCACTCGCAGGGGAAGTCGCGGTTGGAAAAGATCGCGCGCGCCAATAGAGTACACTGGCGAGAGCGGGTGGCTCTCTGATGGCAATCGCGGGAATTAGCATGAGCGGCCTCCCGCGCTCCTTAATTAAACTTCCTCGCCTCCTAATGACCCGGAGAGCGCACGGCGCGCACGCCTCCCTCCCCCTCCCCCACCCTCACCCTCAGATCGCGCATCTCCGCCATTCGCTACAAAGAGAACCTTTATTCATGCACTTTTTTAATTGATTGATTCACTCATCCATTCGTCGATTGTCTCACTCATCCATTCGTCGATTGTCTCACTCATCCATTCGTCGATTGTCTCACTCATCCATTCGTCGATTGTCTCACTCATCCATTCGTCGATTGTCTCACTCATCCATTCGTCGATTGTCTCACTCATCCATTCGTCGATTGTCTCACTCATCCATTCGTCGATTGTCTCACTCATCCATTCGTCAATTGTCTCACTCATCCATTCGTCGATTGTCTCACTCATCCATTCGTCGATTGTCTCACTCATCCATTCGTCGATTGTCTCACTCATCCATTCGTCGATTGTCTCACTCATCCATTCGTCGATTGTCTCACTCATCCATTCGTCGATTGTCTCACTCATCCATTCGTCGATTGTCTCACTCATCCATTCGTCGATTGTCTCACTCATCCATTCGTCGATTGTCTCACTCATCCATTCGTCGATTGTCTCACTCAGTCATTCGTCGATTGTCTCACTCAGTCATTCGTCGATTGTCTCACTCAGTCATTCGTCGATTGTCTCACTCAGTCATTCGTCGATTGTCTCACTCAGTCATTCGTCGATTGTCTCACTCAGTCATTCGTCGATTGTCTCACTCAGTCATTCGTCGATTGTCTCACTCAGTCATTCGTCGATTGTCTCACTCAGTCATTCGTCGATTGCCTCACTCAGTCATTCGTCGATTGCCTCACTCAGTCATTCGTCGATTGCCTCAGTCATTCGTCGATTGCCTCACTCAGTCATTCGCCGACTGATTCACTCATTAATTCGCCGATTGATTCACTCATTCATTCGCCGACTGATTCACTCATTCATTCGCCGACTGATTCACTCATTCATTCGCCGATTGATTCACTCATTCATTCGCCGACTGATTCACTCATTCATTCGTCGATTGATTCACTCATTCATTCGCCGATTGATTCACTCATTCATTAGCTGATTGATTCACAAATTTTCACTCATCAATTCACTTATTGATTCATAAACTCATTTTCTCATTTATTAACTTATTTAAATAAAAACTATGTCGTATACGGAGAAGTACTAACTTCGTTTTCTTGAGTTTCTGAATCTTCATTCTCGGTCTTTTTCTACATACTGGGTTGAATTCTGAATAAATCATATACTAGCAACCACATAAAATATTTTTATATGTACATAAATTGAAACTTCATACAAATGTGTCATGAAGTTTGTTACTATGTTTGTATAATACTCTCTGCAAGTAAGGCATGTTTCTATTATAATTTTAATTTTGAAATGTTTTAATTTATTAATATATAAAAAATATTATTTTTGTGGTTGCTAGTGTACAATTTCATTATACTTGTTAATAATTACTGTGTTAGACATTGTTCTAACCGTGTTGTTGATGTATATAGCCCTGACGAAATAATCTCCGAAACGTCTGCAAACAGACATAACATTGTCTTAATTTCGGAGCAATACCCATGAACAGCATTAATTTTAAACTTATTTACAATATTTCCATGCACGTAAACAAGTAAATTTTGCTGAATTACATGACTAACAATTTGGAGACGATGATCATAGTAATATCCATTTACTAATTTAAATATTTCTACTGTTGATATTCATACAACCCTAGTCTGTCTGTGTCTGTACTGGCACAACAGCCTCTGACGGGGCCAAGGCCTTGCGGTCATGGTTGAAGGGGTAGGTGTGGTTAGCACATAGACATCCCTACGCCGTATTCTGGTCTTCTCAACCTGACATGTGAGCTTTCTTATCGTCACATAGCAACATATACTGGGACATTACAAGAAAAGCGCGCATTATAACCTGCCCTGTCCGGGAACCGAACCCGGGGTCGGGAAATGGTAAACGACTTGCTGACCATTGAGCTACCTGAGAGAGAATATAACCATAGTATTACTTCAAAATTAGTAAGGCAATTTTAGAGGTTTGAATTGCTTTTGACGTCTTAATCTTAAAGATTATCTAACTGATTAATGTCGAAAATATTGCAGTGGATTTTTCGTTATTGAGCATATTTACAACTATATTTTTTGAACTTTGTTGTCATCCACTGGTCTTTTAATAACAGTGTGAATCACGTCATTTCGAACATATGAGCAAGTATTGGCAATTTGTCTTAAGATGATGTATGCCAATAGAGATTTGAACACTGTGAAGTAACACCAGTATAGGCGCCAATTTTTAATAACTTCATGAAGTTAATACAATTGAATAAAGACAATATTCTGTGCTAACTGAATACGTGTTAAATATACCAACTCGTATGTCGAATTTCATGGCTCTGTTCACGACTAAATATTTAGCTTCATAAAATTCGCAATTTTTTCGTATATTTTTTAAAAAAATTCTATGTTTGGCTCAAACGTGTGATATTTTTTCTTATTTAAATTTAGTGCGCTTACTTCAACGGCAGAGGTTGATATATAAATATGGAAAGTAATGATAATGAACGCGATGAAAATGAACAAATAAGAGGCAAGGGAGACCCGAGAACTCGGAGGAAACCGACCGAGAATTACCTTTGACGCCATACATTTCTTAGAGGATGAATACCCGTATTGTCGAATTAAAATTCTACCTAAGCAACATTCATCCAAATTAAACATATAACGAACAATATTCCGATCTTTGCTGACTCCCAAGGAAGGGTATGAGTCAAAGATAGTATTGTTCACTTCACAATTGTCTGACTCCAAGAAACAGCAACTGCAACATTTGATGACCTCAGTTCTTGCCTTAGGCAATGATCCAGGTGATTGTTTCGAAATAACCTCAACACATTACAAACTTGGCTAAGTTCTTCAATTACTCAAATACTCAAATTAATAAGATAAAATTAAAACAAATAGACATTTTACATTCACAAAGAAGGGGAGCATTTGTCCCCCAGTGCAAAAAGACGAATCTCGAACAGAAACATTGGGATTTGTAGGTTTACATCCTGAGTCGAGACATACGTGGAAAGGATATTATGCATTAAAAAAAGAACTCGCGTTAAAATTCAAAACAATATTGGTATTTAGATAAATATACTAATATTTTAGATATTCAATTATTTATAAATCAAATTGCACACAGTTCTAAAGCCTCAGATACAAATTCGGAATTGACCGCCCATTAAAACGTTTTTTCATCAATCTGTTTGTTTAGTTCGCATATTTGGTCGTTTTTAACTTTACTGACTGGAAGTAATTTTCATTATTTCATATGAGAAGATGTAGAAAAATACGGAAACGTATATCTTCGTATTCACTGTTGCCAAGTAGACATATGACGTACTCCATTTGCACAGAAGATATTTTTGTGCCTCATACACCAGTAGTTAACTCACGAGAAAATTATATTCGTTGGCAGGGATTAAAGTAGGTATTGCTAAACTTCACGCATTTTGAGTGATACCTGAATGCGAACGCAAACTGTTATTAATATTAAAAGAGATTATTAATATTCCAGATAAAGACATTAATGAGGATAATTGTTTATATTATTCTCAATGTTCTATACATATTTTATACATAATTTCTATTCTGTTTTTCTTTAAACAATCATTCACATTCACACACATGTAATGAAAGATCATCACATCAAATCACATTTAATATTTTATTTTGGTGGATAAATATTGTTATATTCTTAATGATAAAATTTTAAATGTGATGTGATATTTGAACGTGAATGACAGTTGAAACAAAATAGGACAAAAATTATTATCTATAAAACTTGAGTGACGAGCTGACAGCACATATATTACACAATGTCATTAATTATTTATATCATGGTTTGAAGTATGGACACTCGTGCTCCTATTGCCCGGGCCATGCCCCCCCCCCCCCCCACCGCCTGCCATCTCCCGAGCGTCCACTGCAGTGTGCATACTCGTTTTCCTCCATCACGACCCCGGGGCAAAGCAGCTCTCCTATCCGACCTGCGTGTTCCCGCAGTTTCCATTCAGTACGTCCACTTATGAATACACTTCTCTGGCAAGCTTTGTGCGCCAGGTATCTCAACCAGCACTTCACCAGCACCTCCTCAGCCGTCAATAGCGGATGCAACCGCTCAGCCTCGCTGCCCCCCCCCCTCTCGCGCCGCGGCGGGAACAAAAGACGAGCGGGTGGAGGAGGACGGGGGCGCATGCCGGCGATCCATAGGCCGCGGCGGCGGGGCACTGTGGCCCAGGGAGGGAAAAATGCGGCCAAAATTGTTTTTCTCCAATAAAATGAAACCGCACGTTCGTAAATAGATTTATTGATTCCGGGCATTGATTCCGAACTTTCATTAGTTTCTTAAGTGTAGTGTATGTACTACAGGAGGTTTCTACTACTACAGTGTTTCTCCCCTGCTAGAACGTGAGGATGAAGATTCGAACATGTCGTGCAAGGTTTTCCCTTAGCAGGTATCTCCACCAGCGGGGCACCGCTCCAACCAGGACAAGCTCTAATCTCCCGACTGGTCTCCTGTGTAAAATAGAGTAGTTCGTGTTTGTGTACGAGTATGTGTAAGGGAACACCAAGGGACAAGAAAAGAAACAACGCAGAGCGAAACAAGTGTCTTGGCACGTTCGTTAGGGTACTGCTCTGGTATTCGCCTGACATTGCTAGGAAAAACCTAGAAAACTACTGATCAGAGAACCCGGCCCTAGTATTCTCTTCCAGGCAGTGGCAGAAATCGACCGACAACTGTCAAGACTGTATCTTCATGCAAAGCGTAATTCTGTTCATTTGGGTGACCAGGTTGGTATGCATTGGCAAGAGCTTAACTGCGGGCCACCTGCGTGGCACAGTGCTTGTCAAGTTGCGGGAGGGGAGGAATAGAAACGTACTCGGGCCCTCGTGGCTTAAGTCGAATGAAAGGAGAGGTCTGCAGGTCACGGCAACGGGCAGATGGGTGAAATTTTTGAACTTGAGTAGCGCAGATGTAGTGGTTAGACGGTTCACCTTTCACCTCTGGGCTCTAAGGTCATATCCCTGGCACCCTTTGTAGAACTTGTGGTGGGAAAATTGGTTTGTGATTTTTTTAAGAAGATCTTACATTTCCACTACCTCTCATTCCATCGCAGCTCTCTCATCTTTCAAATCACCCGTCACTCAAAATAATTTATCTCGTGAATGATAAGTCTAGGAATTGAGGATGATTAAAAGTCTACACATCTTGGTGCTTTAACTTCTAAAAGTATAATTTTTGTTCGAGATATGTCTACTGGCAATGGTAGCTCAGAACTTCAACCGACGTCACTGCAGTGCTTCTGACCGGGAGGTCCAGGGTTTGACCGGGAGGTCTAGGATATAGCTATCGAGAGCTATTATAGGTTGATTTCAGCAGCTGTCTGAAGGAGAAATCTAGTGGCCGGCTACTCTAGTCTGTGATATTCCGTGGTTTCTCCGAGCAATACCAGGCGAATGCCGGAGCGACACCCTACCAAACAGGTCACGGATCCCGCGCGATATTTCCTTCCTTGTCCTATCTTCACCCCTTACTTACACACAGTTAAATGCATTACACTGTCACATATGCCGGGATATCAGTCGGGAGCGTAGAGCTTGTCCAGGTTGGCGCGGTAGCAGTACAGTTCGAGGTTGGGGAAAATCCCGCTAGCCGACGGTAGGTCGGCGCCGGACCTCTCCAAGATCACAGAGTTGACGCACCCATAACCACTAATCAATCGACATATGCCTATTTTAATTATTGTGAAAATTACATATATTAATAGAGTAATGTTAATGTAAAACGTATAAGATATAAAATCTCATGCCTCATGTAACAGGAAAAAATGGCGATACCTATCAGCTGCTTACGTATAATAGATCTGAGAGAATTAGAATGTAAGTCCGGGGGCATTCTAAATATGAGAGACAATGCAATTTTATAACATCAACAACTATTGAAACATACAAGTCCCAAAATAGAATGAATGTCACATGACTTTTCGGCACCTTGGGAATTTTCCCTATTCTCTCATCAACAAAAAAGAAAAAAATGAAAAGACAGTAAGCGATGTGCAGCAAAAAATGTTATATTTGTTTCCATGTGAGCTTGAAGAACGAAAATTACAGTAGCAAACAAAAGGAATTTTGACCTCAATTTGGGTGGTTTCGAACATCGCGTTTTGACGGCGGCGGCGGGGGAGGCCGACCGCTCGCTCTCATACATTGTAGTAAACGAGTTCGCGATGCATGAAATTTATATATTGGAGCGGACTGTAAACACCGGGCGAAGCGGGGCCTTAACAAGCTGCTTCCTGCGGGCGCCGCCTACGCCCCACCCGCCCGGACAATCGACGGCTGCGGGCTCTCCCCCTCTCTACCAGGATCTACCCTAATACATCACACATACCTGCAGTCGTGTATCTTGAGGGGAGACATGATCGGTACTACCTGACAACTAAAGAAAACTGCGAGCAAAATGTTAATAAAAACGAGCATAACTTTGTGTGTAGTCACGTTTTTGCTTTTTTACGAAGTATTTAAAAAAAACTAAGAACACCAGTTAAAGGACATATGGATTACTTATAAAAGGATCGTATTGAGTTACGGAATAAGAATTAGACATTCCAATTTATTAATATCACTCATATAAACGTTTTCTAGCATATGAGCTTCCTAGACTGCACTGTAGATGTGGAGTGTTGCCGGTGACGTAATAGTTCTTTACTTATGATTCTTCAGATTGTTGACCATGATGCGTTATGTAACATCAAGCATAGGAAAATGGTACCCACGTGATTTTTAAAGAAAGTTTCAGTCGAAATTATTCTTCAATGCTGAGTCGGTGTAAACCAGAGTGGAATGCAGAATTTATGAGAGACGAGCCAGTGAGAGTCAGAGGGTAGAACGAGCCAGATCTGTCTTCCCAGGCTGAATTTCCTGCGCTGTGAAGCCGACGCTAGGAGGATTAAAAACCCAACGAGAAGATTCCTAATGGGCGAAGTTAAATCACCGTAACATTTAGGGTAAACTTGGCTTTTCTCTCCCGAGTGCACTGCTATGTCTTAACGCTTAAGTGCACTGGTGTTTCGTTTGTACGTCAAATATTTTTAAATAACACATGTTGTAAGTTACTCAATAAGTACATTTTTATGATGTTCGATGTCTTAACTGCAGGATAAAGATACTAGGCATTTACCACTTTCAAAATTTCATATCTTCTTGCTGGTGCTAACTTGTGTCCATCCATTTGATTTTCACTTCGGTACCTCTGACCGGGAGGTCCTAGGGTTCAAGTCCGACGGTGGCAGAATTTTCGATACTGGCTACATAGGTAGGTCGAGTTCAGACACTGCCTGGAGGAGAATTCTAGTGGCCGGCGTCTTTGATCGGTAGTTTCCACTGATTTCCCCGATCAAGACCAGTTGAATCCCGGAGCAGTACCATAACAAACGAACCGTGCGCAATCTTTCCTTCCTCTACCTCGTCCTTTCCCCATCCCTTACTTACAAATACTTACACTCACATGAACTACAACACTACACATGTTGGACTCAATGAATGGTCTCCATTCGGGAGCTTAGAGATTTTCCCGCCTAGTAGGAGATGCCTGGATGAGTAAAACCGCACAAGCCGAAGTGCACTTCCGTACTAGATGTCACCATCCAGCAGGGAATCATCACCACCACCTCTCACGATAAACACTACACTTACGGGCTTAGACCTTAACATTTGACGCGCTCGAATCACGCAATAATCAATGAATCTGGAAGTCGCGAGAACTCTCTCCCAGTGTGCAGGTGGAGCTCGTGTGGCGGAGGTTTGCTGTGCGCCTGCAGTCATTAGTTTCACCGAAGGAACGCCATTGGTATTCACTTGTCGGATTTAAATAAATATCCCAACGAATTATTTGTCGTAAAATGTTGTCGTGTTAGCAGGACGTGGAGAACGTAACGCTCAATCAATAATGTTTACCGAATACTCACAACATGACCTTCGTCAAGCACTTTAAAAAACTTCAAATGCATTCAAAGACTCCGTTACTAACGAAATAAGGTATGTTTTCGAGGATCCGACGCCAGTGAAGAAGAGCTCTCTTCTCCGCGTCCACTTTGATAATATACATAATATATTCCATAAATAATGTCCATAAATAATCGTTCACGGACATATTCTCATCCCGGTAACGTGAACGGTGTTCACCTGGACCCGCAGGAGGAAAGCGTTGAATGCCATAGTTCTGGGTGGGGAAATGTGGAAGACGAATTTTTTGATTGAAACCTGAAAATGGACTTTTTTTATTTTTTTGGTTGTTTGAATTATTTATTCTAGAGCGTCAACTGCTAGGTCACTGCAATATCATTAGTCCCGTAAGTGTAGATAGATAGATAGATTTATTATTTCTGCAGGTAGATATAGAACCTGGAGGCAAAACAGTACAATTTACACATTACAACTAAGAATAGTAATACACTATAATTTTAAAGCATTTTAAGGCAATAATACAACAATAATATAACAATAATAACAATAACACCATTACCTATACACTGTGCATGTAGTGCATGGGTTTTCGCGTAAGATCTTTCAAAACTAGTTGGTGTATCCGGCGCCGACCTATCTGTTGCGACGGCTAGCGGGTTTTCCCCAACCACGTATCTCTCACCAGCGGGGCACAGCCCCAGCTGGGGAATCTTTCAGCTCCCGACAGGTCTCCTGGCAAGAGTGGTAGTGCAAGTCATTCATGTACAAAATTTTAGAATATTTAAATATTCTGATAATTTTCAATGATAAACTGACTCTGCTCATTTAGGATTGCCGCATCCAAGAATGTTATCTTTTTGAAAGGATGTCTATAGGAGCGAGAAGGGGAAACGTAGGCAATGGGCGAATGCGGCACACAGAAAATCTTCACAGTTTCCGCGAATGTAATTGACGGTCAAAATTTCGTTTACATATTTAAATCGACAATTCGTGCTCTCCCACATTCATATACAGGATTCAGTATTTGACTTCTTGGTGATCATCAATGAGCGATAGTATGTACGGAGTCTTACAAAGAAAATGAAACTCTTTGTTCTCAACTGACATATCTAGGATGTCTCCCAAGCTTTCGAAAAAACAAAAAATAACAAAAATTGTTATTCGCTGTAATTAAATTTGCAAATAATGCAAATTTAGTACACCAGATTTTTCCAATTTTTTCACATCTCAAACGCTAATTGGAGAAGAAAGTTTGTGTCAGAACATTTTAATGCTTTTTACTTGAAACATATCATTCTCATTTTTCCGTGCCGTTAAAGGTAACAGAAGTTTTGATGTAAACGACAATTTTCCCAAGAGGTATGTTCATGTGATATTCAGATTACAACCAAAACCCGCTTAAACTTCTGGAGAGGAGGAAAGCCTTAGTGCTAACTGTTCTGTTACCTATAGTGGGTGGAGTAAAGAAAGTCGGGTATACCGCTACATTAACGTTATTCCCTTGATGAACTCTCTTCCCAGGTGAAATTTCGGCTTCAAATCAATTAACCTAAACGGAGTTGCAAACTCGGAAACCGGTTAGATGGCGGAGCGAATGGCTTTGCAATATCGCAAGTGCACGTTCTGGCATCATAAGGGCTAACGAGAAACTCCCCGAACATAATCGGCTCAACACAGAGAATACATTCTTGATTAACGATGATGTACTGCGCCTCTGAAATGTATTTTTAAAGATATACAGTCTGCGATGGGAAGATAAACTTAATGAATCAAATATAGGGGATGCGTTGGCGTGTTTACGAGTCCGCAAGGAAATTTTTTAAGGTCTGGGCGGCCCTAGTGAAGTTCCCACGCCCCTTTGAGTTTGGTCACCATCTATGCAGCAGGATACCACTGTGATGTTGACTGCATGGGAGCATTAGCCGGCTTATCGGTCGTTTTTGGGATTTCTTCCGATCAACTCCAGGCGAATGTCAGAAAAGTATTTTAAAGAACTACTTACTCTATCTCACTCACACACACACACACACACACACACACACGTGTCTGTCTTATCTACCTTGTCCCCCCACGACTCCTAGCGCAGGGTAATTAGCTGATCCGCTTATATTTAAATGAAGGTTTTATTATAAGGACTAACGAAAAACTGCTAACTGTAATCGGCTCAACGTCGAGAGTACATTGTTAATTAATGAAGCAGCGTGCTACTGCACCTCCAAAATATGTATTCGAAGCTATATAGACTTTGACAGGAATATTTCAAATTTAACAAATGTTTTACCAAATTCATTCGCATATCCAATTGCAAGACAATACTTAAAATAATTAAATATTTAATAATTTTAATAATTAAATTAATTTAATAAATTTAATAATTAAAAAAGCTCCGTGTGCCGAGAAGGCTTAGGTTTCAGTTTTCCCAAACATCAGCACAGTAACCCGACGTTTCCCAAAGAATTTCCGACATCAGCAAAGTAACTCGGTGTTTCCCTCTTGGTACGAATTCAAAAGGCCGGCCGCCCAGACCGGTCGTTACCGTAATTCTAAATCAGATGGTAATTTATAGACAGATAACGGAGCAGTAGCATAAACAGTGGGCAATGGATCATGCGCAATATTTCCTTTCTTTCTATTCTGCACTCGCGCCTATCTTTCGGACTGGGTGATGGGTCGATGCTCACACCACCGTGTGAAACATTCTCGACTATCTCAAAACACTGGCGTCAGACCAAGGCTCAAATTCGGCTGTACATTCCAAACCGCAAATACAAAAAGTAACATTCCATATGTGGTTCTAGGATAAAATTCCACTTCAGATACGAGTGTCTCTCCTTGCGATAGAAATAATAATATATTCGGGTATGCAAACACTATCTCACAAGTATCTGGGACACTCAAGACAAAAAGACAATGCAAATTAACGAAACGACGATACAGTTAACAAAAGACGAAACGGCCGCCGAAAAGACAAAGCAGCCACAAGACAAAGGACAAACGCAGCAGCCAAAGAAAAGAAGAAACGGAAGGAGACCAAACCAAGTTATCAGAGGACGCCATCAAAAATGTTTGGAGCTTGGCAGGTCGCGGGTGCAAATGTAGTGCGCAAAAAGCTCCTCCGGTGAGCTGTAAATTCACATTCATAGGCCGACTTCCAGCGTTACGCGGGCGTGAGGAGAGGGGAGGGGAGGGGAGGGGAGGGGCGGTGCGGCCGGTTCTTCAGGAAGTGTGCGAGTACAACGCCCCCAGGCGGCAACCCTTCGCCGGCCGCTGTATCGGCGCGCGCCTCGGAGCGGCGCGGCGTGCCGCAAGGTTCACGCCGCGGGCACGCACTTCGCCGGGGCGAGAATTCGTCGCGGGCGGCGCCACGCCCACCGGAATGCGACAAAAATAACGAAAAGGAATAAAAAATGGTAGAGATATTCAATTTGCGGATAATAAAGGATTTAATTGAAGTGATGTGAATTGAATTCAATTGATGCCTTATTTTACGTGGCGAGACTCGAGCTAACAGGCTCGCTCTTCCGTCTGACCACGCACGGAGTGATCGGGAATGTAAGTAGTCTGTAAATTTGTTTGTGAAATTTATAAAACGTTCTTTGGTAGTAGGGTGGGTGTGGTATGTAGGCTTGAGAAAATACTAATATCGATATCATTTATTTCAATTGCTAGTTGAATGTAAATAGTAATATGAAAATATTGTTGAGGGGGTTTATCGCCAGCTGGAGTTACAGTTGCGTGCTGTTTTTACTTTTTAGGTAGAAGAATGACACAATCTTGTGAATGGCCACCAATCTCTATAAATCAGGAAAAGTAAAGAAATATAATGATATGTGGAATGTATATAAAACAAAACAATAGAATAAAGCTTTTATTTTATTCCTCAAATGCTGTAAATAAAATCAATTGAATATCATTATCTCACAACTGCAATATATTTTTGGAATTGGCGAGCCGGAACAATCCTTTATTACGGACGGTTAATCGGCCCCACAAATCGGAAAAAATGAGGAAATGAGAAAAATAATTCCCAGAAAATGGATGCGACACTTATGAAAAACTATGCATTTAAATCATCGTAATATTTACAAGTACGCAGTCATAATCCCTTTTATAGTTATTGGAATTTGTAATAAATAGAGCTGTGATTTATGTGCAATAAAAACAGCGAAATATGCGCATATATATGTAAATATATTTGGTAATATGTGCAATTAAAAAAGGAAAATATGCGAAGTAGTGTAATGTAATGTGTAAGTGTAAAAATAAATAAAAAAGTGTAACATGGAAAAATACTTACAACCAAAAAAAATACAAATCATATATTAAATTGTTACAAGCGACAAAGGTTAAGCGATTAATTTTGAAGAACAATCATTTCATAGGAAAATAATGGGAAATGCAGTTAATGTGCATTTCACATAACAATATAGTTATTGTAACAAAAATATGAATTCCTCTCAATTCACGACAAATTCACAGACCTGACTCTTCTAACACCACTGTAGGTTTGCGCCGTGTGTGAGCACGCATAGGCGCTCGGCTGATGCACATTTTATTTCCACTGATACTGCCTATGACTGGTCTAAGCGTGCTTCTCAAGCGACTTCGTACGGGTCAGGCGAGCGGCAACGCTGACCCGTGGCTATGACAACGTAAACAAATCCTCGAAAGTCCATTGTTTCAGAGCAGGTCCCATGACGTACCGTAGCAAGTGGCGAGAGAACTGTCAGAGTCGCTTACACGCTGACGGAACTGTAACTTTTGTGCTTCTTTTCGCGGGTGAGGGGTGAATATGCAACAAAAATATGCAAACATGGCCCAAATATGCAAAAATATGCCATTATACTAGTCAAATGTGCGAAAATATACGAAATAAAAATAGCTTAAATGCCTCAAACATAAACAATTCGTTGAAATGGGATGTTCCAGAGACAGAAAAATACGCAAATGCATATAAATCACAGCCCACAGAATTGAAATGTTTTGGCAGTACTTAAAATTTGAGGTATGATATGAACATTTCGTAACATAGCAAACTATTAATTGTAAACAAGAACCTTTTAAATTATAAAGCTCTGCATGCATACTTCTGAATAGATCATATTATAACAAAGAGAGGTTCATGTTTCTAAAGAAAAATACATTAATATTATTTTCCTCTTAAATTAATCTGTAAGCAAAGTGTGGATAGTTTTGGCATTTGTAGCTTCTCTAATTCTTAAGTTGTAATTTTCTTTGAGTTTTTCAGTTCTATCGTTTTTGTAGTGTCATGTGCTCTGTTTTTTGTAATTATTAATTGAAATTATTAGCAGTTCTAAGTTTTTGTCACTTGTAACATTTAATTTTTATTAGTGCTAAGCTTTAATGCCTCTAAAAATTTTCGAGTTTTTCGTATCTTTTTTTTGCAAATATTTATTATAAAATTTTCTTAATTTTGTAATTCCGATGTGTCTAGTTGCACAACAAAAATAAGACTAAATGCCAGAAAACAAAATAAAATCTTTAAATCATTTTAGAAATACCTAGTTAACCCTTAAGTAATTTTCACACATAAAACTAGTCCGACATTAATATATATTATAGAAAGTGCAAGGAAGTGAAAGTGCATAAAATGTTTATTGACAATGAAGTAAATCATCGTTTAATTTTAAGACTAAAATACCAGAATACCAAACAAAACAATGAGAGGTTCATAAGAAAAAATCTGCGCCATTAAAAAAGCACATCCATTGATTTTATTTCGTTCTCCAAAAGCATTAAAATACTCTTATAGTGTTTTCTAACCTACCTACATAATAATACGAATATCTCTTCATCTCTCAAAAAGTTCCTTTCGGCTCTTGTTAACCGCAAGCTTCCCTCTTTTGCCTGTAGATGGACCCAAGATTAAACCTAATAGTGGTTCACGTCCAATATATTATATTTCCCCGCCCCCTGAACACCTCAAGGCTGCATCACAATGGCCAGCGCTGCCCCCCGCCGCGCCTTGGGAGCGCAAAGGAAGCAAAACGGCGCGTTTTAATCATACGGATTAAATACTAATTTCCGCGGGCGGAGCGGGAACTAATCTCGGGATTCCGAAAACCCTCGCAAGCGGATCTTTCTTGACCCGAGGCCAGGACCGTGACGACTAGGATGGTGGGTATTGTTTGCTGAAACAGCACAGTAAACACGGGTGCCACTGGAGGACTTCACAGTGTGAATTAAAACACAAACACACGTGCGTGCGCACATACATACACTCACGTGTTTACGTGTGTAAATGTATCTATGAACATACGCACGGACACATACGCACACCTACACATTGAGAGAGAAGCAACCATAATGCGGTATATAATATTTATATAACACTTTTCCTAGTATCTGTAGCGGACTTGCAGAATTGGAAAAGGGTAAATTGTATTAGAAGCTTTTTTATTTATTTTATTACAACAGTATCGAACAAATATTTTTGTTTGTCTATTTCTCAGTGCTTAAAAAAATTCCACTTCCTAAAAAATAGACAATTAATGACAACAAATTGGGCTCCTGCGACTCACCGCTGTTTAAAACATTGCTTTTAATGTGAAACTGATTAATACGAGAAACCTAACTTAGAACGTGTCTGACACCCCTGCTACGAAGGAGATGCGCCCTCAAAATGTAATAGAGATTTCCAAGAAGTTTCGTTTTGTACATTATGGAATAAGAAAGTGTCCTTTTAAGGAGAAAAATCTGGTTTTAAGGGTCTTGGGCGCAACGTTGTACGATGGCAACGCGTGTGGCCATGTAACGTGTGCTGCGGGTTGCAAGTGTACGAGTATGTATGTTTTAGAAAAGACGATAATACACAATCCTTTGGCTTGATTAGACAGTAAGGACAGATGACGGTTGTGTTTCATTTATATGAAACTATGAATACAAAACCGATACATGTACTTCTTTCAAGTAATAAGGAGTGACCCCATGTTTTTGTGAATCAAATTTATGAGGATGAAAAATTGGAAGTTCTCAGATTTTGACATAAGTAAGTTGTTAGTGTAAGTAAGTTTGTAAGAATAGGTACACTTGCATCCCACGACACACGTTACGTTGCAAAACGCGTTGCTCTCTTTGCGTCCAAGACCCTGAAAACCAGATTTGATCTCCCTAAGTGGTCACTTTTTATGCCATAAACTACGAAACGAAATCTCTTGGAAAGTTCTATTGCATTTTTGGGACACCTTTCCTTTTCACTTCACCTTTTCACTTTAAAAAGTGAGTCGGAGAGGTCCGATTTGTTGTCATAAATTGCCTAAATTTTTAGGAAGTGTAAATTTCGTTCTGTTTAAAGCACTGAGGATTTGAAAAAATATACTTGTTCAAGATTGTTGTAATAAAATAAATAAAAACCTTCTGATACAATACATTCTCAGGTGTAAATATTGCTGTAATTTATACATTGAATACATTGAATTTATACATTGAATTATATTTTGGGGGTAACGTCATTTTCTGAGGAACAGAATATTAGCACCGATCTGGTTAAATTATACACATCGATGACTGTTGTGTTCAAACAAAAAAATATTAGAATATAAAAAGAAAAACAACGTATTTTGGGAACCACAGAGATTGGGAGGATACAATACCCATAAAGGCACTTAATCATACTCCTTAGGCAGCAATTTGGGCGGTGCAGGCGGGTCGGAATTCCGCAAAAGGCTGCATTTCGCGAGGCGGATCTTCCCGCGAGGAGGGGCCGCGGAGGGCATTGTTTACCCAGGCGGCACCGGGTGGAAGGCCAGAGGAGCCGCAGAGGGAGACAGCGGTGGCCGCCACTTCGACGAGGTGGCGGTGGACGGTGCATGGGATGGGATGGAGGCATGGGATGAAGGAACGGGGGTTCAGTCAGAATAGGTGGATTGTGTTGAGGATTCGGGAGGAAGGTTGAGTGTGAGTGGGGTCGCGGGTGGTGACGCAGGCGGGGATGGAAGCAATGATAGGCATGGGGGCGGGGTTGGTGGGAGGCTTGCGTTGGGAGCAGAGAAAGAGGCGGGCCGGCATTGGGCGGTGACGAGACCGGTGTCGTTGGGGAGGGCGGGAGTGAGGTTGCAGGTGGGGCTGAGAAGATTGCAGGTGGAGGTGACTGTGACTGGATGACGGATGAGGAAGTGGAGGTGGAATAGATCTCGGAAGATGTGTGAGGATGGGGAAATGGCGGATTACAGCGGTGTTCGAGAATGGCGGGGATGAGGATATCTAGGACGGCGGGGATATCTAGGACGGCAGGGATATCTAGGACGGCAGGGATATCTAGGACGGCAGGGATATCTAGGACGGCGGGTATATCTAGGATGGCGGGGATATCTAGGATCGCGGGGATATCTAGGATGGCGGGGATATCTAGGATGGCAGACAGAGTGAGGTTAAAAGGAACTGCTGGGAAGGTTCAGAGGGCGTGGGTGGCGGGTGGTCGAGGATAGCGAGGTGTAGGAGGAAAGTAGGAGAACGAGGGCAGTAAGTGCGAAGAGGAAGGGTAGAGCTGTGAGAGTCTGCAAAACGGGGAGTGCTCCCCGCTGTCTGTCTTTGGGCAAGGAAGACAGGGTTGGCGAGAAGAGCGAGGAGGGTAAGGATGGCGGGGAGAACGAGGAAAGCGGCATGGGATACGGGAGGTCGATATGAACGAGGAGGAAGGGAAACCGCCAAGTGGGGAACTCTCGCCGGCCTCTGTCGGTGGGCGAGGGAGGCGGTGGTGGCGGGGAGAGCAATGACTGAGGGGGACGCGAAAATGAAGGGAAAAGCAGTAAGAGCGGGGGTGGCGGCGAGGGAGGCTGTGGTGGCGGAGAGAGGGAGAGAGATGGGGGTGACCACGGAGGGGAACGTGAAAATGGAAGAGGACGGCAGTGAGGGTGGGGGCGGCGGGAGAAAAGCGACAGTCTGAGGGCGGGGGGGGGGGCGTTGGTAGGGAAAATGAGAACAGCAAGGAATGTGAGAGTGCAGTGGAGAGCGGTGAGGGCAGTGGTGGCAGCGAGGGAGGCATGAGCGTGGAGTGAAGGGCGGGAGTGGCGGAAATGGACTGACGAGCGTGGAGAGGAGGGCGGTGAGGGCTAGGGTGGTGGCGAGGGAGGCACGGCATGGAGGGGATGGCATTGAGGGCGCGGTTGGTAGCGAGGGAGGCACGAGCGTGGAGGGAAGAGCGGTGACGGCTCGGGTGCACCGAGGAAGGCATGACGTGGAAGGGATGGTGGTGAGGGCGCTTGTGGTTGCAAGGAAGGCATTGCCATTGGGGTGGGAGCGGTGAGGGCGGGGGTGGCGGCGAGGGAAGCACGAACGTGCAGGGGAGGTCAGGTAAGGTGTGGGTGGCGGCCTGGGAGGCACGAGGGCCGAGGGGAGAGCGGTGAGGGTACGGGTGACAGCGAGGGAGGCACGACGTGGAGGGGAGGGCGGTGAGCGCGGGGGCGGCGGCGAGGGAGGCAAGCGCGTGGTGGGCGAGGCATCTCGCCATCTGGGCGCCGCCCGCGGCCGCGCGCTCGCCCGCGATGCCTGGCGATAGCGGCCCTGTAATCGCCCGATGACGAATGGTGTGCCCCAAGGCCGCGGCGGCGGGCGGCGAGCGGCGTGGCGCACGACCCGCTCCGCTCGAGAGGCGCGCGTGGAGGAGGAGGGAAGTTCCGCCAAACGAAAGTAAAAATAAAGGACAGGAAAAACAAAAAATAAAGACAGTGAACTGAGGTAGCCGGAGCAGCAACATTTAAATGGTTGGACGGAAGAGCAGGCCTTATATTTCACCATTTATTTGGGCTCCCACGTATGTCGCCAGGGGCCGTGGCAACCATCGCTGTCACTGTTAATCCACTTATTCTGCCGTTCCAAGGTTGAGCAAATACGGTTGAGCAAATATGGCAAATACAGATTCGGTCAAGAATTATCGCGTTTCTGATTGCAGGGTACGTGCACGCATTGTTTCAATATGTTATACGTGTCACATTACACACGAATTTTGACCATCTGAAAATCCATCCTCTCCAAACGGGGTGAAAGCCGCAGGGAATATTACAGATTAATTTTTACTTCTCCATTTCGACACTAACCAATAATTTTTTACTTTCCCGCGAAAATAATAATAATAATAATAATAATAATAATAATAATAATAATAATAATAATAATAATAATAATAAGAGAAAGTCAAATGCTTCCGATAAAATGGCAATTTTTTTTACCAGATAAACTCGCATATTTGGTACCTCATAGCAAAAACGTGGGTTGTTCCCGAATGCGTATGTAGCAAGTTACTTCTTTTAATTCGAAGTGTCAGCCAAACGTCTTTCCACTTGTGAATAACATTACCGGCTAAACCATAGGTAGGATATTTTGCCAACTGATATTCCCCGATCACTGTAGCTCATGTCACGCATTAAATTTGAAACGAATATTTTGGATTTAGTGGGTACTTCACTTGAAGCAACAACGCCAACTTTCAAACCTTTCTCGCAATGGCTCTAACGTTGTTTTTTCTAATTTATTTCTCTTATGTATGAGGTAAAGAACGTATTGAATTGAATTGTTACCTTATTTTACGTTTGGTGTTGAATTGTTGCCTTATTTACGTGGCGAGACTCAAGCCATGAGGCCTGCTTTCCGTCCGACCACGTAAATTGCGCTGCGACGAAGGAAGAAGGAGGAGGGCGACGAACCGGCGATGTGAGGTTTCATTTAGGCTTGAGGATATTTTACATGCAGTAAATCTACTAACATTGGACAGCCAGCTTTACTTCCCATCCGAAGGAAGACGTACGAAGGATATTTTTGCCCTAAAAATCCACGGCTTCGATCGGGTTTGAACCCGCGAACTTGGGTATAAGAGTCCGATACCCAGTTACACCATCGCCACCGCCCAATTTTTATGTTGCGGCAAAAATCGAGTTACAGAATATCTCGAATACAGAAAATCTCGTATTTTGGGGACCAGATATTAATAACTGGATAAATTCGAATTCCATATGAAGTAAATTATTTCATCTAACACATCATATAGTC
Organism: Gryllus longicercus; assembly: GCA_038098605.1. NCBI lineage: Eukaryota > Metazoa > Arthropoda > Insecta > Orthoptera > Gryllidae > Gryllus > Gryllus longicercus. Next base: position 2,956,898 of record JAZDUA010000094.1, on the reverse strand, counting down.
AGAATCCACGTTTCGTGGGTCAATCGTGGGTTTCGTGGGACGAAACTATTGATCGATTTGGTGCAAAACCCGTCCGTCCCTCCGTCTATAGTTAAGGTTTAAAGCCTAAACTGTTCAGACAAGTTTCTCCAAAACCGATACTCCCTGATCGACCTGAGCGAAATTGAGGCCCTGGGAGTTTTAAACGGACTACTGATTTTTTGGGGTACTTCACATGAAGTCTCATTAACCTTTTCAAGACTTTCAGAAAAATGGCTCCAAACGTTTGGATTAAAGTTTGTTCTTGGGCAGCTCAAAAGTGGTTTAAAAAATTACACAAGTTGATTTTCATTGAAATATCTGAAAATTCGAAAAAAGGCTCGTGCCAGCTTTTTCGCCATTTTCATATCATTGCACTATTGAAGTAAGATATTTTTCTTGATAAAATTGGTTGTTTATAGATAGATTTTGAATTAAATAGGAGATGTTTTGCTGTACATTTGCATGACCTGCAGGGAACAATTATTTATTCAAAAAATAATCTCCTCCAATTCTTTTCTTATTTTTCCTTTATGTAACAAAGGACGGTAAAATATTTGGGCTGGTACCTTTGTGCTGGTATATGCAATTTTGACTTTTTCCAGAACCGGTTTCAAGTTTGTTTCTAATTTTCTGTTCTGGGATCGAGAAAAGCACGCTTAAAAATGACACAGTCTTATTTTTCTTAAACTCTCTTTTTCGGAAATGGAATAATTTAGAAATAATGAGAAACAGTATTTGCTGTTGTAGAACCACTTTTTTTCTCAAATAGAGGAAAGTGTTTTTATGAAAATGGTGCAGGTCATATTTTCGTTGAGTTCTTTGAATTTTTGAAAACTGAAGAAGTTCAACTTTTTTCGGTGGCTTCCTACAACTACTATATATAGATAGAAATATTAATTTTCAACGAAATTATGTCCTTCAAAATTATATATATATATATATATATATATATATATATATATATATATATATAAAATTGTAAGAGTATTTAAACAAGTACTTTTATCGTAATTTTGCGTTAAATAAAGGTAATTTTAACAACGGTTCCAAATTTTCTTATTTTTTATTTAATGATAGAGGGAAATTCACTCAATAACATGACATAACTGTTATTTCGATGCAACCTTCTAATTATTCAAAAATACATAAATGTTCTCAAATGCATTATTATACTTTTTTCACGACTAGATGAATAAATAAAAATAAAAATCAGACAAACATTCACGGGGAGAAATAGGGTATAATTCTGAGGACGTAGCTAATTTCTTCCGACTATTCTACATAATAAAGTTTGATCTAACAGTAGTCACTTGTTGTGTTACGAGGTTGGTACAGTTACGTTGAGTTAGATATTAAAACCAGAATGAGCGTTCGCCAGAGCGCTCTTGACTAGCAGCCCTTAAGGAAAAATGCGTGAAGCGCGAATTGCGCACAGCGTGGGCTGTCCTAACGGCTCAAGCGGCCGCAAGCCTGAGGCCGCTCCCAGGCCGCGAAGGCCGAGCCGCAGATAAATCCCGCAACGGTCCCTTGGCAGCGCCTGACGCGCGGTCCCCGCTTGGCCGGAGCTATAATCACACGCGCGGGGCCGCAGCCTCCTTCCGGAGCCAAGTGACCTGCGACCCCGTGCCGCGGCGCCGCTCGGCCAGGAAGAGGGCACCAGTCGGTGGTCGGGGGAGGGGGGAGAAGAGGCGGCCCGGAGAAAGCGGTCGCACTTCGCGCCTTCTGCCGCCAGTCCCGGAGTTCATGCAGCTGCCTGGGGTCGGCACGATATGCCAATAAGGACGTAAAACGCACGGACGGAGGAGAGGGGTTTGGGAAAGAGGAAACGCGGAAAGAAGATGTGGAATATACAGGAAAGAGAATAGGAATGGGGAAGGAGGCGACAGAATGGGGAAGGAGAAAGAAGAGGACATAGGTGAATGAGGAGACAGAAGGGGTAGAGGAGGAGGAAGAAGTGAAGGGGTGGAAGGAATTGGACGATGGAAGGGAGAAAAGGAGGGAGTAAGATGTGGAGGAAGGCAAAGAAGATCGTAATGAAATGCAACAAATAACGGGTAATGTAAGCGGTAATGGCTGCAATGAGTAATGTAATATTATGAGTAATGGAAGAGTAAATTAGCATTCATCTATTGGAAGCAAGGAAGGAGAGAACGAAGAAGTGAGAAGGTAAAGGCATGCGGTTCTCGGCAGAGGCCGAGTGCAATTTTCATACAGAGAAATTCATTCACAGTCATCTGATATATAAAAATCCGTTTTTGTTTGTTTGCACGTATTTCATACGCTGCCCTATCGTTCATCCGATTGCGATAAAACTGTGTCAACTTATTTCTTGTACTTGCGCGAAGAATATAGATATAGTACAATGAGGAGATGTGTATGTGACTGGCGCTCAAATAATTAGGGTGATGAAGGGGAGTGATGAGAACCTTTAATCAACCCGCCGCACCCTCAAGTATTAAGCGCGCCTTCGCTGCATATTCTGCCCTGTTGAACGTTATCTCCGATAAGTAAATCACATATCTCCAGGATGCACGCGAATACATGCCCAAACGTGAGGGACCACGTTTTAACAATTCGATACTTGACAATCATGTACAAAACAGGACTTAGAATACACCCATACTCGCGAGAACGTTTTTCAAACTAAAATGTTTGCAGGTGAAAGGTGAAAAAGGTGATTAACAATCACATGATCAATAGAGAAGCATTGTCGGTCCACTAGTTACAAATATAATGCAATATTTAGTTTCGTAGTCAGAAATATAGTGTGTCCATGTTTTATGCTTAAACCGCAAACTACATATACGGTCGTTAATAAAATACCACGATCTAATTTTAATATCCCGCCTAAGAGATTATCTCAATTACTCAAAATTCTGAAACTGGCACGCTGCATGAAAATGGAGCATGCGAACTATTCCAGTGTATTTATGACAATACTGAGCTTATCTTCTGATCTCTCTGCTCTCAACTCGCACGTATCGTCGAAGATAATAATCAGTAATCTGGTATGAATGATCGCTGAATCTGCGAACATTCATAATTCGCACCAGATCCACGCTCCGTGATCATAGTGGGGAAAACATTTATTTCACTGCTCGCGAAAAGAATATAAATGAGAATACAACTTAATGTGAGGACAACATTTTTATTGCGGTTAATTATTGTTTTGATTTCGTCATATTCATTCGTTGCTTTCACTCACCAGATACATGATGCCATTCTTTTCAATTTTATTAACATTATAAAGTATTAAATTTGTCAATTAGAAAAATTCTCAAAATCTATCTTCACACTGACAAAGACATCCCTCTAAAGAGTGAGAGTTACACGGACTGCGGGTGAATGGAACCCGTTGTCGATCTCCGCTAGCGGCCGACTGTTCTTTCCTATCACATCTTTTGCGCCTCTTAAGTTTCATATGGTGCTTGCTCATTGCGATTAGCTGAGATATGTAAGTATGAATACGTGAGTGTGCGTATGTGTATGTTGATACACTGTGTTGGTACTTGCTACAGATCCCGAACAATCTTGTCTACTCGCGAGAAACCAGCCATAAAACGAAGTTGTCGGCCTGTTACTAATCTTTTCATCCAAGTCTTGCAGACAAACGAAATGCCTACAAGTACAGAGAATGCCACACACTCGTTGAAAATTTTGGAAATTAAGTGGAAATCCAAAATATAATCACTGAAAGGCAAAATACGTGGTAATTCTGCGTTGACGAATTATCAGTAAACGAAAATAATTAAAACCATTCTTATTTTATTTCCTAAACTGTTTGGATAGTGTCCGCCTTGATGCCTATCAAGAACACCAGTAATTACCAATTATAATATAGAATATCGATACCTCGGTATCATCGAACATATGTCAAAACTTGCAATAACTATTGGTATCAACACATTTATTAAATATCGGTTGGCATGTCTAAATTCCTTTAATAACGACTACCATAATACCGTGATATGTTAGGTTCTCCCGAATCGATACCAATGTTGAAAATATCCAAAATAAGGATGGATACTTGAAGTATAGGTGGTTCCGCAAATACTCATATGTAGTATGCTTGGCGAAATGTGGCGAAATGAGACAATTATAAGCAAATCGAGACGAATGTTTGAAATGTCTACACCGTTTCAGCCTCATTCGGCAGCGCCTGACGTGTAGGTCCTCGCTAAGCATATGCGCAAATGTGCAATCAAATCCTCCTTCCGCAGAGAGAGGTGCCGGTTGACCTCCGACCCCGCCCCGCGCGGCCAGGAAGCGAGCGACCCGGCGCATGAGGCGTGGGGGGGGGGGGAGGTGAGGCGCCAAGGGAGAGGCCAGCGCTGCTGGTGAGAGCACGCAATACTAACGAACCCAGCTCTTGAGTATTTCTTTTCGTAATAATGTACTGTTACACCGTCTATACGCGGCTACTGCCGTTTTTCAATAAGTTCAACCGCCTCCGTTATTTGCACTATATCGACCCGATAGAGTTGGGAACAATTGTGTCCTAAACATTGGACAGAGGTAGGATATCAATTTTTTATATCAGTTCCTAAATCTTATACCCATACCCACAGTGTACGAATGATTTTAATAGATCGGTGATTATAATTGATTGATTGATTAGTGATTACGGGTGTGTCAACTACTAAGATCATTAGTGCTGTAAGTGTATTATCGCGCGGGGAGGCAGTGATCTTCTCCCGCTCTTTGGCGAACCCGGTGCCAACTTACCCGTCGGCTTGCAACGTTTACCTCCAACCAGCGAGACTGTGACAACCTCTAAGCTCCCAACTGGCCTCCCGGCATGTGTGGTAGTGTAGTGCATGTAAGTGTATGTGTATATAATGTGAGGATAGGACAAGGAAGAAGAAGAGGAAGGAAAGATCGCCGTGGCCCGTTTGTTAGGAAGTATTCCGACATTTGCCAGGCGTTGCTCGAGAAAGCTAAGAAAACTACCTATCAAAGCAACCAGCCGCTAGAATTCTGCTCCAGACAGCGGCTGAATTCGACCTAGCCATGTAGCTAGTGAAAACCCTGCCGCCGTCGAGAGAGAAACCCTAGGACCTCCCGGCCAGAGGGACTGCAGTCACATTAATTGATTCACCGAGCCACAGCCGATTTCCCTCTGTGAGCTGCATATCGGGATGCCCCTCCCCCCCCCCTCGCGCCAGGCTGCGTGCACGGTGCGCTCGTGGCGCCGGCTCGCAAGAGCAGCCCGTTGCGTCACGAAGGCCCGCGCCAATTACTTTGTCGGGGGCCGCGATACATCGCCTGCGCGTGTAAACACCGCAGCGCCGCCCCGTTCCGCTCCGCCCCGCGACGCTCCGCCGCCCACGCAGCCTTCACCCGCGCACGGCCTTCGCGGCCCGCGCGTCGGTTATAGACCAGCGTCTCCTACGTTATTTCAGTTGTATACATGCCTTTTGCGGCTCTCACACGCAACCAATATTTATAAATGAGGTCTTTAAAGTAAGAGAATTTCACGGACACTTTACGAATTGCACTTTGGCGTTACAAATGTGAAGGATTTATTATTATAAAAAAAAAAGTCAAATGCAACACGCAGTACTCAGTCAGCTCTATCATTAAATAATTCCTAAACGAAGTGTTCTAGGGCCTTAAAAAGAATTTTTTTAAGGAAAATTTGTTTCTTGCATCAATTTAATTGTTTTTTGTTTGGTATTCTGTAAGTATGAAGTAACATTTATTAATTTTTTAACAAACATACACACGGAAAAAAGAGAACAGTTGCAGTATACCAGATCCATGATACTGAAACAAGTTACACTGTTACAGTATCATGGATCTGGTATACTGCAACTGTTCTTTTTTTCCGTGCACGTTTCATTAACAAATTTCCTTCTTAATGGAAAGGATAGGGAACTGAATAGGGAAACGGTGGATATTAACATGCGAGAGTTCTCGTACGGGTACTCTAGTTTTATTTAACTAAATCGCTAGGAGCAGAAATCCCTCATGACCGTTCTCCACGATATTTCAGGAGAAGGAAAAAACTAAATTACTTTACACCCGGTTCTGCACCAAACGAAAACTACAGTCTAATGTTACACCCACGGTTCGCGGCGGACATAAAGGATTTTTATTCTAGACGATGGGTCTATATACATGAGGGTTACGATGTAAGTCATTGTAACAATTGTTTTGTGAGTTCATAAGCACGGGTGGAAAATGTGAAATATTTACATGACAGGGCAAAGTATGAACTAAGATTCACCAAAATTCGGTTTCTCATACTTTTTAAAGTACTCTCTGAGATGCCAGAACTGCTTTCATTTCCTCCCTTCTTCTCCGGTCTTCGGCAGATTTAGAACTCGTTCCATCTATTTTGAAAGCCTGTTCTATCCTTTTAACCGCGTGGACATCTGTTCCAATAATGTTATAAATCCTTCGTTGCCACTATTAATCCCTAGGGGTATTCCTCGCAAATCCTCGGAAGTAAGCCACAAGTATTTGCTGACATATTTTCTTACGTCTGAAATGTTCCTTGCTCCAGAATGGGTTTGTGGTTGAGAGTTCACATTCCTTTGGATAAAAATACAATAAATTTTACAATGTGAATTTCATTTCTTTGATCGAGATAACGACTGGTGCAGAGAACAATGAATTGCTATTTTGAATAATCGTGAATGCGTAGACGACGTTTAGAAAAACACACCTTCATAATTATCCATATGCAAACAATCATCATTACCAAAACTAGCTCCGAACGCCAAACCGAGATTAATTAGTTCTTCCTTAAGCAACAGAGTATTTCACAAAGAATATTATACTAATTTCAATATTATTAATGATGCATCAAATGGAAAACAAATCGAGGAAAAAAGTATCTTACTGGTCTGTTTGGTGTTTGTCTATGAAGCTGTACATGTGGTAATTGGTAGGATATTCTCTCAGCTCTTTGTAAAGTAAATAAAAAAAATTGACATCTTACTTTTGCTTCAAAGTTTACACATTACTCAGGCTCATATTTCTCAATTCACAGTTTTTATGCGAAACTAAACGGATAAACCAAGATGGGATTCTTATCTTTATAGTTTTTACTACATGAGTGAAGAAGTTTATATTTATTTTCTTGAGGTACCTGTTTCTAGAAAGCGTATAAAGTAAGCTTGTTTTATCTTTATATCGTGATAAAAAAGACAAAATATATACTTCAAATGATCCCCGAACAAGATACATAAAACAAAACGAAACACTAAAGAATCAAAAACATACACAAAATACTGCAAAGCATGAAAGTACTAGAAGGCGGAGGTAGTTTTTGAAGGGGTAAAACAGGAAATATTTTTGTTGCATTAGCGAGATTTTCTCCACATTTTTTACGAAATAATGCTCTATTATGTGAAAGGGAATGTATAAATAAATGTGTGATGATAAGTATGTATTTTGTTCTTCAAAATCTTTTGAACCCACCGTAACACATGAGTAGCCGAGTAAAATATGTGGACGACATGGAATCAAATATTCCTTCTAAATGTACTTTTGTTTAGAAAACTCTGTTTAATAAAATTGTAATACATCTAGGAGGCCTTGCCGCCGAGGAAACTGGACGAGATAGTCTTCCTAGGGCACGGAGAGGTTGGGGCTGGAGAGTAGTGGAGTGGACAGGGAAGGAGGGGCAAAGATCCGGACAGGGAGGAGGGGAGGGGAGAGGTGGATTTTTTGATTGATTGATTAGTTATTCCGTGCGCTGCAACGGCTAAGATCATTAGTCCCGCAAGTGTAGTGCGCATTTTGCTCGGGAGGTAGCGGTGATCGCCCGCTTAATAGTGAACTATTTTTTCCCCAAGCATGTATCTTCCTGCAACAGGACAACGCCTCATCTGGGACAAATTCTCGGCTATCCGGGAGACGCTGCGTCCATGGCTGGGATGCCGACATTTCGCCTGACATGTCGCAGGCTTCCTCAGGACAGTGACGTCGGCACCCCAGCCAACGACGCGGCGTCTCCCGGATAGCCGAGAATTTATGGATTCGAGCCGCGGAAGCTTACGTGTTCATCCGGGACAAGTTCTAAGCTCCCGACCGGTCTCCCAACATGTGTTGTAGGGTAGTACACGTTAGTGTAAGTGTGTATTAATAAAGACTAAGGAAATGACAAGAAAGAGGAAGGAAAGATGGCGCGCACTGCGTTTCCCGTTTGTTAGGGTACTACTCCGGCATTCACCTGTTGATAATCGTAGAAACCACGGAAAACTACTAATTAGAGTAACCTGCCGCTAGAATTTCCTTCATAAATGAATTCGACCTAGTAGCATGTAGCTAGTGTCGACAATCATGTCAAATTCGTGTTCGTTTCGTAAAAATCATGTCGGGATTCAAATATAGCACCTCCCCGCCAGAGCACTGAAGGTAGGGATGGAGCGGGCGGGATGTTTTGGATGGGGCGGGTAATGTGGAGAAGGTCAGAGGGCGGAGCGGGCGGGTAATACGGGACGCGGGGGTGTGCCTAATTATAGATGGTGAAAAATAAACACATGGTCAACGCCTGGTAATGAGCATGTTTTTTTTTAAAAATAATAATCGTTATTGTTGTTATTTACTGCTGTAAGAGATATTATTGCGAGTATATTTATTTTTAAGGCAATATTCGCTTATAAGCTCTATGCGGCTCTGTTCATATGAGTAATGGCAATGATTATATACTGGTAAAAGTCGTGGTTTGCCTTGTCTTCCACTCAACGATCTCATGAACACAAATATTTTTTTAGCCCTCACATGCCTCAATCGTTGCAATGCCCGGGTCGGTAAATTCTGGTAAAGAGGTTCACATTTTTCTAACTCCATGTTAAGTTTGTGCTTTTCTTTTCCCTACCTCAAAATTCACCATTACTTCTTCACAGATAGTATAATTACTAACTGAAATAACGATTGGATGTATTAATCTAAGTTTGGAAAACATATTGAAAAATTATCGATAAAAAAATCCTTCCCAATCTTAGGATACTACATTTCTATCTAAAATGACCACCTGCCATTTGATATCACATCAATTTGGATATTTTGGATACATGGTCCAAAATAAAAATTATATATTTTGAAGTATCATAAAAAGTAATTGGATACTGCACCGGCAGTAAATAGTAATCAGCTTGATATACTATACACATTTTTGAATCCTGGATATACAACCTTTTGTTAATACAAAAATACGTTGTATGACCAGGAGAACATGTCATTAAAATTAATAAATGCATATTTTGTAACAACACCAACACAATGCATAACACGAGACCCACAAAGAAAAATATTTCGCGTGGACGTCCAAACAGAATCACTCGTTACTTTAAAATGGATATTTTATGTAACTTCTTTCAATGCAAGTTTATTTACAATTTAACGAAATATGACATTAACTTTATATTTTCGAAGTCTCTGAATTTCATTCCACCTTCCTCTGTTTGTCAGCGAGAAAATGGAAAAGTTCATTTCGGAAAATACCAGGTGCCTTATCACTACCAGAAGTGTAGTTGTGTTCAACACTTCCACCAGGTTTCTTCATCTTTTCGTTTAATATCAAATCAGTCCAGTCAGTCCAGACCAATCAAACCAGTCCTTTCGAGGTACAAAACAAAGCCACATTTTCTTGTTTTTGGAAAGAAGAATTTATCATGCCCAGACGTTTTTAATGAACTGTCGTAATTTGATGTCTATAAGATACACAGTCTTCATGATTGACAGCAAATTCAAGACTACGGCTGTGCGTGAATATACATACGATTTATATGTTTAAGTTTCACTCCACTGCAAAACAAAAATTCGGATGTTTGTGCAGCTCTGAGTCAAGGCAAAGAATTGTCCACAATAACTTGCTGAAATTTTGTTGCGGACGCCACTTTGGCTATTTTCTGTCGGTCATCGCTTTGATACCGGTAAGGTATCCTTTTACCTGCCTTACGCTTCCTTTTGGCGGATTTCGGGAATTTTAGCACTTGTGGACAACAGTTCTCACGCCCCAGAAGCCTATGCGTGCATGCGCTCGTTCGCTAAAACTCCCGATTTCGTTTTGCAAGGGTAGCGTGTTACTCGGGTCTTTCGTAGTGCTGCGGTCTCTGCTCGTGTGTATTTATCACCTTACTGCACGGAATTTTTCTTGAATTATAGAAATACGCTTACGATTTCTCAAGAACATGATATAACATACATATTATCATCTTAATGTAGCGAACGTTGAGAGGTCCGATGGCAATTTTGAATCACACTATATAGTTCTTCTTAGGACTTACACTGTGGAATCATTGACTGACTGATTAGTAATTCTGGGCGCGTCAACGATTAAAATCACGTCTCGTAAGCATAGTGCATTTTTATTGCGGGAGTTGGCGGTGTTTTTTGTCCGCTAAATGGCTTTATCCGGCGCCGACGTACTCGCCGACATGCCGGGTTTTCTCCAGCCAGGTATCTCCCACCAGCGGGGTATCGCACCAATCGGGACACGCTCTAGTTTCCCGACTGCTCTCCCGGCATGTGTGGCAGAGTGGTGCATGTAAATGTAAATGTGTGTAAGTAAGAGGTGAGAATATGACACAGAAGAGGAAGAAAAGATCGCACGCGGTTCGTGGCTCGCTTGTTATGAAACCACGGAAAACTACCGATAAGGGCAGTCGGATGCTAGAATTATTTCTCAGACAGCTGCGGATATCAACCTAGCTAGTAGCTATTGTCAAAAATTCTGCACTATCAAGACTCGAACCCAAGGACCTCCCGTTCAGAGGCACTGCAGGGACATCGATTGGTGCCCTGACCAACCTAAGTCGATATGTAATCTGTTGAAATAGGTATGTCAACAATCTCTCTTCAGCTGATTCCCAACGTTTCCTTCCGTTTTATTTTGGATCCATTAGTAAGTTCTTGCTTTCCTCGAAGCCATTCATCATCAGTCACGCAAGCACCAACGGAATGTCACGAGAAATCTTCCACACGTTCCTTTGCCGTGAGACGTGTCCCTTTAGTCACTTCAGGGTGACCTCTACCTGTCACTGAATCCTTTCAAAGATGGAGACCGTTCCATTACCATGACTAAAACGAAAATAGTTGCGGTAGCAATAACTTTTTGATTCTCTTAATCCTTTCATTAGAGAAGTCACACGAGCAGAACGGCAGGAAATCACAACTCCATTTAGGACGGAGGTAATGATACCGTAGTTAATGAAGTATATTATCTCCTTTCTCCATCCAGTCCATACCACTTTGATAAGACACATTAATGGTACGGATGTACAATACGTTCGCGACTTTAAGGAGAATAAATATCACAATTCGAGGCTTCATTCCGGTATGGCAATGTGGTCACGTTTTGTATTGGCCGCCCTGTCACTGTTCCACTTGGAGGTGCCGCGCAAAAACCCGTTTGTCATTTAGTCTAGTACTTCTAAATTCAGACTTTTTTCAGAGTCATCTGAGTTTCCGATGAGACTACGAAGCACGAAGATGGACATGAAATACAGGTATTTTATAAAGATTTTACATTGAATTGCAAAATTGGACAACGTCATTTTTACACATCAAACAAGTGCTTGTTATACTCGTGACAAATAAATGTAGTGACATATTTTTATACATGGACTTTTTGCGAAGCTTGACATCATACCGTTTTAAAAATCAAAACAGTATTATAAACAAGAGCCTACGTTTTCGTTTTCCCCATTTCTTTAGGAATACGGTAATAGGAAATGATATACGGGTTAAATGAACAACACACCTAATTAACGTTAATGGAAGTGAAATTTCAACTGCATGGATGTTTGTGGTTGCATATGTTCTCCAGTAGTAACAGTGCCCCTGTTCTATGACTAAGCCAATGATATGAAGACTGAGGGAACTATTTCTCTGGTCCTTGGGCTAACTGCAATGGGCGACACTTCCCCCAGTGATCTTGTTACACCCTAGATCAGCGAAGCAGGTGATTTGAGTTCCAGAAACGCAACGTGAATTAAAAAGTGTTCATAAGACTAGTTACGAGCACGAATGACTTGCTACGTTACCATTGGATCATCATTATATAAATAATAATAATAATAATAATAATAATGATAAAAATGCCTTAATTACTGTTATTTCCTTCTTAAGCGAAAACCTCCTTTTCTTTTTTGTAAACACTTTCGAATGATTTAGGATTTTTTGTAGCTTTGAATCGAAATTGTTTCCTAGCCTCTCAACAGACCAACTTCTAGAATTGGATATTAAAACATTTTAAAATAATTCTTATATGTATAAAAATATAAGATTACTTATATTATAATTATAACTAATTACTTTCTTTGTGCGATTTGAAATATTGTAATCACTGCAATTATTTTAATTAAGGGCTTTTTTATCTCGATGCAGATTTTTCTCAAGATTCTTTTGATCTGCAGAACAAATACTTAACAAAGGGTAAATAATAATTTGTTTATGTATAATATCTCTCCCCACTAAACGTCATATTAAATTCCTATTTGTGCAGCAAATTAATACGTACATGTTATTAAAATATTACAGGAGGGATGAAAAAGACCAAATGGATCAATGCATTCAGCATTCAAATGTACTAGTCATTATATTCACGCCTCATACAACTTCATTTGAACTCTTCAGAGAAACTTACGAGATAATCTAGAACATTTACATGTTTAGAATATCAATTTGGAAGAACTGCAGAACTTATATGAGCATGGCAATACTTAAGTATAAGTACTATAGTTCTTGATGTCCCAAGTAAGTAAATATCTTTAATTAACACATAACTTTCTCTGAAGATGTCAAATATAGTTTCACGTCACGCCATAAATAAAATACAAGACTATCACATACGAATGCTGGGTGCTGAATGCATTAATCGACGTGGCAGTTACAAATCTCCTGAATGTAAGTTTTGAATTACTTAGCAATCACATCAACTTGCATTAATTTTTCAAAACGGTAAAGAAAAGTTGTATTAAATACAATGTTTAAAATTTACTGTTGTACTTCATGTGAAGTAGTTTTTACACACACATATATATATATATATATATATATATATATATATATATATGGGCGAAGAGTAGGTGTGTAGCAATGTATTTACAGCAATCATTCCCAATTTCAGGCATTCCATTAGCCATCAATGACATCACACTCCTCCAAGCATTTACATTCCAACCAGAAGGCAGTAGGGCCAGGAATCGAGCGCCGTAAAGTAATCCGGCGGCCTTCCTCCACGCAGACGGGCTGCGGAATCCGCAGTAAATCCGCGGGCGAGCGCCGCCCCGCGCAGGCAGAGACGCGACTCGCAGCCGCCGTGAAATACGAGCCACGGCCTCGAAGATGAAGGAAGCGGCGGTGAGCGCCTCACCCGTGGGCTTTACGGCCGGATGTTGTAGCCCCGTCCTCTCGTTAGGCGGCGCCGGCGGCCTCGGGCGGGAGGATGCACTCCGCGAGGGCACGGCCGGGCGGCCGAGAGGGAGAGGCATCCGAATAAGATCCCGCTGATGGGCAGGCGGAGGGCGCTATCTGCCTGGCAGATCCCAGCACAAAGCGTGTCACGGCGGACGGACCACAGACGGTATCTCCCACGGCCGTCGCAGCCTCGAGTCTCGTTCTGGACCCCGCCTCGGCCAACCCGCCTCGGCCAACCCGCCTCGGCCAACCCGCCTCGGCCAACCCGCCTCGGCCAACCCGCCTCGGCCAACCCGCCTCGGCCAACCCGCCTCGGCCAACCCGCCTCGGCCAACCCGCCTCGGCCAACCCGCCTCGGCCAACCCGCCTCGGCCAACCCGCCTCGGCCAACCCGCCTCGGCCAACCCGCCTCGGCCAACCCGCCTCGGCCAACCCGCCTCGGCCAACCCGCCTCGGCCAACCCGCCTCGGCCAACCCGCCTCGGCCAACCCGCCTCGGCCAACCCGCCTCGGCCAACCCGCCTCCGCCAACCCGCCTCCGCCAACCCGCCTCCGCCAACCCGCCTCCGCCAACCCGCCTCCGCCAACCCGCCTCCGCCTTCGTCTCCGCCTTCGTCTGCACCACGTCCCAGTCATTTCCCCGCCAGTCTCCTCCATGCCTACTCTTCTTTTCCTTTCCCGCCTACGCAACCGCCTCCGGTTCACTTAACTCTCGCCTTCGGCAGCGTCTCGCTCCTTCCCCTCCCACTTGAGACTGCATCTTCCCGCTCCTCTACATCAGCCATCTCATCTACGATACCCAATTCCAGTTGTGACCCTCACCGACCCGCCGTGCACTGCGGTCGGGTCGTCCTGCCCTGCTCTTCCAACTACCACGTCCTTCTTGTGCCACTCAACATCTACCATTTCATGGCACAGATTTCGTCTTATTCCTCTCCAGGAGAGGTGATTCACGGCACCAACTAATGTCACTGCAATATCTCTCTCCGTGAGGTCCTAGGGTTCCAGTCCCGACGGAGGCAAAATTTTCAACGATAGCTATAAAGCTAGGCCACGTTAGAGGATGAGTGTTCTAGAGGGCGCCTGCTCTGATCTGTGGTTTTCCGTGGTTTCTCCGACCTCTACCAGACGAATGCTGGAGCAGCACTCTTACAAATGGTCGATGGGACACGTACGATTTTTCTTTCCCTTGTCCTACCCTCACCCTTACACAATCACACACTTACATGCACTACACTACCACACTTGTTGGGAGATCAGTCGGGAGACTTAAAGAGTTTGTCCCGGATGGAGCGGCGCCACGCTAGTGGGGAATATGTTGACGAGGAAAACCTGAAAAGGCGACGTGTAGGTCGAAGCCGGATCCCAGCATCCAGCGGGGAAAGATCGACACCACCTCCTGTGATAAAAATGTAAACTACACTTACGGTACCAAAGATTTTATTATTTCACGCGCCCGGAAACATGAAATAATCAGCTTTTTTATCCATTACCAATCCACTTTATGTCTCGAGTCTTATGTCTCGCCGCAACCCATTCCTCGTCTACGTTCTACTATCTCCTTCCCAGTTCCGGCTGTTCAGCGTACCTGCCAATCCTACGTCCCCCGCCCTGTCCGAGAACCCTCAGGGCAGGGTCCCCGCCCGAAAACTCCACCCCCCTCCACGCAGTTCCGTTCCGTTCACCTCCCCGCCCCCATCTACGGCTCCGCCACGCCTACAAATCAGCCCCACCTGCATCTGCGGTCCCGCCCCCCCACCTGCATCCCCGCCTCCTCCTCTGCGGTCCACGTCGTTCCATTCCCATCCCCGCCTCCTCCCCGCTCATTCGCCTCGCGGAACGACTGCGCCGGCCGCACTTTTCATTTCGATGGAACGCCGCAGCCGCCGGAACGGACTTCATGGAAGAGTGAAGAGCCGGCAGATACGCGGCTCTTTCTGGCACAAAGAAAGCAAAATGGGAACCATTTGTTACGCGAGACCTACCATTTTGTTCAAGTCTTCGATTCGATCATTGTTACCAGATTGACTTCCAGGATTTATGACTGAGATCTTTTGCTCGATTCGCGGGACAATGGTGCGGACTGGGGCTGTCCATCACGGTAGGGAACTAACCGTAGAGAAATACACTACGTACTATACTCGTCCTGTAATATATTACAAGCTTAATATTTCACCGATATAAATATGTCATTGAAATGAAAAATAAATAAATAAACTAAAAAAATATAGTTGTTTAGAAGACATTTAACCTAATATGTACTTGATGTAAGTAATGTTTGCCGATCCGGTGGCCGAGATCGCTAAGGCAGTAGTGCCGTCTTCTTTTCGGTACGAGATCTTTTCGGTACCCGCGATCTTTTCGGTACGAGATCGCTAAGGCAGTAGTGCCGTAGCGATCTCGTACCGAAAAGATCGCGGGTTCGAGTCCCGCCTCGGGCATGGTTGTATTGTGTTCGTCCTTTCACCCCCCATCATCATCATTATCATCATCATCATCATCATATCAGGGAAGGCAACGGGAAATCACCCTGAATAATTTATCCCAAGGAAACCCATTATGGGTCACCTAACTTCCGTATACGGAAGATTGGACCAAAGAAGAGAAGTAAGTAATGTTTATGGCAGATAATTTACGATTAAATTAAATAAGAATTGCTCTGTATGAACTGAACGAATGTAATAGAATAATGAATGTAAAAACTGGACCAGATACCGGCGATATAAATTATTACGTTTCTAAGCCAATAAAAGAGATTATTACCTTTGTCACTGAGAATTAATACGTTTAGTTTTCGGACACTTCTTCGTGATCGGATCAGTGGAATGAATTGGTCTGCTTCTCCCTACCACTGTTCAAAAATATATTTAAGAATTTTAAAGAAATTAATTATATCGTTATATTGATGTTTGTTACCTTTACTACATTATAAACCTGATTGAATGAATATACGAATTGTATCAGGTTTTAAATAAAAGCAGAAGTGGGATGCAAAAATTGAAGTCTCAAAATTTCTGCGATAATGCAGGATTTCGATGGAATTTCAAAATAAAATTACAATGGGTTTTTTGAGTAAACAGGTTACAAAATTAGGAAAGAAATACATATAAAATTCTATTTTTCGGTTTTGTCTTATTTTGGCATTATTTCTGTCCTTTTTCTTCTGAATAAAAACAATAGTTAAGTTTTGTGTCATTGTCGTAACTGTACTAAGGATAGGATTCCAACTCGTGCTATGTCACTATATCCTTCCTAGGTTTTTGTCTTTAACGCTCTTTGTTTTTGCCCGAAGTCATTTCAGTTCCTGATTAATTTCTCCGTACCCTTTTTTCAACAAGGAGTGTGGATACCTATACTATGGATAATACATTAAATTTGAATTTTGTTTTCATCTTACTACATTCAATCCACTGACATTGAAGGTACATGCGTTAACCGCATCTCTTCATATTACGAATAACATTTTACCAAACGAGCCAATTTATTATAATTACACATTCGGTACTTTCATACTTAGTTTTTGACGATAAAAACGGAAATCGTAGACTTCGATCTCTTGGTGGTCCAAGTGGTCACTTGGTGCCAAATGTGTATTTCATGTTTGATTGATCCATAATGTTTAACGACAGCGAGTCACATTGTAAGATAGTTCTCAACCATTCAGTCTTTTCCTTAACTTACATGAATATTTTAGTATATCAAAATGGTTTCCAATGTTACAGCATCTTGAGTGTTATTTACAGGCTTGCAAATACATTTACCGTTATGAATACGAATAGCAGAAGTGTGACACAAATGAACCACATTCATTCAGTGATGAATATTGAATTGAATGAGTCCTTTGCAATAAGTTACTATGACAATTTGACATTGATAGTTTCTAGTTACCATTCAATGACGTCAAAATCTTATCTTTGAATTAGCTAATTTTGGTTGGCAGATGCAATCGAATAGGTATTGATCATCCAGAACGTATCCACTGGGAATTCGTGCATATTTTGTCGTATTTGTCGTCCTGAATGTCATAACTGTACGATGAACTCTTTGCGTAGGTTGACCTAATGGTTAACTTCTAAACTTAAATCTCAAAATTCTAAAGCACCGATTATATTTTACCTACTATTATGCTGTAAAAATTTTACGTAATATGCTTTTTTAATTAGTTTTATGCGAACACCATTTCAAATTACCTCCAATACAAGCAAATCGCGTGCTTTCGTGTATAAATCTGGTCTCTGGTAGAATGTTTATTTTCGTCACAAGGATATCTGTTTTGGTAAGGTAAAATAAAATGGAATAAAACCAATTTAGGCGCCACAAAACATCTTTATATCAGGCAATAAACCAGGAGTAATTAACTTGCTTTTAAATAGTGGTCAGCCAAAACAACTAAAGAATTTTGGAAATGAAAGGGAAAGTTACTCTCTTTCCACTAAACGTCTTCTTAAAATTTTGTTTATTTTCCATTATTAAATTCTATATTTTAATTAAAAAATATCCTAAAATTTTATAATTAACTCAAAGAGGATTACGAGGGAGCAATCACATACTGAAGAAATTGCTACTCAATATGAGCTACACCCTAATTAGGCTTCTTGGTCCAATTACTGCTTAAACCTGCAGCTGTTATTACGTAAGGAGAAAGAAATAAACAGCGAGACTACTGTTACGAGAAAAAAATTAAAAAAGTGGAAGTGCTAATGAAGGAATAATTGCGCTCGGAGTGACGGGGTTCCCATGGCATAGTAGCTAAGCACTTCGTCCACTCCTTTGTAGCATGACAAGTCCCACATAAACACGAGGTGGCAAAAAAACAGACTGCCAGAGCTAACGAACAGAATTAAACATAAATTTGTAATACAACTTCCACAGTTAGTGCATTCTTCCTCCATTCCCTGAACAAATATGGGCGCGATGAATGCATGTTGCAACTAAATACGGAGTCGCTTCCGAGACTTGCCGACCGGCTGGAACTGACTCCTGTGCGGGCCGGTGGTGTCTCGCCAACGAAAAATAAAAGGACAGTTCGGACAAGGATGTTGAGGGCGACAATGGTTCGAAACGGGGGAAGTCGAGGATAGGAGAATTTGAAATTTGTACTCATTAAAGATGGGAACTATTAAACTGTAATTGACAGGTAATTTTATGAAAATACCCAGAAACAGTATTAATTTTTTTATTCCTGTTACTGCTTCTGCTGATGGGGATTAAGTTTTAAAAGCGCTTCAATGCCCTTTGTCATTCACATCCATTTTAAATAATCATTAGAATATGTATATCCACTGTGACAATGGAAAGGTAAAATATTTTTAACCTACAGTGCAAATGCGTTAAAACAAAAAAAAGTGTGCAACATGTTTAATGAGAATTATCTGACAGAAAAAGTGACAGATGCATACTATTAAAATGTCACAAATAAATAGCATGTTCACAGTATCCTCCTCTCTCACTTTCGGTTTTAAATTACATTTACCCGTTGGCGGCTAAAAGCTTCCGCATAGAGGATTCGTCGTTAATAAATATCTCTGCTCGAAGTGAAAGGCAATGCCTTGCAGGCCCTTTATCGCAAGGGAGGAGAGTGTGCTGTTTGGTAAAGTGCATTCTCAATGTATCGGAGAAGGACACACAACAGAGAGGTTATCCGTTTGAGAAGAGGCAGGAACCAATACGAAGGTGTGTACGAGTAAGATATATTTTCTTACGCCATGTACCACGTGATTAGGAACACAAGGTTTAATGTTATCTAGGATATTCGGGACGATGCGCGTCACTGTCATGGTGGCACACCATGGTGATTTGCCACCATGTCAGTGACGCGGCTCGTCCCGGATAGCCTAGATAACACAAACTCCGGACGCGAAGCCTACGCAACCACACAAGGTTTAATGGCCTTGCTTATGCTCGTCAGTTTAAAATTAGAGGTCTGCCATTTTGTGTTGCCTATAAGAATAGAAACTTTTAATGAAAAGCTTATCACGCACAAGCACCGTAATGACGTTCATCTCCGGCTTCCTCGTGTTCATATTTGCGTCTCCTGGTCCTGGCTCTCTCGTTTTAAATTACTACGAACCGCATGATCGGGGATCCAAGTTATAATGACGGAGCAAGCGTTAGACGAAATATTTAGTGTTGAGTATTCATTGATGGGGGTTGCAAGTATACAACGAGAGACGGCATTGAGAGAGAGATTCAAGACCACATCTGAAGTCTTAATTCAAGGTTAACCTACGACTTCTGACGTGACTTTGAATGAGTTATTATTATTATTATTATTATTATTATTATTATTATTATTATTATTATTATTATTATTATTATTATTATTATTATTTATTGAGCATTATTTTGTAACACAGAAGCCAGACAATTATTTGATCTCCAACTTATAGCAAGTTTTACATGAATATACAAATGTTCTTTCTACAGTAATAGTAACTTGGAATCATTTACAAGTACGCGTACTACTAACTAAATTAAATGGATTTTCTGGGTAATGGTATCAGAATTCGCATATTGCTTATTTGCTGTTTCCTTTCGATACACCATGTTCTTAAAACTAGTAAAATATTAGAGAACTAAAGTATATATATATATATATATATATATATATATATATATATATATATATATATATATATATATATACACATGTTAGTTAACTACTCGACTATTATTTCTCACCAAACTCTTCCTCCTCGTTCGTTTGTATCGCAGTTGTAGGAGATATTTTCCCTGAAAGTGAATATATATTTTGAACGACTCCCAACAAAACTGCGTGACCGAAAGGGTCATCGGGCAAAAATACAGTTTAAGGAAGGATTCGTTCACGCGCACTGTCGACTGCGATAGTCAGTCACTCGCGGTGCGGCCACGGTGCTAGAAATACACCGTGGCGGGGCTGATGCACTTACCAGCGAAAACACGCTTCTCTAAGCAGTTCCAAGTTTAGAACGAAGCTCAGAATTTCGACGCACGTGTTAATATAATACATTGAATTTGTCCAACGCATAATTATCAACACATTTTATCCGATTAGTTTCCCTAAAAATTCTTTGCCATGCGAATTTGCTAAATAACTTATTGTTGTATATTTTTCATTATGATTAAGTTCAAAGGTTTGGTTTTTATGTACTGATTAAGACTGATTTCTTGAATAATAGAGTACTGTTAATTATTACAACTGGGCGAAAAAAAATTTCATAGATGAGTTTTGGATATATATTATTGACATTAATCATCCTTTAATAATAAATATTCAATAATTTAGAATTATCAGACATAATTAACTAAATTAAAAGCGTTAAAATATAATTTTTATGCGTTTAATTAATAAACTTGTTTAATAATAAATTAATTTAAATTTAAGTAATAACAAAAAAGGCTTGCAGCACATTTGTACTCCCCGCAAGTATTCGTGTCTTTAAAGATCGCGTGGGCAGTAAAGGGTTAATGTTTTCCGGGAAAGCCTCCATTTTCTTGCCTCTTGTTTTCCCACGGTGTAAGATATACGCCGCGTATTTCTTACACCCTGTGTTTGCCCCAAAAGTTGTGTCATCCATTCACGCGTGAACGAATCGCACCCGACCGCAAGCGTAAACGAATCGTACCGCAAACTGCATTTCAGCCGGGTCATCGTTAAGAGAAAAACACTAGGCAGGAAAACAACAACAAAAAAACAAAAAAACGGGGCAGACGCAGGTACTTCGTGCGCGTTGTGTGCGCTGCTGGCCCACTGCCTGCGCCATTTTTGCTTGGCGCTCCGAACGAGCGCGCGCCATTGACGGTCGCGCCGCGGCTAAGGCGCCGGACAAGTTGCTCTTTGACGCTGTCCACACCCTCCACCCCTCCACATGCAAGAGTGGAAGCGCGACACTGACGGCGCAGACACCGCGAAGTGTGCGGTAGTGGCGGTGATCAAGAGCCGGCCGTGATGAAGAAGATGAAGGCGGTGATGAACATGCTGGTTGATGTGGCTGTGGTTGGTGGTGGTGGTGGTGAAGGTGGTGGTGGTGGTGAAGGTGGTGGTGGTGAAGGTGGTGGTGGTGAAGGTGGTGGTGGTGAAGGTGGTGGTGGTGAAGGTGGTGGTGGTGAAGGTGGTGGTGGTGAAGGTGGTGGTGGTGAAGGTGGTGGTGGTGGTGAAGGTGGTGGTGGTGAAGGTGGTGGTGGTGGTGAAGGTGGTGGTGAAGGTGGTGGTGGTGGTGGTGGTGGTGAAGGTGGTGGTGGTGGTGAAGGTGGTGGTGGTGGTGAAGGTGGTGAAAGTGGTGAAGGTGGTGAAAGTGGTGAAGGTGGTGAAGGTGGTGAAGGTGGTGAAGGTGGTGAAGGTGGTGATGGTGGTGATGGTGGTGATGGTGGTGAAGGTGGTGAAGGTGGTGAAGGTGGTGAAGGTGGTGAAGGTGGTGAAGGTGGTTGGGATGGTGATAAATGAGGCGGTGAAGATAAAGTAGGTGGTCGCTGATCAATTTAGGTTTCCTAGCATGTGAATTGCTATGGGCATCAGTTCCGTTTTCGTAGTGAATGTTTTATCCTGGGATGTGGCTGTGCTTCCTTCCCCACTGGATTATGAGATCCGGCGTCAACCCACATGTCCCCTTGCTGGGAATACCCCCACCAAATATCTGCCCCAGCGGGGCATCTCAACAAGCGGAACCAGCTCTTGTCTCCAGACATGCGCGATAGAGCTGTGCATGTGTGTGTTTGTATGTAAGGGGAGACGATAGAACAAGAAATTGGAAGGAAAGATCGCGCACGGTCATTGGCCCATTCGATAAGGTACTGCTTCGGCATTCGCCTGGAATTGATCGGAGAAGACATGCAAAACTACCGGTCAGAGCACCTAACTTCAAGAACAGTTTCCCAGACAGTGGTTAAATGCGATCTAGCTGTACAACTAGTAAAGAAAATCCATCAATATTGTCATCAGGACTCAAACT
Source organism: Gryllus longicercus (assembly GCA_038098605.1). NCBI lineage: Eukaryota > Metazoa > Arthropoda > Insecta > Orthoptera > Gryllidae > Gryllus > Gryllus longicercus. The sequence goes on along the minus strand of JAZDUA010000094.1, from coordinate 2,934,574 downwards.
CTAGGACCTACCTGCCAGAATTGCTACAGAGACAGCGGTAATTCTGGCTCTGAACTAAACTTAACTGGTAGCGGTGTTGGTGGTGGTGGTGGTAGCGGTTGTGGTAAAGGGGATGGGGATGGGAGAAAGCGATGAGATGATAAACGGAAGTATGCTGCATGCATCCCACGTTCTATGATATCTTCTCTGGTGAGGACTGACCCCGTGAGGAAACAGCGTTAAGGATTCTAAAGAATCTTTAGGATTTACATCCGAGAAACGACGATTCGTTCTGGTATTCGACAAGCTTTACGATTCGGATTGCGAGGCAAGAAACTTACAATTGAGATTGGAACTGGGATAGAAGAAGGATTGGGATTCAGGAAATATCATGGAATTCGAGGGATTGGAAGACTAGAATTTTGAATCAACTAACTTTATTGTACACGATTTGAGATCCATTGACGAGATTTCAGATATATACACGATTTGAGATATATGAGGGTTGAGATAGTGATTCTAGAAACTAAGATATGTTTGGAGAAAATGTAGCATTTATCTGCACAAGGAAAGTGGTATCGTCTATGGTAGTGCAGAAAGGAGCGGCAAGGGAGCGGCCTCATTGTGTGCGGAGGCTCGTAAAGATCGCGCCGGGGTTGCGTCTCGCTCCAGGGGGCCCGGCCGCCGCGCTGCAGCTGTGCCGCCGCCGGGAGGTCCCACGTATAGAGCGATTTTTATAAGAATGAGCCAAAGTGACGGTTAGTTAAACAAACGAACATCACGTGTAATTCAGAGAAGTATCCCTCCGCCGCGGCAGCTGTTTAGACACGCCCCTTCGTAGTGTTTACGGTTCCCGTGGAGACTTCACTATACAGAAATCTAAGAGTTTCGCTGAGGTATATGCACGTACGCGAGTCCGTGAAATACTGAAATTTTATTACGTGGAAAACTGAACATGCTCTCATATTCAGTAAAAGAAAACTGCCACGAATGTAAATAGAAAAAAAGATGATTTTTCAGGATACATTTAAATACCTTTTCTGGTCGTGTCACAGCGAATGGCTCATGCATTTTTGTAGTAAAGAGGATAGTTTGTTTATAATTATAACACTCCGACTATCAATATTTAGTATGAGGCTCTCATAACTCAAATGTGACGTAATAATTGTATTAATTGTCACTAATGTTGGGATTTTAATGAAATATCATATTTCTTCTTTTCGATTTGGAATAATGACAATTAGCTTAGACACTAATTTTATGTAATAACAATAGGAAATGACTCATGATATAGTAATATTTTCATCTACTTCGTTCAATAAGTAATGTTTATGCTTTTTCAGTCATTCTAATGCATTTTTCTCTGATTTAATTGAGTTTAATATCATTTTAATGTTACTTGCTCCAAACATTATTTACAAGATGCAACAAATGTTCTCCACAGAATCCCTGTGTAGCTATTCGATTTCGTCGCTCAGAAATTGTAATGTGTTTCCGTTGTATGTAATCTAAGGTTCCGGAGACGCCTATGAGCGCCATTGTCGGTTCGGTCGATTTAGGAATAATTTAAGACAGATTTCCTGGTAAATAACAGTGCAAATTAAAATTTCGCAAGCTCAGTTCACTTGAACGAATATAATAAACGTCGATTACATCAATAATATAATTATGTAACTTGATGGATGTTGGATATACAACAGCTTGAAATGTTCATCCGACCTGGTTTTGATGATATTTTTAACGTCATTTTTCTTTGTTTTAGGGCATTTATAAAATCTTTTAAGAGCATTTTATTTATCGATTTTGGCGATATTTTAGGTCTTTAATATACGCCCCCTAATCATAACAGTGAACGTGCTCGGAAATCTCAATTAGTGAATCAATAAACTCAATCGATTACTGGCAGAAGTGGAGTTTGGCGCAGGAGCGTATGGGGGCGCGTGCGTTCCCTCCATAATCTCTCCTCTCTGAACATGTTGACCCCCTTTCGAACTTATGCCCACCATCCACCGAGGGAAGGCAATCGTAAACCACCACTGGGGTATGTTCAAGGGAAGGAAGGGAATGAATCACGAACTCCGTCGTTGGCCCTCTTCATAATATTGGCAACAGAAAATGAGGTAATCTTCCTTTTACTCGTATCACATACATTCCGGGAAAACAATACAGCCTTGGGAGAATCCAGCGAAGTACCTTAGCGAGGAACTGGTTTTGGTGAAATTATTACACATCTAAATTAAAAAAAATGTTGGAATACCTCTATAAGGTTAACAAAAATATAAAGAAAAGAGTTTTGTCTCAAACCAGAATAGAGACAAGTATTCAGAAACGTAGCAAGTTACAGCAAATATTCAGAAATAAAATGAGAGTACGACAGTTTTAATATAAGTAATTTATTACACACTTTCCACTTCTAAAGTTTTAACTGAGAACTAATAATACATTGTTTTAAAATTGCATTCGCTACAAAATTATTATTCATTTGAATAAATACACCATCAGCGAACTACTTTGGATCAAACACTTTATAAATAAGTTCGATTTACGATAATGGTTAAATAATTGATAAAACTCTTTTTGTTAAGTTATACTTCCAATTTTTTAATTAAGTATTTATGCATAATTATTATTATATTACTTCAATGCATTTTTGCTGTCGAAGGATCTTTATATTGTGTTTTTTAAAGAACAATGCTCATGATTTCCTTAGTTCCTGGCTCTATCTTGTTCTCCGTTCCTCTCAGAGTTGGTGTGAAATGGTAACCGAAAGAAAGTAAAAACCAAAATAAGAAAGGAAAAGCAGTAGAGTTCCAGTGCTTCTGTTACGGGATCACATTAAAATGTAACGAACATAACTTGTAGTGTCGTCGTATTTGTACGCGAGTCTGTTCTACCAACTGCTTGGAGTAACTAGACGGCGTGAAAAGCAGGTTTCGTTACGAGAAAGGATAGAACAGAAAAAAGGAAGACTATACGAAAGAAACATACAATATATACCTTTAAGGAAAGTTACGATATCATGTTGCAATTGTAAAACAAATAGTGTCCGAGGACAATAGTAAAGAAGATAAAAGCTCATTTTTATTGCCTATGCTTCATGGTTTTAACAAGTTCACTCCGACATCTTAAAATGTATAATGTCCATAGAAGAAAACACTGATTCTATGAAGCAAGTTCAACCATTTGAGAATAATGTACTTGGCCAGAGCCGATGTGAACAAGACCCTCTATAATATAACAATATGTAAATACATTGTACACATAAAACACTTTTTTCACTCATTTAATGTATTTTATTATCTAGTTTTCTAGATTAATTCTACAAATATTGCCGTAAATACTATAAAAGAAATATTTTCTTCATCTATTATGCAACTTCAAAACACACACTATCGATGAGATACAGCTCAAGCTTCCGTAAGAGGCTTTCTGGCCATTCAATAGAGACGATTGGAGAAAATCGTTTACATCTCACATTCAGACAGGACAAAAAAGTAATTACTTTCACTTATTTTGATTTGCATCAATCTAAAATGTGTATATGTGAATAATTTGAATCTGTTAGGTATGTCATGCTTACATTTCATCACGTTTTTCGTAAATTCATCTCATTATTTTTCAATGTTTGTGCAAGTATAGTCAGTAAATTGCGAGGAAGTAACAATGTTGTAGGCAGATAGAAACGGAAATAAAGTTGATACGGGTACTTAAAGAGAAGAATGGCTAAAATACTAGTTTACTCTCGTGTATAAATTGGCAATTCACGAATAGCAAAAAAACAACAACAACAACAACAACAACAAAAGATGCTATTAAAAATATTATTTTTAGTTGAAAAACACGAATTCTTCAATAACACTCATCTATGCTTTCCAAAGGTGTTATTCGAATTTATGTACGAAACTATCACATTACACCAGACTAACACCCATAGACACTGCACTAACTTCAGAATCACCGACTAAATCGCCCACGAAATGCAGAATCAGGAAACAAGTCACGTACAATTCCTCATTCTCTAATCATGCTATAAAAATTAAAAAAGGAGATGGAAAGTAATAGTAACCGTTTAAAAAAACTACAAAAAACAAAAATTACTTGGAAGGTTTTTGTAAACCGAGTCAAAGCACGCTCATTAAAAACCCTTCTTTTAAGTGTTTCGGTTGATGATTCCATTTGAGGCGCAACGAACAATTTTTGCTGCCTTCACCTTTCCTTTTGGTCTTGATTTTGTTTTATCTTCGCTTTTTCGAGCGGTCTCTGCACCGGATGCTGTCGCCCTCTCCGCTGCCCCTCACTGGCGCTGTCGTTTTGTTGCCTGTTCTAGTGCCCCGCCCCCTTCCGGGGGAGGAGTCAAACGCCCCCGCCACCTGTCTCACCTCCGCCCTCACCCTCGCCCTCGCCCAGTCCCCTCTACAGCCAAGGCGCCCTTCGGCCAAAATGGCTCGTCCACGCTCCCGCCGTCTACACACTCACCGCCACCCCCACCACCCTCCCTGCAATCGCATCTACCTCCACTAGCCCAGCTGCCACCATCAACACTCCCGCATTCACCCGCCGCCACCATCACTGCCACTGCCCCATCACCTCCGCACAAACCGTCTCCACTCTCACCGCCATCACCTCCGCCAGCTGTGCAGCCTGCCTGTGTCCTCGCTACCGCCATCTCACCTCCTTCCCTGCGACCCTCCGCCGCCATCTCCACCCGCGCTGCCACTGCTCCATCATTTCCGCACGCGCCAATTTCATTGTAACCGTCATAACAGCAGCCGCAACTCCCCGTTTCCGCATCGACCATCATCGCCTCTACTTCTGTCTCCTCCGCCCTCGCTGCTTCCACAGCCCCCTGTCGGTCCTGTCGCCTTCAGGCGTGTCGTCTGCGCCCCATCCTTTGCCCTGAGCCCGTCGGCACCTACGCTCCCGGCACCGCGCATTTTGTCTGCTCAGTCATCCGTAGACGCTCAGGATACGTTTCAGTTTTCTTTCGTTTCAGAGTTCATACAAGTACGGATGCATCTCAGTTTGCCTTTGTTCAGGAGTCCATAAACTCTCGGGTTACAATCGCATTTTCCTTTGGTTGCGAGTGCACTCCTGCTCGAAATATATTCTACATTTACGCTCTTACGTATCGTATTTGAACTTCTGTATATTGGAGATTCCTCAACACAATTTGCCTTTGTCTTCGTTCGCTTTTCATATTTATTCATAATTACCAGAATACCGAAGGTGTTTACACATGCTCGAGATCATGTTTAACTAGCTTCTGTGTAATCCAAATATGAAGTCTCGACGTTTACATGTCAGCATTTGATAAAATCGTGTTTAACCAAATTCGAGGCATCTGATACCGGTTAGAAAGCAATTCAATTTCATAGAGCAAGTTTCTTCTTGGCACATAATCCCAAGATTATGCGCATGGAATTGTGGTCCGTATATAAATATTTTCGTGAATATTTCGTTTTCCAGCGATCGCAGTAACATCTGCTTGTGCGTGTGCTTGACTTTCATTGTTTGAAAAGTTACAGAATTCTGTATGAGTAGCACGGTTCAGAAGTACTAGTGATTTCTTTTCATCAAGATGTTTTGCAGACATCATCTCATTCTGACGCCGCAAAATGTCGAACTACTGTGTTCATGAATTGCATAGAATTCAATACAATTTATGACTTATCAAATTAACTATGAGGGTTTTTGATTTTTAGTTGTAAAAGTAATGTTGTCATAGCGTTTTGTTTCTGTCAAAAACATTGACATCAATATTTTCACTTTTAAAAGTTGATAGAGACAAACTGAATATAATAACTGAGTTCTTGTCATGTTACAAATTATTTAAAAACTTCCTTTAACTTGGATACGAACCGTGGAAAGGAAAATTCCAGATTAGGACAAAGATCACCGCTTGCTGGAAAAAGATCATCCAGCATTGCGAAACAAGTCATCGCTTAGGCATAATGGCTTTTGCTCAAAAAACAATATTTATGATCAATTAACTCGCCAGTCGATAAAGATATCCGTACGCGAATCGCGCGGTTCAATAGAGAATATGAAAATACGTCATTAAGGTCATTTTTTATTCCCAATACACAACAGCTGGTTTCGGCATCATTAAAATTTCAAGGTAATTTGTTTATGGACTAATAACTCGTAAATACCAATAATCAGCAATGAAAAAGCTCGCTGCAAGGTAAAAGACAGGGTATTCTCAAACGCTTCGTATCTCATCGATTTCGGCGGACGGCTGTCAGCGTTGCCCGCGGGCTCGTGCTGTGTATCGCTCTGCGAAGGGGAGATCGGTTCCGAAGTCTAGTATCACGTAGCCAGCGTGCGATTAAACCGCTGACTCAGAAGTCAGTTGGCTTAAGGAAATCGTTACCTCTTGCACTGAGCCTCCTGACAAGGCAGATCGCCCGCTCTCCCCGTAGTTTGGCCGCGCGCGCTGCTCTCAAGGAGGCGCAGCGGCCCTGGTGGGAAGGCGGAAGAATTTACAGTCGGGCGGAGGGAGGGCGGCGCTCCGGATACGGCGTGACAGGGAAATAAGCGGTGCAACTTCTTGCGGAGCAGCCGCGTGGCTCGGGGGCGGGGCGAGGCCTCACCGGCGGGGAAGGGGCGTGGCGGAGATGGAGAGGACGGAGCGACAGTTGCGGGGAGGGTTCAGGAGGGAAGGGTGTGAAGGAGGAGACGAGGCGGTGCAAAGCGTGAAGGAACGAGAGTGGATCGGGAGAGTGGATGGAGGAACAGAGGGCGGGGAAAGACGAGGTAGGCGGGCAAGGGTGAGGTGGGTCGAAGCGGGGCAGGGTGACATTAGTGGGACTCGGCAGATTTGGACGGAACTGGGCGGGCTGAGACGGGACGCGGGTTTGGAGTTACTACAGAGGTAGTAGAAATGGCATGGAAGAGCGTGGAGGGGTGAGGAGGGGCGTCGAGGGATGTGAAGAGGCATGGAGGGGAAAGTATAGGCACGGAGGGGAGAGTGTAGGCATGGAGGGGAGAGTATAGGCATGGAGGAAGAGGAGAAGAGGGCATGGCGGGGAGAGGAGTGCATGGAGAGGCGGGGAGATGAGGGTCGCGAAGTGGGACGCGTGGAGGTGCGTGAAGAGGGTTGAAGGGGGTGGAGACGGTGGAGGGGCGTGGATGAGCATGGAGGGCCGTGGAGGGGAGTGGAGGGGCGTCGAGGGGCGTCGAGGGGCATGGAGTGAACGCGGATGGGGCGTAGATGGGGCGTGGAGGGAAGTGGAAAGACGTGGAGGGGGTGGATGGGTGTGGTGTGAACGGGTAGGGAGAGGCGAGGCAGGGCGGGTCGAGAACGTTTCGCCGACAATCAAGCGGACGACTTTCTTGCGGCAGCGGGAAGGGGCAGGGTGGAACAGGGTCGTACAGAGCAGCGTGGATCGGGAAGAGGCGGATCAGAGCAGGGCGGGGCGGAGCGAGGCAAGGCAAAGCAAGGTGGAGCAGGGCGGAGCGGAGCGGGGTGACGCGGAGCGGGGCGACGCGGAACGGGGCGCAGCGGGCGGGGACGTGGCGAGGTGAGGATAGGGCGAGGCAGGGTTTCGATGGACGGGGCGGGGCGGGGCGGGGCGGGGCGGGGCGGGGCGGGGCGGGGCGGGGCGGGGCTTGGCGAGCGGGGCGGGGCTTGGCGAGCGGGGCGGGCCGGGCCGGGGGGTAGCGGGGCTGGGCTGAGACAACCGTGGGTGAGAGGGGCGGAGTGGAGAGAACCGAGGCGGAGCATGGAGGTGCAGGGAGGAGCAGGGAGGAGCAGGGAGGAGCAGGAAGGAGCAGGGAGGAGCAGGGCGGAGCAGGGCGGAGCAGGGAGGAGCAGGGCGGAGCGGGGAGGAGCAGGGCGGAGCGGGGCGCGGCGGAGCGTGGAGAGGCGAGGAGACGCGGAGCAGGACGGATCGAGGGCGTTGGGCGCAGCGTTAGGCCGGTCTCCTTCTTGGAGCGGAGCGGGGCGGGGCGGCGTGGGAGCGGCGCAGGAGGAGCTCCGCCCGCCCGCTGCATAGCGCACGTCCGCCCACCGCGCGCCTTAATTCCGCGCTGCATCGCCGAAGTCGGGCGGACGCGGCGAGAGCGCGGGGCGTGGGGCGCGGGGCGTGGGGCGCGGGGCGTGGGGCGTGGGGCGCGGGGTGCGGGCGCCGGATGCTATCTGCGTGAGTAATGGCCGACCCTGAACTCCTCCCCCACCCGCGGCCCTCTCCCGCCAAGGGAAGAAGAAGAAGAAGAATTCGCTCGGCGTAAGTGGATCGTGCGTTCGCTCTGCGAGGCGCCAAACGAGCGAAAAACGGCCCAATAGTTATTAGTCAAGCCATTGTGCGACCTAATCGAGCAATTACGCTTCAGAACAAAAGCGTTAAATGAGCTGGAGTTTGCTGATATAGTGAGGGACAGGCGATAGGCGATGGTTGATTATAGAAGAAGTAAGTATACTTAATTAGTGTGTAATTATGGACATTTGTTAAATCAATTCCGTTTAATAATCGAAACTGATCATCAACTTGATGTGAAAAATTTACCTTTTGCCAATATTCACTTAATCTCATATTGAGAAATGCACATGCCTTAGGTTACACCTGAATAAATTATAAGTCTGTCACTATTATATTGATATACTATAGAGCTTTTCTTCGGGAATTAGTTGTAACTCAAAAGTAACTTCATACTTTTAACAAATCAATTCTACCAAATCTAGAACTCTAGAATGTGATTATATTTCATAGGAAACACGGAATAAATTAGTTATGTGTTTAACAAACAAAGAAAGTACTTTTGTGTTTAACAAAAGAGTATTATACATTATTCACGTTAATAATTTCTTTTGTGAGAAGCAAAAATTTAAAAACAATTCAGAAAGAAATTTAATGCATTATATGTATTTGATAATTTTTTTGAGATTTATAATTCAATCTCACACTTGTCATTGTAAAAGTTTTAAAGCTATAAGTATTTTAAGCACTAATTTTATTTTGCGTGTATTTCCTGTTCGTGTGTCTAGAACGAAAATATACGCCTGACTGAAGCATGACTTGATTTTCTGGGTCGTTGCTCTCTTGCACGATAGAGAGAAAGGAAAAAAATGACGTTTGCAAAGAAAGAGTGCACCTCAATTTCCTTGAGCATTGTACTGCAACCAGACGAAACGTCGCAGCAGAAGTTATTGTAAACTGGAACTGTCAGGCAATGCGACTGCTATTACAAATTGCCGGAAACTAATGCACTGTCGAGAAGTTTGTGTATTCACATTCATTTTCTTTTCACGGAATATGACGTTAGAGAACAAGGACATAGGGAACAAAAATGATACGAAAACCGTAGTATGAATTTAAAATTAGGAGTCTTTGACTATGTAATCTTAAGAGTACCAAATAAAGAGTGCGTATTATTCAGTCAGGTAATGATACCTGGCTGAATGGAGAACAGGGGCTTGGAACAGTGAATCACGCGGATCCAAAGGATCTGAGATCGAGACCAAGAAAGGTCGTGGGGGTGTTATCATCATGCAACAAGTATCCTTAGGAGCAACAAGATATTGTAACGCAAGCCTCTCGCGTGTCATATTTACACCATAACCGTTACATCGTACATCGAAGATGGAAAGGCAGGACACAAAAGATATAAACTTTCTCCCTCTCTTCCGCTCAGAAAAGAGAAGGCATTTATCACATCACACACTCATACCTCGAAGTACGTTATGTTTCAGTAAATCTTTGTTAAAACGAATTATAAGGTACCGAAATAATTGGTGTTCGTGGTACAAAAATTAGAGTCATCCGATTATTATGCACTATTCCCGAATTAAGGTAACTTTGACGGAATCCAAATTTTGACAGTTTTTCGGCAAAATACATGTTAAGAGAGTTCGTACTAAAGAGGGTTTACTGTATTAAATTTTCGCAATACTGATATATCATTACCACCAAACAGAGGAACTAAGAGCCACTCTTTACGGTTTGCGTCCGTTAAAGATTTAATAATCCGTTAAGAACTAACGACACAAATGAGTTATAACATATTGTGTACGAGTACACTTATTACAAGTAATGGTATTTCATGGTTGTTTTCTTATAAGGGGTTGGTATTACGAAAAATATTAAACAACACACTACAAATTTACCTCCACCATTCAACGTGATATTGTCACGTGGAAGGAATGGCGACACATCAAATCGGAGGCTTATGAAACAATGCTTTCGGATAGGATACATTTCCCACCTTAATATGCTTAAATTTGGTTGCCGCATGATAATGTATGCAGAAGATAACACGTGTGTCACGCCAAGAGCACGATCATGTGGGCGGACGTGTGACAAGCTCCACCCTATCTCCGTCTGCCCGCTGACATCAGAGATCGTGCCCTTTATGTTTCGAAACTTGCTCTCATGGGGCGCGTATTAGTTCACGATTTCGCAAAAAATGTATATAATACACCATTAATCAGACAGTGATGCTGCTTACTTTCATAGACCTGAAGCCAATGTTGAATCTTGATAAGAACTGCTTCACAGCTAACTGCAGTTAATGGTTCTCTGCACGAGAAGTGTATTCCTCGGTGCAGTGTTGTTTCACCTCCACAGATGGACAAAGTCTACAGCAAATAACACATTACGGACTGTAAGACGCTACGGCCTAAAAGAAGCACGTTAATTTTCAAGAATTTTTTAATAACATTTTTTAATTTATAGCCCGCATCATATGAGTACTTTTTTTTACATTAAGATACTAGGTACTAAGAGGTACTAGGTACTAGGTACTAAGGTATCCTACTGTTATCAATAACACAAATCACTTTCGATTAGCGCTCACTGGCACCGTAGTCTGCAATGAGGCCGACAATAAGCTAGACAGTGTTCTGGGTTTGTGATGGCGGGGCGGGAGGGAGACAATGTTAACAAGATAGTAAATCCTCGCAACTCATGTCCGTCGAATCGGTGCACTGCTGCCAGTTGAATCCAATGTTGCCAGGTAGAGATAGGTTTCTCGAATATACGGCCTTTTGTAAGAATGGCGAGAATTTTAAAACAAACACAGGATATTTTTATATTAATTTCCAGAATAAGACGCACCTGATTTTGGAGTCAATTTATAAATGAAAAAAGGTCGTCTTATTGTCCGTAAAATACGGAAATGAGTGTCTCAGGCTATCATAAGTCAACGTCCAACAATGCTTACCGCAAAGATATATCAATACGCGACCAAACAGAGGACCTAAGAGCCACTCTTTACGGCTTGCGTCCGTTAAGGATTTAACAATCCGTTAAAAACAACCAACACAAATGAGTGATAACATATTGTGAACGAGTTCACTTATCACAAGTAATGGTATTTCATGATATTTTTTTTCTTATAAGACGTTGTTATTACGAAAAATAGTGAACGACACACTACAAATTACCTGTGTGCTTCAGGCTATATTGTGTTCACATTCAACAATGTTCAGAACAATAGGGTCAACCACAGTAGTTGAAACACCCGGGAACAACTACCAAATAGTCACTCAAGACATGAAACGTGTCCTCAAGGTCGTATTTCACGCAGCGCAACACTGACATGTTCAGTTTGGTTCTTTCCAACTTCACTTCAACGCAGAGTGCTGGCTTCTCGAGGCGACTGGAGGTTGAAGCCCGTGGCAGTGCGTGCGCCCCGCGCGGGAATTCGCAATTGAATCGTTTTTCCGCCCGCCCGCCTGCATCGTCCGGCGGCTTAACGAGCGCCCCGCCCCCGCATCCCCCTCGCCCTCGCCCGCGGGCCGCACGCGAGGCGATCGCCCGGCGCGCACCGCGGGACGTGGACGGCGCAGCTGGGACGATGATCTGCTTCTCCCTCTCCCTCCTCCATTCGGCCTTCATCGACATCCTGCTCTTTTTCGTATTCCTCTTCCACCTCCTTCTCGTCGTTCGTCCTTATCTTCCTTTCTTCCACCCACTCATTCCTCCTCCTCCTCTCTCTCTCCTCCTCTCTCTCTCCTCCTCTCTCTCCCCCTCCTCTCTCTCTCCTCCTCCTCTCTCACACCACCTCCCTCCTCTACCTTCTCTCCAGTTCGTTCTTCATCTCTTCGCATTCATTTTTCTTGTCGTAATTCTCCTTCCCTTTTCTCCTCTTCTTGTAACACTGTCACCTTTCTCCTTCCTCCATTTCTTCTTTCCTTTTCTAGTGAAACCTTCTTTTTTAACTATATACTCCTCTTTGTTGCTCTGCTTGTACTTCTTTCTCAGCCTTTCCCTTTCCTCACTCGCAAACTAGAGAGGTTGCATGATATTGGTTGATCTCATGCAGCGTGCACCATAATACTCGATCTCGGGCAGCACATATGGCATTGGCAAGGCATTTTCTCCCTCTTCGATGGACGTGGCTCTGTTTTGCAATTTGGCGAAGTGAAGAAACATCTACATTAAAGATTTGCGGCCAAAAGTAAGAAAAAAACCAACGCACAGATTTTGTATAAAAGAATGAAAAATAAACGTGTCTACGCAATTTCACGACACATTTATCTTTACCATTTTCGATAAGCATATACAAACATAAAATGAAAACTTTTCACTCCAGACCGCTGAAAACTACCCCACCTTTCAATTTCCCAGTTTTTTTAATTGCCAAAAAATTGTTAATTGTGGAGATCTATACCTAATACATCTTATTCCCCAATGGAACTTCTCCATCGTAATTTATGCCGGTTTCGAAATACCAAAAGAAAACTATTTTAATGCCCCTTCACTTTAAATTTATCTCCCTAACCTAGAACGTTAATCACTCTTAAATAGGTCTCTAGAGACAGAGATGTGTCGAAGAGGAGAGGCAAAAAAAACTGTGCTTCGCGATCTGACCTTGGGAGACCGGACAGGGGAGTTGCTCTGTCGGGCGCCTAAGGCCTAACAATTCAGCAGCGCCTGGCGACACGTAGCATACTACAGTGGACCATGCACGAAAGTAACGGACAAAAGTAACGCCGCTAAACGGAAATTCTCTTATTAGACAATCACTGATAAAAGTGGTTCTGTCAGGGCATGTACAGCGTGTTAAACGATTTATTTTCAGCACTAGTGCTATAAGAGAGGCGATGTACAAGTGTTCAGGTAAATCCGTGTATGCAACAAAGAAAACAAAATACTTTTTTGTATACCAACATTATAAAATACCTTTACGATTGCAAGAAATCATTCATAATTGAGTATTCTACCGGACAACTGATGACATATTTGACTTTACGGCACGATTGGTTGCGTCAACACACATTCAGCCAATCACAGTGAGACAATCGTGGGGAGGTAGAGGTAAACAGAACATCCGACCACTGTTTTCTCGCACAGGTGTGAAATACACGAGAATTTAGAAGAGAGTTGCTTCGCAAAATTACGCTTGATTCTCTTATAAATTGATTCTTCAACACAATTCTTCAACAACAACAAAAAAAATTGCGTTTGCAACGCGTTTGTAAGGTTGCTTGATTATATCCGTACGCATTTGAAAAGTCGCTCCTAACGTCCCTCGTTTTCAAAACACGTACTCAAGCAATAAAGCTTGACTTTATAAACTGATTGCCTAAATATTATTGTTTGGCCGCACCAGATAATAATGACCTTAGAGAATAGTTATAACATTTGAATACTTGAATCAAAACGAAATGATAGTAAGGCTGTCTAAAAATCGATGACATGAAAATAATTTCACAATACATACTATTTTTCTAAAAAGTCTTTAAATATCGTGTATTGAAATACAATGCTGAATGATACTGTTAGCGAGGAAGGGTTAACAGTCTAACGAGCCGAATAAATACACACGATTTCCAAATAAACAAATCGTATATTCTGATGTACGTGTTACATAGCTTAGTGATCAAGAACAACTGAGGAAAAAACAAAAGGTTGAGCGCGATGCGCACGGACAAATCATGGCGCATGCGCGCAAACAAGATAGATGACGCACAACCGCTACTCGCATTCAAAAGATAAAATTCAAGTTACAACAGATACTTTTAGTGTCATATTTTATTGTTCGGCGCACTAAAGAAACAAGAATAAAGTAAATTCATTCAAGGAGGTTTTTCATCGTCTTGTGTAATGAATAATTAAGATCAGTGAAAAAGAGTCCAATGTGATGTGCTTTCTGGGAGGAATAAAATCCTGAAAAAATGATGTTTGGTTCTTATTTGGATGTTTGGATTGAAACCACAAATTCTACATTGCATAACTGAAACATAACCCTAAAATCTCGTGGAGAAAAAGTTTAGGCTGCTATGATGCGAAAAATCTAGATAACTGTGTGATGCGTGTTGCAATTCGGCTCGAAGGTGTTCCCACTATAGGAGTCATTGAATTGTAAGATCTGGTTATGACCCGAGAACACATGATTTTATCTTTCCACCCACAGCGAGTGTGTCCTTGGCATTCCAAGATGGTAATATAGTAAAAACACGAAACTGCAGTGAACTTAGTGAAATAGGGCGAACTGATGTTGAATTACATGAGATTTTGAAGAAAACACACGTTCGTGTGTAAATAATTGTGACATTTTAGAGGGATATTATCATGAGTTTTAACGAAATGAGCAATGACTTGAAAAATAATTATGGCTGTATTTTTTTTGTTCTTGAACTCACTTCGACTGTAGGCACTTTATTTACTTCATCTCGTTCATAAAAGCCCATAATTTTGATTTCGTCCCAGATCCACAGCTTTCAGAAAGTCGATCGTACAAAAACTCCCTTAGGAGGGACGAGTAGAGAGATGACCGTCATCACTTTTGCATCACAGTGACCCTAGTAAGAATGATCTTAAAAAACATTATTTTCTAATACCCTGATTTGACCGTTTCAGAGGGTGGAATTCATAAATAAAGCATTTATAAATGGAGCAATTTTGCCTCTACCAGGGGCCAATTAATATGTTTGCTTGTGGTAGCAAACATTCTAGGGAGTAGGGAGATTGCCGGCCAATTCGCACCCTGCCCTCTGACACTGAAGACAGACCGGCGGGCACAATATTGCTGCGTATGGGGTATGGTATCCAGGTAAGGGGTATGGGTATGGGTATCCAGGGTGCGAATCGGCGAGTGTCCTACCGGCGATCGTCCCCTCCCAGAGTGTTTGATATACCTCTGAAAAATTAGTATTTTTTTTTTCTTGTCAGAGATAGAATTATAGATGCCTCGATTATGATTTGTAAATGACACATTTATTTTAACTGCAAATGGGCATGACTCGGTGGCAGCTAATTACACAAATGAGATAATACAGCTAACATGCAAATTATATAATAATAATATTAATAGTAAAAACAACAACAACAATAATAATAATAATAATAATAATAATAATAATAATAATAATAATAAAGGAATGTTAAAATGTTAAAATCAAGGAAACTGGACAACAAAAATTTCCCATGGGTATTGTTAGGATTCATTCTGAGTTGGGTACGCGAAGAGGGTGTTTACTGATTCATCCCCGTCTCGAAGTTATGAACGTCCCCCCGTGGAGAAAACTTCCAATCCGCTCCCTCCGGGCCACCTCGCCCGCGGTCCCGAGTTCCTTTCCCGCCGGCCCAGTGTGCGTCGCCGCGCGCACGCACGGCGGCCGGGGGCGGCGGCGCAGCGCCGAGGGCGCGGCGCGGCGCGGCGAAATCCGGCGTTTTTGCAGGCGCCAGCGCCTCTCCAAGCACTGGGTCACGTGGCGCGTTTTTCGCTCAATGGGCGGCGGCTCCTCCCTCCCTCCGTACGAGCGAGCGGCAGGTGCGCTGGCGTTGCGCCAGGCGCCGTCGCCCTCGTCGCCCCTTCGGCTCCCACGCTCAGTCGGGCGAACCGGACGCTGCGAGCCCAAAACACACTCAGCATGCGCGCGGACGCTGAAACTCCGGAGCCGTTCGTCCAAAAAGCAAGCATGGAAATTGAGTCTGCGGTTTCGGTATAAGCTTTGTAACAAGATTAAAATTTTGGTCGGTAGAATACGTTTCGGGAATGTTGAAAATATATCTAAAATTGTTTCTTCATTCATAACCTAAATCAGCAAACGCTTATCTTTCGAACATCATCCTACACTAAAAACAAAATTTTAAAACTCGTGAGCTACTAAAATGAATTGTTCTGGAGAACAAAACAATTATAAAATAGTGATCAGAGAACTTTTATTAGCGAATGTAACAAAATTGTAAATATGATTAAATCATGAAATATCGTAGATGCTCCGTTAAAGGAAAAAAAAACTTCGTGGTAACAATTTTTTTTAAAAATTTGGTTTAATTAATAGAAACTAAATTACATTTATCTACTAATCATATTTTTGCGAGTTATTTCGTTCTGCTTTTGCAGGATACGGTTGCTTCTCCATCATAGTTGTCATGGAAATCCTACGGTAAGTAACATGACGTTCACGTTTTTTCCACAGTAGCTACACAGCACACTGTCTGGAGGAGAATTCCAGCCGCCGACTACTCTGACCGATTTCCGTAGTCTCTCCAATAAATTCCAGACATATGCTGGAGCAGTATCCTAACAAACGAACCTTGGACCGCGTGGGATCTTTCCTTTCTTTTCCTTGTCCTATGCTCATCCTTACTTCCACACACTTACGCTTAGATACCCTACATTTCCATACGTATTGGCAGACAGTGAGCCTCAAGCTTATCCCGGCTGGGGAAGTATCTCGCTGGGTGAGAAATGCTGGAGGAAACCCCTGGCAAGCCGACGTGTAGGTCGGCTCAGGATCTTTTGTTTCAGCGAAAGAGGATCACCACCACCACCTTACGGGATTTAGCATGCACTACATTTACGGAACAAATTACCACAGCAGCTGATACGCGCTGAAACACTGAATAATCAGAGGCTAATAAAACATTGCTTCATGGTAGAATGCTTTGCCCACGTTAATACGCTGAAATTTTGTTGCAGTACATGTATCACTTAAATAAATCAAACTTATAATGAGTTTTTCAATGCTCTGGAAACATTAACCAAACAATAAACAGAATTTCTTTTCAATAAACAGAAACTATCGTTAGTATAAATTGGTATGTTATATGCAAATTCCATTTCATGATTAGAACTTCTTCAATCAGGAAGCATTTGAGAATACGAACCATAACTAAGAGGTTCTCCAGATGATGAAAGAAATAGACACATCCATATATTAGACAGTGGCTTAAAAAATGGTAAAATACCTTGAAGCTTGTGCTAATGATGTAGAAGAATAGTTTCAAATTGTACTAGTCACAAAGTATCTTTGTCAACCCGCTTACAGAGCTATAAATTGCAGAAACGTAATTTTCATTTTATCCTTCTGTAATTAACGGAACTCAAGAAGACGAAGCTTCTCAATCGTTCGTAACTATTGTATTCTACTCAATTTTCTGCTGTTTTTATTAGCCGAGGCAACGTCAGCGAAACTGATGTGATTAGTTATTCCTGTCGCGATGCCAAGACGCATTTTTTAGCATGTAAATGAAGCAGATTAATGCGTGCGAAGACTCTTAAATGCTATTTTCATCACTATCATCTTTCGGAATTTCCGAATTACTACCTTTCGGATACGCTGGTATCTGACAAACATGTCTGTCTATTTTAAGGTTACAAAATCGAATGTATTAAGGTCTCACATTGTTTTTAATTTACATAAACATAAAGTAATTTGACATAATTTTGCCTCGCATGAAACTTGCAGATAAACTACAACTTAAGTTTATATACATCTTTATTCTTTTCAGCAAAAAGATTCATCAAAGTGAATTGCTTTCACTAGAACAAACTAAATTCATAAGAAAATTATGTCGCCTTGTTCAATTGTTCAATTTGGTTTTATTGAGAAATCACAATGATTACCTATCATAGGAAATAATGTAGCATATTAGATGAATAATTTATTTTACATATTCATTTCATGAATTGAACTGTTTTATGTCTAATGGTTTGCCTCGTCAAGGGAGTTTCATATTCATGGGAACTGTAAGTGGAAAATTGCTCCAGGAAAAAAGCTTTTGATTCAATTCTCTACTGCAGAAAATATACTGCGCGTCTCGCAGAAGTACAGCCAACCCGTTCTCTGTAGCTCGAGGCCTACTACTTTTGGAGGTGATGTCATACCAGAAGCAGTTTCCAAGTACAAGTAGACGAATAATTGGCTAACAGGTATCATTATCTTGTTTTTATCGAATCATCTCTTTTAGATGGATGTTCTTCTTAGTTCCATCAATTACAACATACCCTAGCACTTCAAAATGTGAAGATCAAAACAATTTTCATCACAATCGTTCTATTGTCTCAACACGAATTAAAAAGGCATTAAGAAAATTGCGAATATGTAGTACTGAGCGTAGGTGCGATGTCAGTTAGACAGCTATTTGTATCAGGTCTATACTAATGGACATTTCTGTTAATTCCTTCGAGAACAATTTGCAACCTAAAACTTAATTAACAATTTAAAAAGTAATAAAAGAATGTGTGTAAGAATGACATACATTATTTTATTCCTTATTAAATTCCTCTTATTCTTTCCCCTTGCCAACAATGAATAGGGAAGTGATCAAGATTTCTTTAAATCATAAATGTAGTTAAAATCCAATGTTAATACGTCGGTCTACACCAGTAGTCAAACCCCTACAGAAAAAATCTGCTCAACAAAGAAAAAATAACTTCACTGCTTCTAGGCAGGGCACGGAACCTCCGAGAAGCCACTGCGCACAGAGACCTCTATACCCCGGAGTTTCCTCGGGCATTGACTGTTCGCTGTTGTTAGGTCCCAACGTGCTCTCCCAGGCCCCGCCTTCCATTTCTTCCCTTCAGAAGTTGCACTTCACGCCGCGCGAAGCGCTCGTTCGCATTTTACGAAGCGGAAAACCTCTCCGGCCACAAAAGCACCCAGGCAGTTCGCGGCGACTGCAGCCGAGCACTTCCTCGAAGCGAGGGGAGGTCGGATTGTCATTTGTCTCGTGACCCTGCGGCGACAGGTCTATGACCCTAGGCAGCCACGAAACCAGAGGAGTTCTGAAGTACAAATTAAAATATTAATCAATTTTGTGAACTGCTTCTAACATCAACATTTTTATCATTTGCGTGAGAGTTTCAGCAAAATAGCTAGCGGTATCCACACGACAAAACAGTACCGAAAATTAAGTATAATATAGACTAATTAAATGACATATTCCAGAAATTGGGGCGTCTCGCGTTTTTTAAATCGCAAAGTGTTGCTGCTAGCTTTAGTTAAAAATGGGCTAACAAATGTATACAATAAAAACCTAAAAAATTGAATGTTAATGAGTCATTAAAAGTTATAGAATAAAAATAAATTCAACAATAATTTCAAAAACTCACATGATCTCTTTTTTGTCTTTGTTAACCAATACGAATACGACTTAATGCTTCTTTATTCGTGTACCCTGATTTTTTAATGTAATGGGGAGAAGTAGTACTTATTCAAAACTAATGAATTGCGAAGAAAATCTGAAAATAACTTGCAATAAATAAATTAAAACGTCTGGAAGTCATCTAGGGAGCCAAACTGTTAATAGACTCAATAAAACCTGTGTTTCTAATGGTATTTAAAACAAAGCCTAGTGTAACGAGATTCTTTTTGTACTACGAACTTTTCTTTTAAATTGTACCATCGAAGATGACTTTCCAAATTGTTCTACATATCTTTCTCCGGCTGCACAGAGAGATGTACAACAAAAGGAGTGAGGGGGAACTGGACACGGAAGAAAAATGACAATTTTATCAAATGTTTGTCCATGTGATTCTGGTCATTAGAAACGCCAGTCGAATGGGAAACTGTCGATTTTCAAATCAAATGGCATTGGAGGATCACAAACCCAATTCTAGAAATCAGCACTAAATTTCATTTTGTGTCTACAGTTGTAACTTGTACGTCAAGTGAATTTACATACGTCTTAACAAACAAACAGACATGTTCAATTAACTAAGCCCTTCTTAGTGTTCAGATTGCACAGAAACATAATAATTGTACATTTTTTAAATATCAATCTGTGAGATAAGTTGGAAGGATTTAAAGATTATAAAAATTCAGTAGGGCAAAACTGTTCATTTCTTTCATTATCAGAAAGAATGACAGTATCTGTGCTATAAAATATTCTGGATTCAACAATGATCATTTCACTCACAATTATTTAATTGCAAATAACTTGCAAAATACTTATTTCGAAAACAAGGAATACGACCTCTACTAGAGAAATGTTTATCATTAGCCTCCCAAATTTCTTGGTCATAAATTAAAGAAACTATGTCGGCATTGTATATGCATTTTTATGGCAACATTATTGTTAAGGTTTCATACTTAAATTTCTTTTTCATGGCATTGCCAAAAACTTCACACTTTCACAATGACACAATACACAAACATTATCTTCTTTAATATTATCTAAAACAGAAAATAATTGCCTTAATATAGCACCTAGTCATTGGTATTAACATATGCTTCCGATTCGTGTCCAGTGTTCTGGAGATAAATGAATTCAAGAAAAAAGATAAACAATTTATAATGATGTGTATATAAAAATATCTCTCTCAAAGCAACTACAAACAAACGTAAACAAATCAATCATGCAGTTCACATTATACCTTTTTGATCTAGAGTATTTTTCAAAGAACATAATTGCTTTACTCTACGTGGTTCAACATACAAACATGGAACTCAGTAATCAGCGTTCAAATGTTAACGGGATTCTATTGGAACTCCAAATATGTAGAATGCTTTGAAGGCAAACCAAACAGCCCAGAACAGCAAACAGCTGTCCGTTCATTGTTTCCGGCGTACGCGCTTCGCCTATTGTCACGCTGCGCTGGCCAGCAGTCAAAGCGTGTTACTTATTGAATATTGATTCAAGGGAACCTGTCTCTGCAATTATCTTTCGACAGTCAGTTTTGCAAAATTATTCACTTGGTATCAGCGAGAGTGAATGCAAAAGCGGTCTCAACGAACAAGGCTTGAGTATTTTTTACAAAAGGTACAACACAATATTCTATATACAGAAATCGAATAATTTGCGCCTGTCCATCGGTTACACGCGTGAAGATCTCTTCCATCCCACAATTCAAGTCATGTCAGTTATCACAAGCCTCTGTCTAGAAGGGAGGAACTGATCATTTTTTTCGGATAATTCCACAACATTCAAGAGGTTGTCCTATCCTTTCTGAATACTCGAAGAGGATACTCGAAACAACGTATCTTTCAGGAATTTTAAGCGGCTATAACCCAAATTTTTGGAGATGTGATCAAAAGATAAAGTGAATCCCGTCGACAAGACAAATCGATCGGTACTATTTTTAGGAATATCCTTCTATAATGTTCTGGAAAAATTCTTGAAAAAATGTTTTTAGAGGATTCAAGGCGTTTTCCAATGAATGGTGAAACGCTTTGAATTCTTGTATTACTTTTTCGAAGTAACATAAATTAGTGTTACATCTTTATTTATTACGTTCACGATTACTAAATTTTATTTTGAAATGAAACAAGTTTAAAAAAACAGAAACTTTTTTCGATACTTTTTCATGGATATTTCTACGTCGATGGCGGCCGAATCAAGCAACTCTATAACGTGATCATTTTTTATTATGAATTAACCTCGCACAAATAAGCATTTTTGAAATGCAAATAGCAGGCAGTGGTCTCACGCCAAGTTCATTTTACTTTATTTCGGTTATCTTTCCTTTGCGACGCAGATCTCGTCGAGCTGTCCCGCAAGTCCAAAGCTGCGTCCCGGATCTGCCATTAGAAGATTTTCTAGAGCACAGGAGATAAGCAGGAATGGGGATTAGCCCCCCATTCGGGTCTAAGGATGGGGGGCGTAGGACGGGGGGCGTAGGACGGGGGGCGTAGCATGGGGGGGAGGGATCGGGAGCTCGTCGTTTTAAGTTTTTCTCCGGCACACGCCTGGGGTTGATTGGAGAAAATCAGGGAAGCGACAAGAGTAGGCAGCCTGTACAATTGTCAACCACGCAGTGCAATGATCGTCTTCGAGCGAGTTGTTTGATGGAGTTGAAAATCAGGATCGAACTTCTCTGACTTGAAACTAGGATCTCCTGGTCCACAAAACGTTAGCAGATTAGTAACTGAATGCTGTCGTAACCCGTAATTCAAAACAGTATAAAACAATACACTATACGTATATTAACAAGTAAAATGAAACTGTTACTTGTATGGTACTTATGTTAATGGTAATCAATTCATGTATAAGATAAGATGCATATTGATAATTCATTAACTGGCTCCTCATACATATTTAAAGAGAGTACAAAAATATTTCAAACCAATTTGCATATTACAAATCCAAAGCATGTTCAATGAACTTGTCGTTGAAATGATAGTATCAGATCACGCAACGTCGTTGTTACTGCGAATATTCGAAAATCGCTTACGTCATCCATGGGATTTGCTCCCTCTGTGGATCCGTTTTGCTAACCTCATCCTTTACCGCTCCCCTCCTCACTTGCAAGCACCACCATCACTATTGCCACAGTTTTGTAACGCGGAATTAAACGTATAAAACCATGATTAACACTAATCTGAGAGTGTGGTTGCAGTGCTCTGTGACAAGCAGAGTCAGCTCTAGAACTCTCTTGCAACACTATAAATAAATACTGTCGCCAATTTCACTCAACATTCAATTCATCTAATAATCTAACCACACCATTATAACCATAATTGGACGGGTCTTAGTTTGCTGAAAGCGCTATCGCTCCATATCGGCACCTGGTGAAATCTAAGATGGGTGAGATCTCGATTTGGCCAGCACAATATTGCTACTAGCCGTTGCTGGGAGAAGTTTTAAGTTGGGGCATGGCATACGTGGGATCAGAAAGAAATCTTATTGAAAAGGGCATGAGAAAGACGAACTAACCGAAAACTTCACCATCAAATCAATACCGGAATCTTTTGTTAAGAATATGAGACTTGGAATCACTTTTTCTTACACAAAGTAACATCTGATGTTAGAACTTAAGAATATTATAATTAAAATCGCTCCTCCCTCTTCGACCTTCGTTACCGACCTTACCGACGTCGTAAGACACATCCTCTCCTAATCTTCAAAACGTAGAGATTTTACCCGTGTGTGTGTGTGTATGTGGGGGGTTAACTACGCCCAGATTCTCTAAGGGTGTTGTTGCGTGGGTTTTCTGCGTGTCGTTGGCGAGTGCTTTCTGTGTGCCGTCTGCATCCGTACTCACAGCCAAATTTCCTCGGGTCGTAGATGTCATGTTAAGGAGTGTATCATCGTTACCATCATGAACAACAATGTACTAGTTACATGATATCCGTATTTCAGGCTCTTCTACTTCACCTCCCATCACGACCATTAGCGCTACATCCCCCAAAACGGCGTTCTCCATCCTCGCATTACCTCCACGTTATTTGGTTCACGATTCTGAATCGCAATCAAAGCGGTTTGTACGATCAAAACGTCGTTTCCCATTTTTCCGCACAACTCCATCATAATTCCCCGCCTCTGTTCCTCTTTACTCTCGCAACAAATCTTCACTTTAGCATCATCACTACGATTTTGTCGCGGCTAACCGCCGCTTCAAACAACTGCAGAGCTACGCCCCAGGCTAGGTCTCCTTGCTCATGTTCGAATTTGAATTGGCCGTAACGCTAATTAAGTAATTTATAATCACTACAACCACCACCACCACCACCACTTACCCCACCTATTGCATCTCCATCACTATCGCATTACGAATCATCCGTCGCATTGCCTCCATCACTAGTTGCATCGCATTACCTTTATCACCACGTCTAAGAACGACGACGCATCACCTAGTTGATAGTTTGATCACTTCGATTCAGGATTTTAACCTTAGTGACCTGTACCATCAAAATTATTTAAGAGGTTTAGCGTTTTTACCACCACTATACTACCTCCATTATCAAATTATTTCCAATCATCACGACGATCGCACATTGAGAGTGAGATGAGTCAAGGTAACACCTCTTGCCACATTAGCGACTGACTGGAAGACTCTGTGGTTCCAGTTTACGCATTGGTGGATTTTCCAAACTAGTTATACCGCTAGGTCAAATTCAACTACTACTTGGAGGAGAATTCTAGTGGCAGGTTGGTCTGATTGGTTCTTTTCTCTGGTTTCTCCGATCAACCCGGACTTCTCTCTCCCAGTTATACACATTTTCGTGTTGACACATGTTGGGAGGTCGGTCGGGAGCTTAGAGTTTATTCCGGGTGGGACGGTGCCTCTCGGGGTGATATCTGGCGGGGCAATGCCCTGCAAGCCGATAGCCTCGGTTCTCAACCACCCAGCGGGGAAGAAACAAAGCTATTTTTCGAAATAAAACCTTCACTACACGTACAAATATAAATACCATAGTAGAAATTGAAAAGAAACAACTCACTTGGTTTGGACAAGTACAGCGAATGGACGAGAGAAGACTCCCAAGAAGATCCTTAGAATGGCAACCAAGTGAAAGGAGAAAACGTGGCAGACCAAGCCCAGGATGGAACGACCAGATCAGAAAGATAATCGAGAAGTGGAAATTACCTCCTGATTCCTGGAAGAACAGGGGAGACTGGAGAAGAAGATTAGGCGCCGGAAGACCGAAGTAGCGGTTAAGAAAACGGCAAGAAGACGACCATAGTTGGCGCAGAGGAAATACAAAATATTCGATCAATGAAACTTCCACCACCCCATCAGAGTCCCTCAACCACCACCACACCACCATCACCACCACGACCACCATCACCACCATGACCGCCATCACCACCACGACCACCATCACCACCACGACCACAATCACCACCACGACCACCATCATCACCAAGACCACCATCATCACCACAACGATCACCACCACTACCAACGTTAGCTTGATCACAAATGAAAATCACAATCGTCGCGACCAAAGGCCGCGGGCTCCGTGCTCATGTTCGAATTTGCATGAGCCGCGGCGGTAATTAAGGAGTTTATGGAGTGCAGGGGGCCGCGCTACACGCGTCCCGAAGCCAGGGCAATTAGGAGCAAGGACCCCGCGCCAGGAGGCCCTGGGGCGCCCTTTCGTTCGCCGCGTCGCCACAGCCTACTTGGCGTCGCAGATGGTAATCTCCTCCGTCGGGAGCGCTCACTGCGAACCTCAGTGCAAACAATCGCTTTGGAATCCGGCAGGAAGCCCGTTCATTAGCGGCGCGGCTCAGAACGGCTGCAAGGCCCGTTTCTGGGAGCTACTTCCAGCAGTAGGCATTCCGAAGAAGGCATTTGCATGTTGGGTGGAGGGTTATCTTAATCTTGCTGCCTTAGTGTGTGGTCGGATGTGTTCAGGTCGAGTCGTGGCACGCTTTACATCCGGGTATCTTTCGAGGCAGTCATTTAACGCTAGGCCGGAAGTTAAGTAAGTTTGTTCTCAAATTTAGCAGCTTGATAACTGTAAGGACAAGTTACCATATATACCGTCATTTTAATATATCAATGTTGACCTTTTTACGCAGGAATACGAAATTGAGCACATAAAGATCGCTGTCACAAAATATTGCAATTTATTTTGAATACATACTATCAAGTTGTGTCTTTATATAAAAATCTAATTCTTGTAAAAAAGCAAACTAAAATTAATATCTAAATGTTCAGGATTTATAATTGTATGATAGTTAAAATTTGCCTATGATATTCAGGCATATGATATTCTCCGTGTTGCGAAAACCAGGGATACAATGGAACGTGTAAAAACAACTAAATAAATGAATTGAGAAAAAAACTGGGACATTGTCGAAAATAAAAGTTTTAGATCATCAAATTATTGTTTCTTTATTGCTCTATAAATGGCGTTTACCTCGCCTTTAATACTGAATTTAAGCTACGAAGCATTTTTTTCAACAAAAATGCCAAAGACAAAATTTTCAAATTGTTTTCCATACATCCTGGAAGAATTTAAAAATGTGTGTTAATAGCGCAGTGGTGACCTGATTCCTGATTCCAACGCCTTGTTAACAGTCTATATCGGATTAATAGGTGCGTCGTCAAGTGAAATTGGGCATAACATAATGTTTCCCCTTTCCCATGCCCGCCGAAGCGCGTGGACAGCAAATTATCTCCTCGCTCCGCTCCGCGTGGCGGCAGAAAAGCAAGTAGGCGATAAAAGGGCATGTTTCTCTTGTGTACCGGTTGTGATTCGTCAATTAATATTTATCTATTTTCAGTATCTCAATGTATGAAGCTAATGTTGATATATGAATGGCAGACGTTCCCTTATCTTCTGCAAAAGAAGTATCATAAAGTTCAAAATATCCTAGCAGCCATGTAGGCTTTCACGGCCGGTTTCCACATCAAAATCAGTTGTTTCAATGCCCGGAAACAACTGATTTTGATGTCAAAATATCCATTCCGACTTCGAACTAAATTCAAAAACAAATTTGACTGTGTAAATATAACCAATATTCCATCAAATTTTAGAAACATATTACTTCTAAGAACTTCCATTGGTATGCCACTACCAGAAAGATTTGGCAGAGATTAACGACATATCCTATCTTAAGGCTTTGATTTGAGAATGGCGTTTGACTCCTTTGTAGAATAACCCTTGAGATGATCTTTTCCCAAATAAAACAGCCGAAACAATTTTTGAAAATGTTGTTCGTACTTTCGGTCAGACTTGAAAAAGTGGTCAAGTAGTGTAGGCATACAACGGAGGATCAACCCCGAAATAGGATAAATAGACGCATCGTCAAGTGAAATGTGACAAAACGTAAGATCTTTAGTAACTTCATATATTCCTTTCATGTAACTGCCCGACGACCATATGTCCAATGGGCTACGCTCAAGCTACGAACTGTGATTCGAAGACTCGTGGTCTCGTATCGTTTATAGAGCCGGGCAAAACGCCTTCTGTTACCCATCGTTCTCCTGTCCTTTCTTTGAGACGTACAGAGCGAGAATACTGGTCGCCTGCATAATATTTATGATTGATGAATAGCGGGCGGCTCAAGGCAAGAGAAGAAATGACGGGGAGCAGCAGATTTGGCAGCGTGCTCATTAGGTTGCTTGGGAGATGTTTGAGAGTTTCGCATGAACAACACGAGCTTTGGCACAGAGGAGATTGTAAAGAATAAATTAACTTAATGATGTATATTTATAAACTGTATTACCTTGTATGCAAATGTCAATTAAAAAATGGAGAGATGTTGATCATGGCTGTAATAATTATTGAGGCATTCAATGTATCTTTTTACAATTAAACTTTTGTTTATAAAGAAATAAATTAGTAATAATTTTTCATCATTATTATTCGCGAATAATTTGATGAAATTATCTTGTGCGTTTGAGCATAATACACTAATTTTATTCTACATAATGTTCACACCATTTGTACTAAGCAATTGCTCTAATTACTTGACAATTACAAATGCAAATGCAAATTAGTCGCGTTACTGGCTGCCATTGTTCTATGTGTTTCTCCAATACACGCAAATCACGGATACGACAACAAAGCACTAAAATGATTTTGTATAATATGTTGGAGCAAGCAAGGAATACAATAAGTTGCAAGTAAAAGTGCTATGCCATGCAAGTGTTTCTCTAGTACTTCAGTACATTGTACAAAAATATTTTTTTTTTTTAAATTTGTACGTGTTCGGTAAATTTGATTGTCGTAAAAATACTCTCAATAAAATAGTTTTAGATCTGTAGAAATTACAACAAGCAGTTTCAGATATAGGCTTCAATGACATATATTAGATGTAAAATTTGAACGTGCCACTCAAGGAAATCTTCGACACACGAGTCGTCTTCGAATATGATCACAGACCCAAATTATTTTACCCACACGCGACCGTGGGGGCGGCATCGCAGGCGCTGCATGGGGGATGTGGAACATTATATTTTGCCAAATTTCACTATACGATGAAGCTATTCATTCGATTTGGAAGGGTAACAATACGGCGTTGGATTCATTCGCCATAGCGCCGTATATCCGAATTTTAAAAATTTTTCTCCGAAGAACGAAAAGCAATAGAAGTTAGTAGAATTCTGATTTTTTGAAAAGGGATTCATAGTATAAATAATACATTAACACGTCAAATGATGTAAAAATAGACAAATTGAAAATGGTACTATTTATTTAGAGGTAATCGGTAATGTAAATTCCCCTTTGATGATGCTACGATCTAATGAACTTTCTACAAGAATTTTTCGGTACATGTAGAATTACCTGCCATTTCATTGTTTAGATTTCGTTTAATTTAGTTTGCGATTAATTTATTTTTATTTACTCCTTGATTCTTTCATATTTTCCTTTTCCTCCAGTATGTGGTGTATTATTACACCTTCATCAAAATGTTCATTTTGTAAACGATCAAAGAACAAATACACGTTTTACAGCACACTGTAAAGAGGAGAGGGGGAAAAGAAGATAGAAATGAAAAATTAATGAGCGATCAGAGTGGAAAAATAAACACAAAAAACACTAATAACGTTAACGCCATTGCATTATTCAGAATGCTTCGCGGTACACGAAAAACACTTTATTGATGCTAGTGATGAACAATTAGTTTACTACATAAGGAAGTCATTACTATTTCGGAGAGAGAATTCATATTAACGTCCTAATTACACACAGACTTTTACAGCAAGATTATCATATATTCACAGCATAATAACTCTGGACCCCACCGTATGGTGGACGGTAAGTCCAATTTCCCTATAGTAAAACGCTTCAATTAGTGTTGCAACACCCCCAGAAGCGACCCGTTGACGCGTTTAGCAACACCTTCGGCTTCCTTATCTCGGGATCACCCAGTTAAAATTATCGTCAGAGCTTCGATACGCATAATTATTCGACGTAATGCTGTGCTCTCGGTCAACAAGATTCCCGCATATGAAATGGGACGCAGATTATTCCGCTCCATCTGACGCGCGGCCGCCCGTTACGCGTCGATCTGACAGGTGACGTCCGACGGGGCCGCCCCGCCCTGGCAACCGGTCGCGCGTCAGCGGCACGCGAATCCGTCTCGTGTGTTTTTTTTTCTTTTCTTTTTTTTTCGCAACCGAAACGTGCCGCTTGCCACTAGCGGATGTATTGTAGCGCCAGAGATCGGAGCAAATCCAAAAGTCGAGGAATCGCCCATGCCAAATAATCGAAATGGTTTTTATTTTATTTTATTTTATTTTTATTTTATTTTTTTAATTTTATTTTTATTTTATTTTATTTTATTTATTTTATTTTTATTTTTATTTTATTTTTTAATTTTATTTTTTATTTTATATTTTATTTTATATTTTATTTTATTTTATTATTATATTATTATTATTATCAATATTATTATGATAATAATATTGATAATAATCATCATTATCAGCAGCTTTACATTAGCTTAGTGAATTGCAAACGAAGATAATATGCAATCCTACCTAAGCAGGGAAAATTTGTAATACGAAAGTGCAACAGGAAAATTTTTTCCTGTTGTATTGTCATTATCATTTATTTGTAATTTATTATTTTTATTTTAATATTCCCATTATTTTTATCATTAATAATGTTATTTTTTTAGCTCCTAGGGCACCTACCAGCTCTATCATCCTAGTCCCTACTCATTCATACAGGAATTTTGGAAGTACCTTCATATGGCGGGTACCTTCAGTGGCGTGGATTAACGAGTTTCTGCGAGACAGAAAACAGTAAGTCCGAATTGGCCATGAGTTTTCTACCCGGGGAAGCGTTACGTCAGGAATTCCGCTGGGGAATGTCATTAGAGCTCTACTATTTCTAGTGTTCGTCAATGATCTGCCAGCGCACTTAATCCCAAATGTTCAGTTATTTGCAGACGATTGCATACTATATGGTAGTTTGAATTCAAAAGAAGATGAAGAAATGCTGCAACTGGATCTTGATGCGTTATATTACTGGGCGGAAAATAATGGAATGTCCGTAAATAGCTCTAATAGCAAATCCATTACTTTTGGCAGGAATCTTAATTACAGAGAAACAAATTATCATTTAAATATTGGCATTATTCTGATTGTTTCCTCATGCAAGAATCCATTTCGTTAGTAAATCAAGCTGGAAAAAACACGTAATTTTGTAGTAGGGAAAGCCTGAAGATCTCTTCACTCTCTTCACTTTGTAATGTGCACCTTAAAAAAGAGTACGGCAAACGCGAAGGAAATTGCTTATTTATCGCTTGTTCGGTCGATAATGGAATACGGAACAATTTGTTGGAATCCGCAAAAAATTATGCAGTGTCAAAATTTGGAAAGAATTCAGCGTAGGGCAGCTAAATTTACTTTCAGTGACAAGAAAATGGCCGGATGGGATTCACTCGAAAACAGGCGATCAGTAGCAAGGCTCTGTGCTTTGTATAAAGCTTACAGCGGTCATCCAGCTTGGAAAGAAATTAATCGACAGCTAAGTATTCCTACATACATCAGTAGGGGGGATCAGAGGCACAAAATAAATTTAAGATCGCAGAGAACAGATGTCGTGAAATTTTTTTCACAAATCGAACGATAAAAGAATTGAAGAGATTGCCTGCAAAAACCTTGAACACTTTTTTCGAAGCATTGAACAGTTAAGGAAATTAATTTAGGGTATTACTAAGTAAATGAGGGACTTAACTAACAATAGTAGGTGTTACAGCATTGTGAAGTGAGATGTCGTGCAGTGTAAAGCAGAGAAATAATGCAGTGATTTAAGGATCATAGTGAAGTGAAGTGAAGTGAAGTGAAGTGCAGCGTGGTCTTAATTGTACAAACATTCAGTGCGGAGTTAGATTATAGAAGTTTCTTTTTCTTAAGGTAATTTAATGTTATATGAATCAGCCAGCTTTTATATTATTATTATTATTATTATTATTATTATTATTATTATTATTATGTTACTTTAATTGTTGGTCATGGTTGTTACTATGATAATATTATTACTATATTATTACTGTATAATTTGCGTGTTAGATATATTATCATATTTATGTAATTAGGTGCCACTGCATTATACCCAATTGCAGTTTGAATAAATTTATCTTATAATACTGTAGTGATTAGAATATAATAATTATTGGCAATGTTATTACCTCTCATGTCACCAGGCATTGGAACGCAAGGCGATTACTACTTTTGGGCTAGATATTTCCATTTTATATTTAATTACTCATCCAATTGCTGCGTAACATAAAAAATAACATGTCAGTTACAATAACTATTTCATTATTATTACGAATACATCCAAGAAATCTTTTTGCTTTTACACCGTAAACAAAGATTAATTAAGTTGGTTATTCAACATCTTGTATAGAAGATAAATGAGGATTCATTGTTTAAACAAGGCTCTTCTATTGTTTGAAAAAACAAGTTTAATAAAAAGTCTGTTAAAGTAAATATTTTAAAATGGAATGAATAATAATCACGAGCGTATTAATCACATTTTAACATACGAGAGGACGAAGAAAAACGTTTTAGGGACAGATTGCTTTGTTTCTTAATTGCATGATACGTAAATTATAATGAACGCAATAAATTGCGCTCTAAATTTCGCCTCTAATCAGAGTACACTCGTGTAAGTAATTGCATAAATCAAGGCACAATGAGATTTAATGAGAGAGAAAGGATATTTCTTGTTAATAAATGAAGAATAGTTTTTTTCCTTCTAGAAACAACATAGAGAAATAATATGGTTGAAACATGTATGCTGTTATTCCCTACAAAGCGTAGTTTCAGGAGTCAAGCATTCTGATTACCAATATTAAATCAGAACCACTTTCATATACTAACCACTGACTGTACTGCTGTCATAAGTCGCAAGTACATTTGATTTGTGATGTGCATGAAGATATTAGGTAATGTAAAAAGTAATAACATTTATCAAGATGTCAACTACAAGCGCACCAGAGCGAATCTGTCGTACAACATGTTTAAATGCCCAACAATTTCAACGAAGCATCTTCAGAAGGTTATAAGGATGATGTGCACTCCTGAAGAGTGACTGCAAGACTGAAAATCCCTACAGTAACTTCTGTGTGCTCTTCATTTTATCTGGAAATTTGTTAAATAACTAGAAAATGTCAATGTTAAAAATGTCGAAAATAAATCAAAGATTGTACAACTCGGTTTTAAATTCAAGCACAACTTACCACAAGTAGTACTACTTATGTATACCAATATTATTAACACGGTATAATCAAAACAAACAACTTACACTCGGACGATGATGAGTTGTTGGATGAAAAATGTTGTTCTTACAACTCGCAGATCTGTAACCTTGCGAAGACTCTTGTCAAACTTCTAACTAAATTCACTTTGTAGTTCCAACACTGACACAAAAGCTGAAACTATCATTGTAGCAGTCACATTTATCACACATGTACAACGCAACGACAACTCAAACACTACATGTTCGTTCACAACTGACAGAATGGACTGCTGTTTACAACTGCGCAGATGCGGAGATCCGGCTACTCTCCACAGAAATTGAAGTGCAAAGAACTTGCAAGACTCCCAATTCAAACATTTTTGGCGCGCTCTCCCATTTAATTGATTAACTAAACCAATTTATTTCAATATCCAACTTTTGGTCATATCAATGGATACATTTAAAAAAATACATTTCAAGTTTTTAGAAGAGCACTTATTACGTCGGATGGCTCAGAAACTAGATAATTTTCTTGAATAAAAATGACTGTCTCTCTCTTTCTCCTCTATCGTCCTGTACGCAAAATAATCGATTTACTTCCGCAAGACGTCGGAGTCGATTCGGGATGATAAAGGATACGACTCAAATGCATTTCAAAGTGCAAAATAAACTGAATAATATTTAATTTTCTTAATTCTCTTTGGAACATTTGCCTGCGATCAAATCTCGAGTATTTCTCCTGATCAACGCCATACTTGATTCCGGGCGCATCAAACTGATGTCAGTAGTTCCGTAAGTGTAGTTCATGTTTCCCTCTCGATAGGTGGCGGTGATCTTCCTCCACTGGCTGCCGAGATCAGGCACCTACCATCAGCTAACAGGGTTTTTCCCTATCAGATATCTCTCACCGGCGGAGCACGGCCCCAGCCGGGACAAGCTTTAAGCTCCCAAACGGTCTCCCGGATTGCGTGGTAGTATAGAGCCTGTTAGTGTAAGCATGTATAAGAGGTGAGGATAGGACAAGGAAGAGGAAGGAAAGATTGCGGGCGGTCCGTGGTCCATTTGTTAGAGTATTGCTCCAGCATTCGCCTGGTACAGATCTGAGAAACTACAGAAAACTACCGATCAGAGCAGAAGACCCCTAGAATTCTCCGCCATACAGCTGCTGGTTATGTAACTAGTGTCGAAAATACGGCCCCCATCGGGACTCGAATCTAGGACACCCCGATAGAGAGCTCTGAGCCACCTCTCTCACCATGCTTGGACCGCAGGCGAGCAAAAAGACTTTCGCATCAGGCCTGTCCTTTCATGAACACATGGCCTCAGTGGTTTGGTTAAATTATTATTTTGTGTCAAAAGGCGCGTAAGTAGATGTGCTCATTATTCCCGTAAATATAGTGAATGTTATATACCCCGAGGTGGCAATGATCCTCGACCACATGAACATGAAATATGGCGTTGACCTATACGACGGCTTGCGGGCTCCGCTTTTCCAAGTACCGCCGCTAGAGGGCCACCGCCTTGGCCTAAGAACATCTAAGCTCCTGACTGGTTTCCTTACGTGTGAGATAATATAGTGCAGTAAGTATGTGTCCAAGGGGAAGTGAAGGGGACAAAGATGACGAAAGAGAGAGAACGTGGGGTCGTTTGTTAGGATACAGCTCGGAAAACTACCGATCAGCTCAGCCGGTCGCTGAAATTCGCCTCCAGACAGAAGCTGAATTCGATCTAGCTATACAGCTAGTGTCGAATATCGATCCTTGGACCTCGAACTTTCCGCAGTGCCGGTTTTAGTCCTGAGCCATTTCAGTCTGTATCATAGTGGTGGTTTTCAAATGTCATCCTGTGAATGAATGATGGTCGGATACTTATACGTAGGGGATGACAACAGATGAAAGATTACGGAGGGAATGATGTTCAGTTGCGATTCGTAGTGATATCATGAACCCCTATAAAATATCACGACTGTTACACATACATTCCTATTCCTGCAGAAAATGATGGGGAAAATGACTGTGTACACCAACATTTTCTTAACAATATTTGGTGTCAGATACTTTGGAAACAAGAAAAATGTCCCTCAAACACTAAACAATTATGTAAAGTTATTTCTCTTACATTTTTTGAATAATACGATTCAATTTAATCAATTATCAATAATTGATAGCCTACATCCTTTTACTTTGTATTAAAAATAATTCTTAAGAGGTAAATAAAAAATTCGCTCTCTCGCAAGGTTTTGATAAATATTCAGAGACGTTTTAAAGGAAATAAAACACAACAAATTGTATACTTGTGCAATTGTACTATAAATGTATTAAACTATATACCCAAAATATTTTTTAAAAACATAACATTTCTAGACATACAAGTAATATCATTTCCCAATTTTCAAAATATCTCATTTTGAAAACTTAAAAATACTAAACTTAATTATTCACCTACGCATTATAAATAATTGTACATTTTATGATGTTTATTGTCCATGACTAATTTTCTTGGTGTATTCAAATCAAAAGAATTTAAACAGAACTAAAAGAAGAAGGCGTACTTCATCCTATAAGTGCATTGGTTTGTAATGGAACACTTTCACAACGCGCTCTAAGAAGTATAGAATTCAGTTAACGAACACGGCTCAAAAACAATTAGGGACGACTCACCGGGGGCGCCATTCAATTGGAGAGCCATCTAAACTGCGGCTGTTGTTCCTCCCAACGAAACATAAAAGAGCGCAGCCTGCGGCGAGTGGCTGCGGAGAGGTCAACCGCTCCGTGACCCCGCAGCGCCATCAGTCTCCCTTGCCACACACTCCGCGCTCAGCCGCGCCTCACTCCGCCCTGCCCCGGCAAACCCCACCTTGCCACGTCTCTCCTGGGTAAAATGCGAAACCGACTCCCGGCGAAACCGACTCCCGGCGAAACCGACTCCCGGCAAAACCGACTCCCGGCGAAACCGACTCCCGGCGAAACCGACTCCCGGCGAAACCGACTCCCGGCGAAACCGACTCCCGGCGAAACCGACTCCCGGCGAAACCGACTCCCGGCGAAACCGACTCCCGGCGAAACCGACTCCCGGCGAAACCGACTCCCGGCGAAACCGACTCCCGGCGAAACCGACTCCCGGCGAAACCGACTCCCGGCGAAACCGACTCCCGGCGAAACCGACTCCCGGCGAAACCGACTCCCGGCGAAACCGACTCCCGGCGAAACCGACTCCCGGCGAAACCGACTCCCGGCGAAACCGACTCCCGGCGAAACCGACTCCCGGCGAAACCGACTCCCGGCGAAACCGACTCCCGGCGAAACCGACTCCCGGCGAAACCGACTCCCGGCGAAACCGACTCCCGGCGAAACCGACTCCCGGCGAAACCGACTCCCGGCGAAACCGACTCCCGGCGAAACCGACTCCCGGCGAAACCGACTCCCGGCGAAACCGACTCCCGGAAAAACGGACACTTACTCTTACACGCACTGCACAACTTTACATGTCGGGAAACAAATCGGGGACTTTGAATTTGTCCGACTGGGATGGTGCCACACTGGTGGAAGGTACTTGGTTGGAAAAAATCCCGGGGGAAAGATCACCGCCGCCACCTGCGATAAAATTCATGGGACATACACTTACGAAACCAATTACCTTAGTAGTTGACCCACTCCAAATCACGAATCAAACAACGGGGACAAACCAAAAATAACACGTGTTGTTGAAAAAAAGGGTGCAATATTTTTTTAAAAATTATTAATACCTTGTATAGCTGTCTATTATTAATGGCTTGTATATTTGTCTCAATGACTTTTAAGAAGGTGATAATTTTGTTCATCCGGGTGACAGATCTCTAAGGTAGTAGTGTCGTAGCGATCTCGGACCGAAGGATCGTGGATTCGTGTCCCGTCTCAGTCATGGTTGTATTTGTGATTGTCCTTTCATCCTTCATCATCACCATATCACTTCATTCATTATATAGGTACCCATAACGTTAATCATTAGTGCTCGCTAATGACCTTGCACTTAATGTGATCTTCAATAAAAAATAAAAAAAATATATATATAAAAAAGGCGATGATTTCGCTATCTGGCTGCATTTAAAATTATCGCTAGTATTGTGACGCAAACCGGCGCATGAAGCTCATTATCTGAAGCCGGTCAAGCTGGACAGCGTTTAACCCATGTCTTTCCATTACGGCGCAGCTCTCCCAGTCGCTCCACGCGACGTGCTCCGACACTACCCCTCGCAGAACGCGGCCTGACCTCTCCGCTTCAAAGCACCGCTTGGGCATGCATGCAGCTCGTCGTGGGGGAA
Organism: Gryllus longicercus; assembly: GCA_038098605.1. Lineage (NCBI taxonomy): Eukaryota > Metazoa > Arthropoda > Insecta > Orthoptera > Gryllidae > Gryllus > Gryllus longicercus. The sequence goes on along the minus strand of JAZDUA010000094.1, from coordinate 2,898,245 downwards.
TACTCCGCACAAAGCTGCAAGCGCTGCACTTGAGATACCTGCGGTGTTTCGAAACGGAGATTTCAGTGGGCGTGGTTCTACAGAAATTGTCTTCATGCGTTCATCAAAGAACACTTGACCGTTATGTCGGAAAGTTTAACGTTTCACGTCAGAGCCATTCGCTGGGTGGTTAAAAAAATAACTAAAAAGTTTCTGGGGCATTGCCCAAGTGGGTAAAGTGTTCCATGATAAAGGATATGTATTCCCTTATATATTTTTTCTTTTATATTAATTTCCAAAGGAAGTCTAATATGTATAATATATTCGCTTCGTTTTAAAATAATGTAATGTATTTTCTGTCACTTCAATGGACTTCAATGGTCAAGAACGTTTATTTCTAGATATAATAATAATATTTATTATTATTATTATTATTATTATTATTATTATTATTATTATTATTAGCCAACTAATATCCCATTAGAGGCAAGAGCCATCTGCCTTTGCAGGGAATGCTGAGGATGATGAGGGGTGAAAGAATTAGGATCATGGTGGGAGAAGGCGGGTGGGATGGTGGGAAGAGATCGTAGCATTTTTGAACCATTCCAGCAATCGCCTTATGAGCAAGGGAAGCCACGAAAAACCCCGGTCAGGATGGCCGGCCCGGGGATGGAAGCCGGACCTCTCGATTGCGAAGCCAGCGCTACGCACCGAGCCACATTACTATGTTGTAGGAATAATATTCACTAACCGAGTGGAAGCGGCGTCCGACCTTCGCAGGCAAGACGTCGCTTATTCACCAGCACGGCGGTGGCAGTCGCTTCAAAGCGACGCTCACGAAGGGTTCTCGGTTATCCTCTTGAAAAATACCGAACGGCAGCAATAGAAAGACAGGAGTAAGACTCTCCTGTCGGGTGTCGCAGCGACCTACACAAAGATGCTTACATGACATACACACCTTTTTGATATAATCTTTTGCTTTTTCAAAAATTACACAAATATATTTGCTAAGTATGTCTCACGTCATTAGTATTTATATTACATACATGTTTAATACGCGATTGCATTTGTGAGCACGAATAGTTCAAGTTGTTTATTATGAAGTTCCCCTAAAAACTCAAAAGTTTTCTGTGAAAATGACCTCCAAATTGCGCTTTTTCAACAACGTTCCACTGACATATTCCTAAGAACGGTTTCAAATTTTACAATGCATTTTTGCATGTACAACAAAGTTTTATTCTTTTATAAAATTCTTAAAGTCATGATTGCGTCGTATTCCGCGGCCTGAGTTTGCATTGTCTAGGCTATCCGGGATGATCCGCGTCTCTGTCGTGGTGGATGGCGTTTCGTCTAACATGTGAATGACCTCAGAGCGTACTGCATGCTCTGAGGAAGGCCACATGTTGGTCAAAGCGTCAGCTCTCACGACAGAGACGTGGCTCATCCCGGATAGTCTAGACAATACTGTTAAAGAAATATTTCAATTCTACTATTAGGAGACTTAAAAAATGTAAAAAAAATGTCTTAGTGGCTTGGTAGCAGCTGGGAAGAGGATGTGCAATACCGAAAAGACAGAGTAAATAAAAGATGTAATAGAAAAATAACTAGTGCAAGAATGTTTGTTCCATTCTGTAGCACTGCTGTTCTTTGTTCATTTTGTTCATCCCTCTTGCCAAGTATTTTTTCTCACAAACCGATTTGAGTGGAACTGTTTGACGGGTGATTGGGATGTTACAGGCAGTGGATCGATTCGATACGATACATTGCGAGTTCGAATACCCGAGTGCAAGAATGCGGATTACAACGCATTAATAGGTATGAGTTCCAATTTGCATTCATGACCTGTCCTTGTTTCCCTATATATTGCCGGGTAGGGGCTTCGGGAAATGTTAGAGAGGTTGTCGACCAGTTACTCTGACCTTGTGTGAACACAGGTTACTACGTGAAAGTAGATATGAATTTGGTATACAACACAAAGAACGTTAACGTAGAACGTTGATCGTACATCATTAGGTTAGTTATGTTTCTAAATTATTATCTATTACATTTTATACACTTTAGACTTTATGATCCTTTTCGAAGGGTGGAAAAATACGCACTCAAGCATTTGGAGGGGTTATGAAAATTTCCTGTAGTTCTAGCTCTGATTTATATTTGCAATGTTTTGGCGTATCATTCGATTAGTATAGATTGGAAGTATATAACTCAAATATGTATTTCATTACAAGAAAAAAATCGGCAACACTGCCGATACTAACAAAAAAAACAGGGCAGGTAAGGACTTTTTTTATTTCCTAAATCAATTAATTAGCACGATATCCAACAGGACGACTGTAAAGGGAAGCCATTTTACAATTTTACTTTTTTTTCTAATATTGTTGGAGCTTTGCCAGATCTCGAAACCACAGAACCGGGCACAACTCTCTAATATCTATATTATTCAATTTATATTACTAATTTTGAATACACGTAAAACAATGAAGCCTCTGGCAAGGAACTCGAGAAAAGTCAGAAAAGAGTGACGGAATTTCGATTTTGATTTGCAATGCAAATATATGATTGTGCTTTTCCACCCGTTCTAATAATGCTCACACAAACTGAATTCTCATACTCAGAGCGTCACTGCTTTCGACAATAGCTGACGTAATGCGACAGTGAGGCTCCAAGGAAGAGGCTGCTCTCCATTAAATATTTCTTATACACGTTCTGAGGAATAAAACAGCAACAATTGTATCGTACAACAATTCTTTACATAGAATACGATTACGCTACGGTAGTATTCTTGAAGGATGTTTTGTTAAAATAAGTTGTTTATTGAAGTAAGAGTCCGTATAATATCAGAGTATTTCATTAGTTATTTCTGAACAGGGCTCGTGATCCTTTTTGGAAAACTATAATTGTTTCTTATTCAGCAGCAGTTTTCCTCCAGCATGCCTCTAGTTCCTAGTATCTCCGCTCCTAAAAACGAATGAAACACAAGCACTTCGGCTCATCGTATATGTTACTGACGAATCCACAAATTCGTGTTGTAACATAACATCTGTAGGACACTCAACACGTTTTTATCATCTATTTTCATTATGAATATATTAGTCATTCTCGTTCATGTGGGTTGAGAGCAAATATTTCAAATGCAAACTTCGCCGCCGCCACCACAATTATTTTATTATCAAGTGGAAACTAATTATTTGCAAAAAGATATCGAAAAGGGAGGATATATGAAATGTATAAAAGATTTTTTGAATATTTGAATAATATTCAACAATATTTCTTTTTTAAATGAACAACCTTCTCTGTAAAATAAAATAAAACAAGAAACAAAACGAACAGCCGATACGAGCAAAAAAGAATGTAAAACAAAGGTCGATCAAAAACAGTGCTGCAGTATTTGCATAGAATACCAGCGAAAAGGTGAGTTCTGTCAACGGAGGAAGCCGATGCCGCCAGGCCAAAGGAAGAAATCGAAACCGACACTTTCTAAATGCAAAGTAGGGACATTAGATACACATACCACACACCTTTCAGGCGATAGCGTGTGCCAATTTGCATGCTATGTATTCAGCTCCTTCCAAACGCTTTCACACACACTCACACATAAGCAACCACCACATTCACAGTCACACACATACTCCCACACGCCATAACATGCAACCTTGAACACACTGCAACGGACAGCGGTTCTCGCAAATGTCTCTTCTCTCAGATAATAAACAATACTTCTTTTTTCTCCCCCTGCCTCCTTATACGCGCGGAACAAATTTTTACTCGTCGCTCGGCCGCCGCGAACACATCCCGCCCGGTTCGTTGCGGTTTGCAGCCGCACGGGGGGCGTGGCGGCGGCGGCGGGGCGAGGGGGCGGGGCCGCCAGCAACTCGGGAGCATGTCGGCAGCAACCGCGCAGGGCCCATATTGCCAGAACTAAATAAATTATGGAAGGCGGTCCGTAATGTGTTGCATTTGCGCGCTCCCTGCGGCTGGGCGAGTCGCCGTAATTGCTGAGCTGTCAGCGGCCGCCGTCGCCGCTGCGAAGACGGCCCGGGAAATGGTCGCAGACCATTGGACCCTGGGGGCTGCCTGACGTTATGTGGACTGTACCATGCGTGGAGTGTGTTACGGGAAATGGTGCAGCTTCAATGGTGTAGGAGTGGCTATTAAATATTAGTTTCCTACGAGAAGGACACCGTCTAACGGGTTTTGCTTTAAATTATTCCGCTTTTTCATCACCTACTTTCATCCTAACACATAATTTTAAATTTATTACAAATGTTGCAGTTAATAAAATTAGTATATGGTCGAGAATAGTTATAAAAAGCATGAGGGAATCGCTAAAGTGAAGATCCCCGGGATTCAGTGCTCTGAAACAACCAGTTGCAAATGAAAATTCAATCCTTCACGCCTATATAATATACTGAACCTTCTTCTGAAGAGTAAATACATTTTACGTATATCCTCCATTAAAAATTGATAAAACATTTTTGATAAATATCTTTATAGACGTATAATTGCCAAAAAAGTTTTGGAATTGTCCACAGAATGGTGAACTGCCATGTGTTGACAAGTTCCCTCGTGGGATATTTGACGACTAAGACACAAATCATATCGAAAGTATGTGATTATGGAAATAAAATGCACGCGTTAGTCCTTCACAACACCAAACCTCTAATGGCCTTTGATTCAGAGAATATATAATATTGGATGAGTACAACCTGAAATATATTTCCATAAAAGTATTCAAAATACTTAAAATTTAGAAAAAAAACAACGTAAAACTGAATCACAATAAGTTTCCATCATTCCACGGCAACTGATCATGAAAGATTTGTGCATATCTTAGGGAGAACCAAATTTTCATCTGAAGGTATCTTTGGAAAAACATCTTCGTATTTCCGGATTCGTCAAATACCTTGACCACTAGTCCTGTGAGTGTAGTACGTGTTATAAGCGGGAGGTGTACCTCTCCCTCCATGACATCCAGCTTCAACCGACAATTTCGGCTTGCGTTCCCCCACCTTACACTCCAAGCAACTCAGACAACTTGGCCCAGATGGGATAACATTTAAGCTCCCGAATGGTCTCACAGTATGTGGTAGTGTAGTGCATGCAAGTGTGCGAGTGTGTGTGTGTAAAGAAATATGAGAGTACAAGAATGAGAAGTGGAAGATGACACGCCTCAGTGGCCCGTTTGTGAGAGTGCTGCTTCGGCTTTCGCTGAGTTGTACTTGGAGAAACCACGGAACACTACCGATAAGTCGGCCGCTAGAATTCTCATCCAGACATTTGTGCAATTCGACCGAAATCAACCTAGCCACCGACGAGACTCCAACTCTAGAACGTCTCTACATATTATAGTTTTTATATCACCTTATACATTGAAACGTATTATCGAAGATTAATACTCTCTACCTTCGATATGTAATCTACGATTCTTTGCATAGTATATTGAGGAATTTACGGTTCTTTTACTTGCGTGGATGGCACTTGAATCAGTGGGTACCCACTGGCACATGACATCCTCGCACAGAGTGTGCATTTGCATATATGCATGTGGCAGCGGCGGGGACGGCGACCAGGAAGAAACCTCCTGGGGGCCAAGTACAAGGTAACTGCGCTTCGAGGTGGGAGGCGTTTTGACCAACGGCTAAAGCGCCATAATGCATCCAGCAAGTCAGAAAATACTACTTGAAGAAGAGAGAAAAATTAATATTTTCACAATGCTAAAAACGTGCTTCACAAAATGGACAGTGAATTTCGCTGTATCATTGTACTATGGTACAATGGTAGGCTGGTAGACCCTAACCAGACAAGAGGAACAAAAAGTCTCTCTTAACAGCCAGTGTCGATTAATACATTTAACACACAGCAGTGCGTTAAGAATAATTAATACAAATGCGTAGTGTCAGAAAATCAGTACTCAAACAAAAAAAGAAGAATTTAATTTCGTGATTTTTACGCTGATGCCCTTACTTCGTAAGAAGAGAAAGTATTGAAATGCTCCGGCAAACAGCGAATTTTTGATAGAAAAATTCTTTTTACCAGGTTCTAGTAACGAGAAAGAGCATAAACCATAATCGTCTGTATAAAAAATTTCTTCCCCTAACACGTTGTGTTATCAGAATCCATGTTTTGTTGGTCAACAATAGCACTCTGCCAATTTTCGTCAGGGGACCAATGCCAGTTTTCAAAAATTGATATTCCTCGATCAATTTTGTGGAACTAAAGGCTCTCTTAGTTTGAATAAGATATTTTGTGTTTGGGATATATTACATGACGCCACAACAATTTCTAAACTTCTGGTGCTACAGAATGGCACAGAATTTCCCGTGTTAGTCAGGGAACCACTGGCAAATACACACGAGACTCGTTCCATCAGCCTGCACTACCTTATATTAAGTTCTAATGGGATGCGGAAGAATCGAGTCACTGGCAAATGTAGTCGCGTGGTCCGTGGCAATTTCGCTAGGATACTGCTCCGGCATTAGCCTTATACTGATTGGAGAAACCACGGAAAACTAACGATTAGAGTAGCCAGACGCTAGAATTCGTCGAGACACCGCCTGTTTTGGATGTAGCTACGTAACTAGGTCGAAAATTTCCACCGTCAGAACTCGAACTGTTGGACCTCACGGTCAGAGATGCTGCAGCGGCAACGGTTGGTTTCCTGTCCTGCAAGTTATCAGAAATTTTTGGATTATATCGGTTTAAACTGATTAATTTTAAATTATCTGTCCGCGGTCATTTTTTTTATTCCAGATTGCATTTACCACTTAACACCAGCAAATTGTGGCATAGGGTATAGATTATTACGAGCAACTGTTTAGAAGAATCGTTGTTCTTTGACAGCGCTCGTAAGAGAAAGTAGCAATTACTTATTGTTGATTTTTTTGCTAATACTTTTTTGAAAGAATGGAGATATCAATCTGATTACTTTACTAATCGTTTAGAAATAAAAAGCGGCAAAATCGGATTGTAGTTTTGGGTGTACACTTGTATTATAAGAGGATTTATAGATTGGATAAGTTCCAATGAAAGTTAGCGTTAACACCAATTTTTTTTTCTTGAGAAAATGACCCATGGCACATTTTGTGTTTTTACATCTGAAGAAATGCACAAAGCAGCAAATTATGGACTATTTTATGTTATGGACGATTCGAGAATAGATGAAATGGTTCTGCTATCTTCCAGCACCCGTTGTTGTCAGTAAGGCATCACACGTGGTTTTACTGTTATAAACAGCTGCTTGCCAGATGTTCTAGAAATCCAAACCAATAGTCTGACAAACGTCTGGCCATTCCACAGAGCAACCTTCACATTTCGTACTAATCTCACAGACCAGGAACAGAGGACCCAGATGCACCTGACGGGCGGGCGGGTGAGCTGGCTATTTTCGTGGTCATCCAAACTGCCGTCGCGCTGCAGCGCGGACGCAGCGGAAACAAAAGGCCGAATTCCCGTGCCGCCGCCGCTGCTGCTGGGCCAGGTGCGGGCCGCGCCAGATGTCTCCTGCTCAAGTGGGCGTGAAGGGCCGCCCGCCCGCCCAGCGCAGCGCAGCGCAGCGCAGCGGAGAGGAGAGGAGCCGCGCCCTCCGCGCAGGCGGAGATAGGCCGTGCGCGAAATTGCGCTGGGAACGAGCGCTCCGCTTCCGGGAGCGCGCGATGGAGGGCCGCGGACCGAGACGCCATTCGGCGATCGGTCTCGTTTGTGCCACTGCGTGTGGTTGTTGCTCTCCTCCACTTTTCTGCCCATATCTTCAACTTCTTCTTCTTCTTCTTCTTCTTCTTCTTCTTCTTCTTCTTCTTCTCTTCCATCTTCTTCTTCTTCTTCTTCTCTTCCATCTTCTTCTTCTTCTTCTCCTCTTCCATCTTCTTCTTCTTCTCCTCTTCCATCTTCTTCTTCTTCTCCTCTTCCATCTTCTTCTTCTTCTTCTTCTTCTTCTCCTCTTCCATCTTCTTCTTTTTCTCCTCTTCCATCTTCTTCTTCCTTTTCTCCTCTTCCATCTTCTTCTTCTTTTTCTCCTCTTCCATCTTCTTCTTCTTCTCCTCCTCTTCCTTCTTCTTCTTCTCCTCTTCCTTCTTCTTCTTCTTCTTCTCCTCTTCCTTCTTCTTCTTCTTCTCCTCCTCTTCCTTCTTCTTCTTCTTCTTCTCCTCCTCTTCCTTCTTCTTCTTCTTCTCCTCCTCTTCCTTCTTCTTCTTCTTCTTCTTCTTCTCCTCCTCTTCCATCTTCTTCTCCTCCTCTTCCATCTTCTTCTTCTCCTCCTCTTCCATCTTCTTCTTCTCCTCCTCTTCCATCTTCTTCTTCTCCTCCTCTTCCATCTTCTTCTTCTCCTCCTCTTCCATCTTCTTCTTCTCCTCCTCTTCCATCTTCTTCCTCTCCTCCTCTTCCATCCTCTTCCTCTCCTTCTTCTTCTTCTTCTCCTCTTCTTCCATCTTCTTCTTCTTCTTCTTCTCCTCCTTCATCTTCTTCTTCTTCTCCTCTTCCATCTTCTTCTCCTCTTCCATCTTCTTCTCCTCTTCCATCTTCTTCTTCTTCTCCTCTTCCATCTTCTTCTTCTTCTCCTCCTCTTCCATCTTCTTCTTCTCCTCCTCTTCCATCTTCTTCTCCTCCTCTTCCATCTTCTTCTTCTTCTTCTTCTCCTCTTCCATCTTCTTCTTCTTCTCCTCTTCCATCTTCTTCTTCTCCTCTTCCATCTTCTTCTTCTTCTCCTCTTCCATCTTCTTCTTCTTCTTCTCCTCTTCCATCTTCTTCTTCTTCTCCTCCTCTTCCATCTTCTTCTTCTTCTCCTCCTCTTCCATCTTCTTCTTCTTCTCCTCTTCCATCTTCTTCTTCTTCTTCTCCATCTTCTTCTTCTCCTCCTCTTCCATCTTCTTCTCCTCCTCCTCTTCCATCTTCTTCTTCTCCTCCTCCTCTTCCATCTTCTTCTTCTCCTCCTCCTCTTCCATCTTCTTCTCCTCCTCCTCCTCTTCCATCTTCTTCTTCTTCTCCTCTTCCATCTTCTTCTTCTCCTCCTCTTCCATCTTCTTCATCTCCTCCTCTTCCATCTTCTTCATCTCCTCCTCTTCCATCTTCTTCTTCTCCTCTTCCATCTTCTTCTTCTCCTCCTCTTCCATCTTCTTCTTCTTCTCCTCCTCTTCCATCTTCTTCTTCTTCTTCTCCTCCTCTTCCATCTTCTTCTTCTTCTTCTTCTCCTCTTCCATCTTCCACCTTCTCCTCCTCGTCTTCAATCTCCTCCTCCCCTTCCACCTGCTTGTGCTCCTTGCCCATCTCCTTCATTTCTTCCATCTGTCTTCGCCTCAACCATCTCCTTCTCATTTATTACCACTTCTAGTCTTCTTCTCTTCCATCTTATTCTGATGTTCTTGTACTCTTCCATGTCCTTCTACAATTACGTAACGATTAGAAATAGTACTTGAAAGTATATGCTGTAATATCTACACCATGATCGTTTTCATTTCTGAAAACTGAGAAGAATATTGTCCTTTCACAAAAAAGTTCTTAGAAAATGAAATCATCAAGAAAAACGCGTACCAGATATTACGCTCAGCTGAGGTATCTCCCCTGATGAAACCAAGCCATGACAAAATCAAAGAGTTTTCTTCATCCTTTTTTTTATTTTTATTTTTATTTTTATTTTTATTTAAGGTCCCATCATCATCTAGATCATTAGCGACCACTATTGCATTTAACGGTATGGTAACTGTGAAGATTACACGACGATAGGGGGTAAAAGGACGAACACAAATACAATGCCCGAGGAGGCACTCGAACCCGCGATCCTTCTGTTCGAGATCGGTGCGGCAATACTACCTTAACGATCTCGGTCATCCGGACCGGCTTTCTCATCCTTGTGTTTGCTGACATACTGGTAATGTGAGCGTATAATACTGTGAATTAAATGAAAAAGACCAGAGATGTACTTGTTGGAGGCACTCTGCGTTCACCCATAGGTCGTGCAGCACTGGTGGTTCTTGGAGATTCGTTTCAGACGCTTCTTCAGCGTGAGAATTATTTGCCCTCTGTCCTCTTCCTGCTTCACGCAGACATTTATACAAAAATGTACTAGACTATGCGGCTAAGTGAAGCGTTTATGCGGCGAAATGTACTTGAATATACTTACTTTTCTTGTCCATCCACACATTTCCACAGAAACGCTCAAAGCATGGATATTGCACACTTGTGTCACGATTAGCAGCGCGTAACACACGCGCTAAATCTTAACGTCATTTGAAACTAAAGATTTTTAGAATTCTTTTGTCTTAAAATAACGTGATTCATACTGTAAGAGGAAGTCAGGAAAAAACGACTGAAATGTTCGTGCACAACTGGCTAGCACACCGAAAAACCAGCGGATATAGTTATTAAAATTAATTTTTCTAAATGAGTCGTTTCAAAGAAGGTTTCTTCCAGTACATTGTTTCCTTTGTAGTAACTTGCGTAGATGGTAGCAATTCTTTTGGCGTGTTCAAAACATTGGAATATTTTACGGTGTAGGAAGAAACTTTGCTTCCCGATCGAAGGAATAATGTTTTAAAAAAATAATATTTTGACACAATAGATAAGCATTCTATCCATCCGCAATAAAATTACCAGTAAGAACCGGGCTCTAGATTCCAGGAGGGATTTTTATTTCTCGCCAAAGGAATGCCACTTTTCATACATATTCATTCTGTTTTGAATACCACTCTTCGACTGGTCTTTGAAATTTTATCTCTCCCTGCTAGTAAGATAATGGCTCTGTCAAACTTATAGAATCCCATATCAAGTTCCATGTGACATCTGTCAAAGATTTCCGAGAAAGGGACTTCATAATGAAATTTCCCACTGAATTAATGATCTTGCAACTTTGTTCGAGCTATTAAATATTCTTGTATCAAAACACGATGCTAGGAAGGGATAGGGTTTTGGAAAGTCAGATTCGTCAAACTTGTTTCTAGAAGCTGTATCACATTTTCAGTGGTCATTGCCCCATAAGGAATATTTTGCTCTAACATTTATTAATACTAGTTTATGGATATGAGGATTACTACCCAATATGATCCTTATGTCATATTAAACTCACGTATCTTTTGTGTACAAATCTTGTCAGTACCAGAAGAGCTCAAGAATCCCTGAATTGCACAAATTAGAGATTCTCGAATAGTTTTAGTAATATTAAATTTCTTTTCTATAGTTTTCTACAAAATCATTATTTTATCTACATGCGTATATGTATTTTTTTCTCCACTTTCCATCTAAGAACGATCATGTATTTTAGAGAGAATGAAACAAAACACAATACTGTTCATTTTATTACTAACGTTGTTGTTTGACGTGCCGTGATATTGTGACAAGCATCACTCGAAACCGGTTTTATAGAATTACATGCTCAAGCAGTGTGTAAAGATGATCAATAAACATATCCCAGCAGTCAGTGATAGAGAATGACAAATGGTTATGGTACGGTATATCGAAATGAAATTTTAACCTCTATTGATATCTGTCTTTAGACACAGACAATTCCACGCGATAAACAGAATAAGTGTAGTACATGATGTACTTCAAACAACAAATAAGATCTAACTCAAACGGAGACAAAGTGCCTTTTCAATAAACAGCCTTTGAAAAGTTGAAAGTTGCAAAATCTTCCACGTAATACTTATATTGCGATTGAGTCACTGGGTTGGGTAGTAAACCTCCTGTCCAGTTGGTTCGCGATTACCGTTGTCGAAGACTGAAGATCACGTCAAAGATATGAGGTCCGCTGTCTCACGCAGAAATATTGGAGCAATATAGTAAAGATATCGAATCATTTGCATTTCAATTTGTCCGCTGCTGATATTCCCTAATGGAATTTCTTAACAGATCGCCAGAAAAAAGCAACCGCTGACAGGACCTTAAACCTAAAATTAATTGAGATGTAAATTTCTAAAAACGTTCTACTTTAAGGAAATTAAAACTATGACAGCAGAACGAACTGTTGACTAAAGTTGCTTTAACTAATCAAACAAATTCATAACAAAATATTTGATCAACATTTTTTATCAGGAAAGCTCTGTTTTTTTGGTAATTTTTATCTAGAGTAAATTACGTTTTCTGTCTTTCCCGAGAGTGAGAGATTAATTTATTGGATGACTGATTATTTAGGGTTTCTGGCTGCGTCAAATGGTGTGGTTATTGGTCCCGTAAGTGTAATGCAAGTTTTTGTCATGGAAAATGACCGTGTTCTTCCCACGTTAGATGGTGTTATCCGGCGCCGACCTACATGTCGACTTGAGATCTTTTTCCCCAACCAGGTACTTCCCACCAGTAAGACATCACTCCAGTGAGGACAAGCTCTAAGCTCCCGACTGGTTTACCGACATGCGTAGTGCATGTTAGTGTGTGTAAGTAAGGGGCGAGGATAGAAGAAGGAAGAGGAGGGAAAGATCGCGTACGGTCCATGGTCCGTTTGTGAGGGTACTGATCCAACATTTGCATGGTGGTAAGTGAAGAAACCACGGAAAACTCGCGATCAGATCAGCCGACCGGCAGAACTATCCTACACACCAGCTGAATTCGACTTAACTATATAGCTGGTGTCGTAAATCATGTCGCCGTCATGGCTCGAACCTTAGGACCTCCCAGGTCAGTAACATTAGATGATTCCCTTAGCCACCTCCCTCGGTGTGAGATATTAAGAATATTCATTTACTTTATTTAATGTCATAAAACAGTTAAAAAGTGGTTGTGACATATTATGGCGGCGTGCTTTCCTGAATTCTGGGATCCCTACCCTAACTCATTTACAAATAAGGTTAAATTATGAACACAAGTGACAAAAAATTAAAAGGAAAATATTCACTCCACTTAATATCTCTCTCTCTCTCTCTCTCTCTCTCTCTCTCTCTCTGTCTCTCTCTCTCTCTCTCTCTGTCTCTCTCTCTCTCTCTCTCTGTCTCTCTCTCTCTCTCTCTCTCTCTCTCTCTGCACCTCTTTGCAACGACAAAGGTCAAATGTTGGTTGTTATACCTTATCGGGCCTTGTTGACGGAATTGACGTGTGTTGCGAGAACGTACAGAAGGGAGACGGGGGTAATTAATACAGAGGCTGAGATACAATACTTGTGGGAGTCTTTTAGAATCATTCTGTCGAATTGGTAAGTAATACAATAAATACCATTTTAAAAACAATATAATTTTCCTTTTTGATGCTCAGTGAAGTCTCTAAGTATAAAGAAACTATTATGAAACACAAACTATTTTACATCGCACTTGTGAATCGATTTTAATCGTTTAATGTTATGTGGCAATGTATTGTAAAATAATGTACATGTATATCAATGTTTTGTAGTAAGTTGTTGAAGCTACAATTATGAGTTATCATTACGTCGAATGTCATAATTAAAGGTATTTATATAGGCAGAATGTACGTTCCCAGGCGTGTAATTCAGCGGGTAATTTTTGACAAAAACTCTGAATCGTAAATCAAAAGGCCAGGCAAGTAGAATAGCAAAAAGGATGATTGGAAATAGCAGTAGTTATGGTAGAATGGTAGATGAGGCAATGGTTTGTTGGAGACGAGACCCACACTGACATTTCGTGTCTACAACTTTAATCACTTGACCGACGACCCTACATAAAATAACAATTTCATTAACATATTTGTTAATTACTATTTCTGGAAATAGTGCTCAGCATTTCGTTTTGAAAGTGAGGCAAGGAAAGGACGGCAGCAGAAGAAAGTAAGGTACAGAAAAATATTATAAAAATACTTACATTATGTGTAAAATTACATGACAATAAAATTAGTTTACAGTACCCAAGTAATGATTATACACAATCTACTCTTTGAAATAATGAATTTCAGTCATTTTCGAAAGTTGAAGTGTCCATTCATGACAACAAATTCATATCGAGACGCAATATTTCGTCATGAACGAATGGTCTTTGTCTTTTTGTAGTTTCATTTAATTTACAATTATTAGGTACGCGAAAATTCTTGTGTTTTTCATTTTAAACTTTCTGGCCTTTGAATTACTTAATTTACTATTTTGTATCGGTACTCAAATAATATGAATTACTTTAATTATATTTTGAATACAATTAATAATACTTTTTTGTGATTATTTACGTAATGTTTCAGCAAGCAGTGAAGAAGGAAGGTATCAATCAATAAGAAGGCCTTCCTGTCAACATCGTTAATGATTACATATATCAGTTTCTTCACGACTTCTTTCCGTAAGCTTCCATTTCTCTCCTGTCCCTTATCCTAAACACATCCGGGAGCCGAGGAAACGGAAACAATTACTCCGGCGAAACGCATCTCCTTCATTTCCTGTCGGCGAGCGGTTGAATACACCAACGTTCGGCGCGTCCCCGCGCGGGGCGGAGCGGGGCGGGGCGGGGCGGGGCAGAGCGGGGTGGGGCGGGACGGGGTGGGGCGGGGCGGGGCGGGGTGGGGCAGAGCGGGGTGGGGTGGGGCAGAGCGGGGTGGGGTGGGGCAGAGCGGGGTGGGGCGGGACGGGGCGGGGCGGGGCGGGGCGGGGCGGAGCGGGGTGGGGTGGGGCAGAGCGGGGTGGAGTGGGGCAGAGCGGGGTGGGGCGGGGCGGGGCGGGGTGGGGCGGGGCGATGTATGATTTTCAAACGCTACTTGTCGTCGGGCGCTCATTTGCATGCAAAAGGAAGACGAATCCGAAGCAGCTGGCAGTTTGGCCGCGCGTGCTGCTGCATAGTCAATGCGGTCGCCTGCCGGGGCGAGGGGTGAGTGACGTGGTCCATGCAAATCCGAGGCATTCCTGCGGCGTGGAAACACCGCCAGGAGGAGGGGGGCGGGAGGTCGCGGGGGCAGGCGCCAAGACGAGGCGGATACGGACGCCGAGGAGGAGGTGGAGGCGGGGAAGGTACCACGCACCGAGACGAGCCCTAAGACACGTTCCACGCCCTTTTTGGTTTGAAGATGTTGGGTTTGGATTTGGCGACAGAGAAACAACGCTCATTGATTGATTGATTGATTGACTGATTCCGGGCGCGTCAACTGCAAAGATCGTTAGTCCCGTAACTCTAGAGTATGCTGTATATCGCGGGATGTGGTGGTGATCTTCCCTCGCTGGATGGCGCGATCCGTCGTGGACCTACACGTCGGCTAGAGGAGTTTTCCTCAACTAGGTACATCCCACCAGCGAGGCACCCCCCAGCCGGCACGAATTCCAAACCCCCGACCGGTCTCCTGGTGTATGCGGTAGTGTAATGTATGTAAGTGTGAGTAGGTAATGGGTAAGGGTAGGACAAGGAAGGAGAATGAAAGATCGCGCGCGGTCCGTGGCCCGTTTGTTAGGGTACTGCTCCGGCATTCGCCTGGTGTGAAAGGACAAGCCGTGGAAAACTGCCGATTATGGCAGAAAGCCGCAAGAACAGCCAGCCGCTGACCTAGCTATGTACCTAGTGGCGAAAATCCTGCCACCGTCGGGAGTGGAACCTAGGACCTCCCGGCGCAGCAGAAACATCAGTTGATGCCCAGAGACACCTAAGTCGGTTTGGCTATGGCGAGGGGGAAACGACGTTTATTGGAATTGTCTGTGATTGTGACGATGGCGACGGTGATAATGGTGATGGACGTATTGCTGCGACAATGATGATTACGGTCAAAACTATTACTAATCCGAGTATTTATGGTTGAATCCCAATTTTTAGACTGCATTATATAGGGAGTTATAAGATATGATTAGAAATATTCCCTTCCATTAATTTTCTAAGTATTGACAGGATTGTTTTTTGACACACATTTTACATTTTAATGTTATATAGCCTGTATTTAAGGAATTTTAATACTTGATTGAACATTATTGTGTGAAGACATAAAACAAAATACTAGAAAATAAGGGATAAAGCACTATCTAATACTCCACAATTTATTAACTGATATCTTTGAATGAGAATACAAAGTAAAGTTCTATATCCAACTTATTCATCAATAGATTGACGCTCTCGCACTATTCAAAAATTAAAATTATTCATTGCGGCACATTCAATATTTACGCTTTGTTATATTTTATTTTCCGAACTAGTTTGGAACACACCTACAATGTACTATCAAGGGTAAACACTAAGATCAATTTCCTCACATGGCCCGGCCCTTCTTGTGATCTCGCGTTAGATACTCAACACACACGTAAATGAGAGGATACGAGAAGCCCATGCGGCAGAAACAATGGTTATGGAAATTAGTAAAGCATTGAGGTCGTCGAAACAATGTTTGCTTTCAGTCATATTGACCTGCTTGTTACATTCACTCGACAATACAGGATCAATGGTCCAACACTTCCGTCCCCTGAAGCAATAGGCTATTCAGTAGGTCGAGCCGTGAACATGATTGTTTTGTACGTTGTATAACAAGCCGCATTATCATAAATCAAATAGTACGCGCGTTATGAATGAACAGTGCAAGAACCAGTTCACAAGTCGAAATAATCAGAATTGTCGTTTGTGAATGCAAACTGCTGACAGTTTAGCACACGGCCTTCGCAGTGGCTTTAGAGTAGGAAAGTACAATTTGGTCATAAAGCCGAAGCATCGTAACTTAGACACTTTTGGTTAGGAAATTTACCCAATTGAAACGAATGATCAGGAACATTAAAGAGTGTAGACAGGAATATCACAGGAGGTATCACCTGGTTACAAAATAAGTACAGTGCAAACATACGTCCACAAAGCCTTGAGGAAGCAAAACCTACTCATTGATAGAGCTACATTAAAAATACTAACAATCCTATTATTTTCTTCCTTATCGACAGCACTTCAGCTCAGCTTGTCTTTCACTGCACTGTCCGTGTCTTTCACGCTACACAATTTAATTATTTCAAATGGGATGTGAATGTTTCTACATCAGACCGACAACATTGGTATATTGAACAATATTAGTTTCATAAATAATGCTATATGCGATTATATTTTCTTATTTAATTAAATATGAAAGTTTTAATTGAGGAGAATCAGTGAATTTCGCAGGACAATTGGTATAGTTTTAATGCTATATTGCATTACGTAGTGCGATAACAAAATCACATGTAACTGTATTTTACGAAGTTACATAAAATATACTTAAAAAAGGTGAATTACATTGAAGAATGTTCTTACTAGGTTAGTCATATGTGCGATTACACATTACTATAAGAAACGTTGCAACACTCATAGAATTACGTTGTACTGATTCACGATTATTTATGCGCAGTATACTAAAAAAAAAGAAACAGTTATCATGCGACAGAGATATGAACTACTGTTGAAAATAATATCTGCGTATGTACATTAAGTTTTTAACCCTGGAAGTAAACGTTTAAAAGAATATTTTAATTGTCGCTAGATCTTGAGTGAATAACGACGTGAATGAGCCATCTTTTGGATGTGGTGGATCTCTACCAAATTAATTACATTACCAGAAATACTTATTTCTACGTGTACTTTAAATAGACTCAGAAATGTACATTATGTGTGTCTGAGTATGTTGTATTAAACATAAGGTGAGGTTGCCGGCCATAGTGCAGACGGCTGCAGCCGCTCTATATGGAAACTGCTGGAAAGAGTTCGAGTCTTGCATAAGGCAAAAATGATGTCATTGCATTTCACACGAGCCACAAGTCGACCATCAGTAGATCACCTATTGGCATTGTATCTATATGTATGTCTGAATTTAACATCAAGACTGCCGTATATGTAAGTTCGTAATTCAATATCAAAAACATGTCACTATACAAATTAATTAGATCGTTGGTGAGACAGATGCCTTCTAATAATTAATTATGGTAAATTAAAGGTGTTGTCTGGTGTCAAAAATTTATTTTGCTAATGATCGTTCAGTTCAGCAGAACTTTGTTTTTGGCCCGGAAGCTGCAAGCTCCTGCTACGCAACATAAGCCCACTACGTATGCCCTTCCCTTAAAGTTTGCTATATCAGGTCATATTCCCTACCAGTTTGCAACAGGTCATATTTATTATGACGAAATGGCAGCAAATAAGAATGATTTCATCTAAATGCAGTGTTCTAAGTATTGCTATATTCTTTGATTCACGTGGTAATTTTCATCTCACCTTCACTGTTAACGGACGCATGCGGTTAAGAGTGGCTTTTCGCTTTTGCCGTTGCGTTTAGTCGATATTTCACTAAAGAATTACGAAAAGCTTCAAAAGAAACGAAATGCTGAAAAATGTTAAGAAATCGGATTGTGTGTATGAAGCAGATGTTCTTGATCCTTTTCTTTTTCAGATTTAAACTATGTCAAATGTTTAAAATGTTTGCAAATTGTGATTCCAGGCGTTAAAAATACTATATCTTCTTATTGTTCCACTGCTTATTTAAGAAACATGCTGAACTATTTACACAATTTTCACATATTAAATACAATTTTGATAAGAAGTTGTGGAAAACGACATTCGAAACGAAGAAATTATTAAGCAAATGCAAATTCAAAAATTGATTATAGATGAATTGGGAACTCGAAGGCTGAAATGGTTTGGTCACGTGAAAAGGCATGATTGTGGGAGATGATTCAGAAAGGTTTGTGAGTGGTTTCCATTAGACAGAAGAAAAAGAGGTAGGACCTGAGGGAAATGGCAGAATCATGTTTTAAAGATATGCAAAGAAGAGATCTAGAAGAGAATGACTGGGATGATAGAGGGGTATGGAGATTGGGATGCGAGAGACGGCTGCAAGAGCTGTAAAATACTCGCAAGGTAAAGGAGAAATACAATGGGTATTGTAAGTACAAAAGACATTGTACAGAAATGTGTTAATCTCTTAGACGTTTTGGTAAGTTCATCTTCTACCTCTTTTGTTATACATCATCTTTGAATCATCATTTTTTCAGGGATGAACTCTAGTATCTTCGAAATCAAACGTTTTTCTCGATATATCTAACCAAATGAACATTAAACTAACGATATCGAGGACTGTCTCTTCGTTTTAAATGTCAACAGCAAGTTCAAGGAAATTTTTCAGAACTTGTCTCGAGAACGTAGGATGTCACATCCAGTTGATAGACTAGATGTTTTCTCATGTATTAATGAGTGGTTATTACGCTGATATGACACACAACAGTGCTTAAAAAAACTATGAAATACAACGGGAATGCCAGTACCTCGAGCAGAAATATCACAGAGCAAACATACCAGTTCCCTTATCCGACTCTCGAACCCGTGTAGGCTTCAAGAGTTAAGACATTCCGGCTGAACAATATGATGAAGAATAAATGTAAATTTTCCGTTCACTGAAACGTTTTACTGATTGTACGGCTATCAGCTGAAAGGCACAACTAGAGAGTGCAACAAATGAGGTGTTCTAGCAATTTCTGACAAGCGAGGTAGCGTTTCATTGCTTTACTCACTCATCCAGAAAGAGTCGAATCACCAATCGGTTCTTCAAGAAACATATTAACACACGAATCCCGCAGCATCTTCGTTATTTTGCCCCTCACATTTTAGCAGAGAAAGTTTGGGGCAGCAAGAAATTTCAGTTGCCCACACAGAGAATCAAATCCGGTTCCATGCACATTGAAGCCACGGACAAGGTTTACAAGTTACACGAGGATACTAAAAATGGAAGTTTTGGTATCGAATATTTATTATTAAGAATGATAGCGATATATTATTAAAGTTGCAATGAGACTTAAGCATATTTAAAGTACACCGTGGCATTAAAAGCATCGGTATTGAGGTCAAATATTTGTGACATCAACGAAGAAATGCATGATGAAAACAACTTAACTCAAAATATGGATTTAATTTCAATAAAGTACAACATTTATTGTTAAATCTTTTAATGTATGTTATTTTCATTTAAGAAAAACTGTTTCCTACCCGTTCACTAGTAGAGCTTCTTTCCCTTCAGATGATAGTTTGTATGTACACAATAGTACAAGAACATTTCCATACCAGGTCAATAAGACGTATTATTCTTCGCCGAAAACAGGCAACTTTTTGTCTCGCTTGTATATTGAGAAGCGTGGCGAAAGACATTTCATGCCGTGGAATTTAATCAATTTATTATATTTGAAAGATATGGTAACCAACTTTCTGTCTCCACTCCTGCGAGATCCACCCAAAGGTCTGATGTGTCCCTTTGGGGCACCCCTGCGGAACACCCATGTGGGCAAATTGAGCACCCCTGCTGCGGCGCGATGCAAGTCGGTGGACAGTGCCAAGAGCGACTAAGGCGCGACCCGCCGCGCCCTGAACCACTCGTCCCCGCCCTGCCCCGTCTCTCCCCGCCCAGCCCTCCCAGCGCCAGACAGCCCCGTCCCGCCGGCCTCGCTCGACTCCGTCCTGCGTCGCCTCGCAGCTCCCCGACCAGCCCCACCCAGCTCCGTCTGGCAGGCCTCGCGCGTCTGCCCTACCTCTCGTCGCTCCTCCCCGCCACGTCCGCCGCGGTTCCCACGTCGAGCCCCGCCGCCCGCTTGGCGAGGCGCCCAGGGAGCGGCGCAGCCGATTCATCACAGCGGACGAGAGCCCAGACGGAGAGCGCAGGGGACCCCAGACACGTTCCCAATTCAGACCGCCGCCGACGACTCACGCGAATCCGGAGATACGAACGCGGACACGAAAATGAAATCTAAGGCATATTTTACAAACCGTATCAACCAAGACTATGGCATGTTATCTAAATTCCTGTGGTTTTCTGCGCATTTTGTTGGTATTTATTACTAGGTACTACCAGGTATTACTAGGTATTACCAGGTATTACTAGGTATTACCAGGTATTACTAGGTATTACCAGGTATTACTAGGTATTACTCTGATGTTTCATTTAGGTATTCGACAGTTGGCTGTCCTACCTCCGGGTGACTAAAAGTGAATAGAATTGCCAACTGTTCCCGAACACGTACAACAACTCCACAATAATCTAAACGATGTTCTTCGAGTTTCTAGTGAACATGAGACACAGAAACTCTGCCACGTTCAAGTGACATGAATATGTATGAAACCTTTTCCGAAGCTTGGCTTAATTTCTTCACAACTGCACAGAGCAGAACTATGGATCACGCTTCCCGAATCAATATTTTTCGGCAAGTTAGATAAGTTCCCTCACATTTGTAATGGCCAATGAGCGAGATAAAAAACTACAATAAAAATCACGTTTATAGTTCGATATTTTTTTAAATTAATTTTATTCTGAGCCTCATTGACTGCAAAGGTCATTACAGACTACAAAACTTTTACTTTGTTGGTTATATATTTCTACTTTTCATAGCAATATTTCATCAGTGGATGACAAATTTAGAGTTCACGATACAAAAAATAATTAAATTAAGTACAAATAATGAAAGCATTTTCTTTATATTGACTTCTTATTTCTAACGTTCACCAGGCAATGTCGTCGCTTTCTTATGAAACTAGAACCTACCAAATTCAAATTTGTTCTTCTGGTCAGATGCTTTGAATGTACATCTTTTACCTACACGTTCTCTTAGTTTATCTGAGGAGTGGGTGCCAAGGAACAGCGATCTAAACTAGATGATCTTCACGCTCATGAAGTTGCAAAGTCAATTTTCCCTAGACAAGAGGAGGGTTGTTCAGAAAGTAATATCTAAAATGCATGCGAAATAGAAACTGGAATTTAAAAGAATGCCTAAAATTATTTTACAATTCAAAGATTAAAGTTTGATGCCGCATCATTGAAATTTTGTTGTTTTGATAAAATAACGTTCGGATGCCTAGAGTTCTACAAGATGAAGACGATTCACCAGGAACACTCTGACGAGGATACATGTCATACACATGTTACACACATACTTGTAATTAATGCTATTGTAAAATACATGTATTTGTAATGTTATTTAAGTAATGCAGAATTATAAAACATGTAATAATACAATTAATTGCAATTAAGCATTTTATGTAATTACATGCAAATGAAAGATACTCTTCTAAATCCCCATCAACATATGAATACATAAAATAGAATCTGGGGTTAGGTCTTTTGACATTTTTATTTATCTCTGATTTTAACAGTCGTGCCCCCAACATAGGCTTTCCAAGAGTCTTCCGGCTTTGTGCCCCCCTTTCCCGCAAAGAACATCACAGTTATGGTTTGCCATTGCTTTCCTCTGCAAATGATGCCAGTGGTGTTACTGAGGGTTGACTAGTGATAAATATTGTGAATAAATGCGGATGGGATGGTGGTTCAGATGTGAGACGTGGTGAAATAAGGCCATCCACCTGGAGAACATATCCATTTCTTACGCAGGTGTAGAATCTGCGAACTTGAACGCTACTGCATGTCACTGCACCAATCACGTACGCAGTTCACATATTGCAATTTTATCGCAAATATGAAAGGAAGTTTAATTAAAATACAAGAGAAACCTCGATCAAGCAGGGGCATTCCTCTCACACAATAAATGCAATGGAAATCAGCCAACTTCAACGTTGGCAACTGACACGCTAGTACTTCGAGCCAATGGCACGAACCACTACCTAGATCTTGCATTTAAAGCTGGCGTTCATCCTTGTACTCGTTAAAGGAATTAGTGCGACAACCGCAAGAGGAGTGAAAACGCATAATGGAGAAGTAATTATCATGAGAAACGAGGCATGTTGATTTGTTTCGGGCAGTAAACATCATGGTCGAGGTCGATGTCCGTAGGTTCTCCTCAGTAAACATACAAATATATGAGGTACACTTGGCTATGCGCGAACCGGGAGTGGGAATATGTGACATAATGAATTGTAATGGCGACTTCAAACGTACAGCTCAAGTCTTGTGAAAAAGATACTTTCGTATTTGAACGTACAGTCTGATGAATATATAGTATTACAGTATGTAAAGTTATTAATAAAATTAATGGGAAATACGAGACATCACACACCAAAAAAAGATTTGTAAAGTTAATAAATGAGCTAGAAAGACTTATGAAGCCTTTGGAAAGTTCAGAAACTTGTACATTTCTTTAAAGTGCATGAAGTATTTGTAATAAACGCCAAATGTTTTTGAGCTATTTGAAATATTCTTCTTTCCAAGTGATGTAATTATTTTTATATTTAAAACACTAAAGGTTTTTATTTGGAAAAAAATCACGTGTAAAAACACTAATGTTAGTAATATCTTAAATTAATAGAATTACCCATTAATTGCTATCATTTGTTTATTATTTCATTGTGTGAGTTGCAATCGATCAATTAAAAGCTGGCGAAATGTGTTGTAGATAGTAAAGCGAAAATAACAACTTGTTTAAAGTTTGAAGAGTGTTTTTAAATTACGACAAACATAAGGAGTTATTTGCCATAGATCACTATAAAGTGCATGTCCAAATCTTGGTAAAATAAATCTCTTCAATTACTTATCAGAAATATGTTTAACTCACAGTTAACAGTGATTGTTTGGTTTCCATTTCATGAGTACTCGAGAGTAAGTACTGTTCGATATAAAACAATATTTTTGGGGGGTTGACTTTCCTTGTAGTGAATACGAAGTACTTTTCTAACTTTTCTGTAGTTCGATATGTGCGATACGACCGCATGGGTTCATCTAGTAAAATATATTGTAGTATGTGTGTGTGTGTGTGTTTAAAAATATGGCATACAAAATAAAATGCCATTACGGCATTTGTTTGATAGCGTATCCCACGTTAATTTATAGTTAGTATGTAAAAGACCGGAGGTGAAATAATTTTACTCCCAATACAAATATTTATGAAAAGACTAGCGAATTATTGGAGCCTATTTCATAATTTTTTTTAAGGCTATCAATCAGCCGACAGCCTGTTACCCTTTACGGCCCGATGGGACGCATTTTGTACCATACACTAGACACAAACACACATGCGATCTCCTCTGATCTAAGATAAACAGAACGCGAGACCCTCCGCGAAAACACATGCACGAGTGACAAGGAGCAAACAACCATGGCCCTCTTCATGCTCAATCTCACGGCACACCTGTTTGGAAGCATGTATCTAGAGCCAAACCGATTATTTATTTGTATTGAAGCAACAAAATTATATTCGTTTAATGATAAATATGAATATTGAATTTGTCCATCATTCTGAATAATATAAATTAATAGATATATTTATTTTCTAAATACGATCATAGAACTTATGCATTTGAGAGCATAGATGTAGTACGAAATTAATCTCCTCAATGGTAGACGAAGGGACTTTCCGCCTGCTGTTCTTATTTTATTTACATAATAGTAAACTATGCTTGTCATAATTTCAGAATCAGCTCTTTTTATGTCATTTTCCTCATTTTCGTACTAACCGTCCCACAACAATTTGAATTTTTGTGGGAAAATATGAAAATCAATTCTTGCCATATGTTCAATATCAATATCTCTTCCTAACATTTCGCTTTTTCATGACACTCAAAACAACATATTTGTTTTAATTGTGCAGCTGTGAATATTGGTTGTTTTTTACATTTTTTGATCCAATGGCAACCAATCGTTATCAACATTGTGTTCATATTCTCAAAGATTTGTCTGATTCTTCTCCGTTTAAACTTTCCTATATCAACCTGTAGTCCTTTGAATTTACCTGCAATACGCCGGCGTATTGCAATAATGAATACTCTAAAACTTCGGTTTACGTTTTATCTTAGTAAAATAACGATCATTTCTTAAATCTTCAGGCATCTGTTATTTCAAGTGCCTATTCTAAAGACTTTTCCAACTTTTCACGATTTCACCAACATCTTTAGTTTTCGGGTACCGCTTTGTTTAATTCTTAAGGCTGCTTGGCGACTTTTGTCTACTGGGTGTGACATTATGACGAAATATATAAATTTAATGACAAATCTGCCTTCAAAAAAATTGACCCCTCCTTTTTTGTACAAAAATCTACTTAAGGATGGTTCTATCTTAAAAATTGTCTATTTTTATGTAGAACCTCAATCTCCTCGAAAGACAAGTGTTGAATGAAAGCATACATTTAAAAATTTTAAATAAACTGTATTATTGCTCCTCTTCTGAAGATAGCGAATTGTTGTCCCCCTTATAACGCACTCTTCAAGCCTCATAAATAATTTCGTAACGCTTGCGACAATTCCCCTCCCCTTGTAAATGTAAGAAATAACAATAAATTATAGCAGAGTAAAAACCATTTGTATTTATTTTACTTGTGTTGTATTTTAAGGTAATTAATGATAATTAAAGTAGAAATAAGTTGGCAATGCTGGCTGCACCTATCAATTAGATTGGGGCAAGTTGTGGGTGAAGGAAGAATGATTGGGCGAGAAATGGTTGAATACAAGCTATGCACACGCCATCATGGATGATGCAAAAGCGAGAGTCTATAGCGCGAATTTAAATGGAATCTAGAATATAACTCATATCATTTTGAATATTTTCTTTGTAATATTACAGATTAAAACAAATGTTGAATTTTTTTCATTTCTTGTAATAATTTACAACTAATAACTTTAGGTTATTTATGTTTTTATGACAAATTAATTAGTTAATATTTTAATGTTTTAGTACAGGACTCAAAAAAAGAATTATTTCAACAAATGCTGAAAAATGTAAAAAAGAAACAATTATTAATGTTACTTAACACTTCACTAATATCCCCTACCCCTAGGTAGCGCAGCGTAACGCTGCCTCAGACCTCGTCCCCCCACTTCAGCGTTACGTATGGTCGACCCCCATGGAGGCTGACCAAACGAAGTTGAGGGAGCGCGGTGGCGACGAGATAGTATTTCACCTGCACAGGCAAGGACATGTAGGAAGAACAACATCTCTTCCGAGAAACCCGATGAATTTGTAACAGAGTATCACCAGAAAGCAGGTTTCGCGGCTGGATTAAGGTCAAATGTACCTCTGCTGCTTAATTCATTCCCGGAATAGCTATGCGAGGGATTTTCATGTAGCACAGTCGCGTGTAGCCTTTCTCGCTTATGAAAACGGGGGAAAATATTTGGCATTTGGTCACATTTCCCCCTTTCTTTCTTTGTTTTTTCTTTCTCGTTTTTTGTTTGTTTGTTTGTTTGTTTGTTTGGATTTTTTCTTGAATAAACGGGCTCGTGTAGCCTTTCTCGCTTATGAAAACGGGGGAAAATATTTGGCATTTGATCACATTTCCCCCTTTCTTTCTTTATGTTTTTTCTTTCTCGTGTTTTGTTTGTTTGTTTGTTTGTTTGTTTGGATTTTTTCTTGAATAAACGGGCTCGTGTAGCCTTTCTTGCTTATGAAAACGGGGGAAAATATTTGGCATTTGGTCACATTTCCTCCTTTCTTTCTTTATGTTTTTTCTTTCTCGTTTTTTGTTTGTTTGTTTGTTCGTTTGGATTTTTTTTCTTGAATAAACGGGCTCGTGTAGCCCTTCTCGCTTATGAAAACGGGGACTAATGGGAGTTACGGGTTCAGAGCATGGTATTTTGTAGTGTAATTTCATCAGAAGAAACCACAATAGAAAATTTATGGAACACTAATTTATTAATATAAGATTTCCTAAAATACAACATTGCTAAAAGATCTTGCTTTTACTTTCGGAACAAACAGTAAAATACAAGAAGAACGGCAAATTAGCAAGGAGTAATATTAAAAAGAAGAATAGCATGCTACTAAGAAAACGTATATTTGTACAAATACCACATTCTTCCTTTAATAAATGGGAACGTTTTGGAATAAAACAATCACAAATGTGCAGGAAGAAGTCGACATAAAGTGAGAGTTTAAAGATTACTGCCTTTTTTTATACAAAGCATTTCGAAGGCAAATATATTATTTTGTAGTGACTTACAAACTAAAGGTTGTATTATGTATTCCAAATTATTGGTCGAACTAAATGTCACCTAAAATCCCTGCCGAATTTGCAACTTCACATATTCCAGAAACGTTGCTTAAAAGAAAATCCGATGCAGACGATGAACGTAACTGTGAATGGAACGGAATCTTTGAATCCTATCCCAGAAATCGCTCAGGTTGCGCGTGCTCGTGAATCCTGATCTCCCGTGCACTCGAATATCCTCTCGCAACACGAGACGCGCTGCTTAACTCCCTCGCGCGCGGTTGTACGAACCGCGCGCACGCACGATTGACAGATAGGTTAGTAAGGGCGAGTCAACTACTAAGGATCCGTAAGTATAGTGCATGTATTTTGCTCGTGAGTTGGCGGTGATCTCCCTCCGCTGAATAGTGAGATCCGACGCCGACCTACAGTCGACTAGCGGGTTTTCACCTAACCAGTTACCTCCCACCAGCTGTACGCTACCGACTGGTCTCCCGACATACGTGGTAGAGTAGTGCATGTAAGAGTAAGTGTGTGTAAGTAAGGGGTTAGATATGACAAGGAAGGAGAAGGAAAGATCGCGCGCGATCCGTGGCCCGATTCCGCGGCAGATAGGGTACTGCTCCTGTATTTGCGTGGCTGTTGATCGGAGCAACCACAGAAAACAACCGATCACAGTAGAATTCTCAACCAGACAGCGGCTAAATTCGACCTAGCCGCCTAGCTAATGTCGAAAATCCTGGCGCCGTCGGGCCTCGAACCTGGGACCTCCCAGTCAGAGGGTGCCCTGAACGACCCTTGCCAGCAGAGTATATCTGAGCGCAGGCGGAAGGCGCTCCTCGTGACCCGAGTCGCGCGGGCATGTGCATGTGCGATGCGTACCTCCCCCCACCCGCACGGAAGAAAGGCGAGGCGCGCTGCCGGCGGCTGCCGCTGACGCGTGTCGCTGGCGTAGGACCACCGGGCGCGCACGCCGCACACTCACTATTTACGCTTTACGAGGACGCGGAGGAAAAAGCTCGGCGCGCGGCGCGGACTCTCAAAGCAGCGGAGGACGCACATGCTGCGAGGTATCCACGATTCGCACTGCTTGCGGATATGTGATATTTATATCCAATGTTGTTGTTGCTTTTTTACTTCGGAATAGCAGCAGAGATCGCAATAGCTGCAGGGTATCCACGATCCACTGCTTGCGCATATGTGATATTTATATTAAATGTTGTTGTTGCTTTTTTACTTCAGAATAGCAGCAGAGATCGCAATAGCTGCAGGGTATCCACGATCCACACTTCTGGCGCATCTGTGATATTTATATTCAATGTTGTTGTCGGTTTTTTTTTTACTTCGAAATAGCAGCACAAGACGCAGAAGTGGCGAGGTATTCACGATCTACACTGCTTGTGCCTCTGTGATATTTACATTCAATGTTGTTTTTTTTTTACTTCGGAATAGCAGCACAAGTATCCACGGTCCATCGCCTCCATACCCCGGGGTCCATCACCCCGGTATCCACTGCTTGCGCCTCTGTGATATTTATATCCAATGTTGTTGTCGTCTTTTTACTTCGGATTAGCAGCACAAGACGCACAAGTGGCGAGGTATCCACGAACCACACTGCTTGCGCAGCAGTGGTATTTATATTCAATGTTGTCGCTTTTTTTTACTTCGTAATATCGGCACAAGACTCACAAGCTGCGAGGTATCCACGATCCACACAGCTTTCGCCTCTGTTATATTTATATTCAATGTTGTCATTATTTTACTTCGCAATAGCAGCAGAGGTCTCACAAGCTTCGAGGTATCCACGATCCACACTGCTTGCGGATCTGTGATATTTATATTCAATGTTGTCGGTTTTTACTTCGGAATAGCAGCAGAGGTCGCACAAGCTGTAAGGTATCCACGATCCACACTGCTTGCGGATCTGTGATATTTATATTCAATATTGTCGTTTTTTTACTTCGGAGTCTAGATATTTAATTTGTGCTTTCTCGCCTTCTACATACTCTGAATAGCTGCAGATCGGTGAACATAACCGTCCGCCTGTTTAAAAAAACCGCGGTTCTAAACCAACCGCTTTAAAACAGGTACTTGTATGCGTGTCAAATCAGTATGAGACGGTCTAACCGTACGAATCCGTTTTACCCGTATGAAACGGGTCGAACGCTTTTAACGAATATCAGCATGACGCGGATCGAATCATTCTGACAAGTTTCCGTATGAAACGGTTTTTGAACTATTTTCCGAAATATTATAAACGTGCTAAGGTAGTTAAATGAAATAACTACAAAATTTTATTTACTAAATTTATTTTCGTATGAAATCTGAATGTGATAAATATTGATATGATGTGCAATGATGCAAATTATTTGAACATTTGTACAAGGTCAGATGATTCCTAAAATCAATAAATATGTTTAGTTTGTCTTATCGGCCAAACATTCCTTTTCTTGAATAAAAAAAATATGTATTATACTAAATTTTTATATTTCTAAAATCAATGAAGAATCGTTGCAAAATCTTCCAAGAAAGATGACACATTTTACATGGTTTGGAATTCATAATATTATTACCATTTTGTTATAATATCAAATAATGAATATTTTTGTCAACGCCTTTTTACTTAATATTCACATATTTTGTATGCCTCTGAGTTACGTTAACGTTTCCAATTCTATCTCATAATTAAAATTATATGAACTCTTTGAACATTGCAGTATCATTTAGCAAGCGTTGAGCTTAAAATACACGTATTAACTCGTATTGCATGCTGCTTGCATGTAAACTATCTAGTCACTGACAACCCGAGTGTTTTTGTTGTATTTCATGCATTTCCCATTTACTCGTATTACCACACCCCACTACTGCATTACCCAATAAGTCAAACGTATCTCATTAGATAATGGTTTAGTAATTTTACGGCAAATACCAAATATAGAAATTTATATGGGAAACTATTTGACAAATTTTGTACTTTAATCACATACCAGAGATCATCATCAGTCACAACATAAAAGAGAAAAAGTTTTCTCACATTGAATAAACAAAACAGGTAAAATAAAAATGACTCGCCTATTTGAGAAATGAGGAAAATAGAAGTATCGAAAAAAGACGATTAATTGATTGATTGAGTACATTGATTAATTGTTTCGGGAAACATCAACTGCTATTGTCATTATCCTTGTTAGTGTAGTGAATGTTTTCTCGTGGGAGGTAACGATAGGAGTTCCCCCTCTCCTGGACGAGATCCAGCGCCGACATACGTCCGCTAGCGGGGGATTTACCGGCCCCAGCAGTGCACCGCTCCAACCTGGACACACTGTAAATTCCAGACTGGACTCTCCATGGCGGTGTAGTGTGTAGTGTCGTGCCACGCTCAAAACAGACAACCACGTGGAAATCGGCGAGCATCGCCGGATGTTAAACAAAGAGCGGAGTGATGACGCACTGGGACTTTCCCGTGGACGAAGCGGGCCCAGAGCGGCTTTGGGGAGGAGCTATGGGGGCGGCGGGTAGCGCCAAAAGGGCCTATATAAGGCCGGGAGAACAATGCCCCAGTCTTCTTCTTCTAGCGGCATTGGCGACAGGTGAAGCGCGTGTCTGTGCATGTAGGTGCACTAGGGCGAGGGGCCGGCAATTCATTGTCGTGACTTGCGAGACGCGTAGATGGTCTCAAAGTAGAGCGGCTTCATACAGGGAACATGTGGTATGTTGCGGTGTGGTAGCCATTCTTAAATTCTCTCTCCTTGTAGTGGGTCTATTTATTTAGTTTATTGTAAGCAGGGGAAGTTGTTAAATTGAGATTACGGTCTAGATTGTTAATAAATCTACTGTTTTACAAACCACTCTCGTCTAATGTTCGATTACACCCGTATGACGCCACAAGTGCATGCAGTGGGTGTAAGGGAAGAGGATAGGACAAGGAAAAGGAAGAAAAGCACTGACCATGACTTGTTTGTTAGGGATCTACTCAGGCATTGAACTTGGTATTGCTCCCAGAAACCACGGAAGGTAGAATTCTGCTCCGGACAGCGGTTGAAATCAATTTAGCTAGTGTAGCTAGTGTCGAAAATCCACCACAGTTGGAATTCGAAACCTAAGTCTTCCCGATAAGAGTTGTTGCAGAGCCATACTGGCTCTGAGCTAAACTCAGTCGCACCCGAAAAAGTGAAGAATTCCTTCCCCTACGTATAGTAAATTATTTCCTCTAACGCGCTGCATAGTCAGAACGCACGTTTTGTGGGTCATTGTTAGCAACAAAAAAAAGTTTTATGGCAAAATGTTTGTGCCAGGGTTGTCCAACTTGCAGTCCGCGTGCAACATGCGGCACGCGGGGCCGTTTACTGTGGCTTGCGTCGAAAGTGAAAGTCTCTTTCATCCATGTCGGGCGAGAACAATAAACGCTTAGCGCTCTTTTGGTGTCAACATCCCCTTAATATAAAAATAGGTTAAGTTTACATTTAAGGATTGTTTCTAGAAAATTCAAATTCAGAAACTCAAAATCATCCCAGTGTGTTTTACTGCATTACGCAATACGGTCTGATATCACGCATGCCCCCCCCCCCTCCTGTGCGTTTCAGGGCTGTCGGGCAAACTACCGAGATCGACCTTACAGGGGAGTCAGGCGTGGATTGCCCGAATAAATAATAATAGTATGGCCCGCAACTATGTTAAAGGTCTTAGTTGTGGCCCTTGCGGGCTTGCAAGTTTTACAGACCTGGCTTACAGTGTTCACCTTCCAGCAAATTGTGCATGTATAAAGGCATACCCGACCAGGCGCCACCCTTTTGTCCCAGATACTAATGTCGGCACCTTGCAGAAGCTCAATCCTGGGCGCCGGATTAACAAGTTGTTATGCGAGTTCGTTGACAGATTAGGCTGATACCAGAGGCGTCATAAATATGGGTGTCACCCTGGTCAATAATAGTGTACACTCATAAACGCACGTACACGTCATTTCAACATTAAAAAAATGTATATAAAACGATTTATAAATGTTTTAATGAAAATATGTTGCCTATGTACAATATTAAAATTATAATAACTATTATTAAAATTATTCCATCGCCCTCCGTTTCAGAACAGCCGGGAAAACTTAAGATATCAACAATATGGGGAAGTCAGGCGTGGATCGCCCGAATAATGTAAATATCGCCTGCAACCCTATGGAAGGTAAGAAATTGTGGCCCTTGAAGCCTTACAAGTTGGACATCTCTGGTATATGCCCTTTGTTCAACTCTCAAAATTTTTACAATTGAACTGAAGCGATCTGTAAGAATTTTGTTTTCAAACTTTGCGTTGATGGCATTAACTACTTTTCCTTACACGATACCGCCTTTGGTCATGGGACGAGGAAGGCTTTCCACTTAACCGTACACCGAGAAAGGTAGTCCTTGCCTAGTGCGACTGCGCGATGACAGGGTCAGAGGTGGCGCCACAGGCGGCAAACAGTCTTTTCTCACCTGCTTGAACTCTCCTGCGATTGCCAGCCAGACTCAAACGCATTGCTTGCTGACAGGCGAATACCTTGTTTCATGGATACGTTCTGCGCTTGACTTATTCTACGAGTCGAATTCAACAATCGCATATGTACGTTTAGAAATAATGTAACAAATACCACAAAAGGGGAGATGTCAGGTGATTGGTCCAGGGGAGCGGGTAACCCATCCACATATACCACACACACCAATTGAATTCGGAAGGAAGAAGCACCTCCCACTCAATAAACCAAAACTTTTGGTAAAAATCCACATTTTGAGGAGCACAAATTTCTATACTAAACAAAACAAAGTTGATGGAATATTTTCACGTCATAAAGTGACATAAATCACAATTGCATCGTTACTTTTACTCGCCTCCGTGTAAATATTTCCCTTTGTATTTTGAATATTTATCGATATTTTGAAAGTCTATTGCACTATTCCGTGAAGCGGATGCCAAGCCAGAGCCCAACCTGGTATTTAGTGCATTCAGAAATGAAAACGGATTATTTATTAATAGTGTTCTGCAAAAAGAGCCTGTGTAATCAAGCTCTCTGACTTTCAAATTTCTGTATTAAACCTCTTTATTTTCGGAATGTTGAAATATAAGATAACTTGAACATTGTGTATTTATGATTAAAGACACTTAGATTTCATTGTATTTGATTTTATGTATCTTCTGTCATCTGAAAATATGATTCTCTTTATCCAGTTTTCGTACATCATCCTGTGGAACCCCTACGAGGGATAGTCCAAGAACGCGCAAACCAAGATATAGCGAACTTCCTGACTGGAATCGTCACCGAAAAGAATTGCTGCATTTTAGCAGCAATATTCTTATTTGCCGAGAACTTTATTATTTACTTTCTTATTGTCACATTTTTTAAGTGGGACTGCTAGCGACAGCTTCTAGATCTGTTAATGAGAAATAAATATTTTTTGCAGAATTATTCCAGGAAAACTGAGGTGAGCTGTCGAAGAAGTGAGAAAAACAAACTCCCACACCTTGTTTCCAAAGTCTGTGAACTTGGGTACTGATTCGACGGTAAACATGATGTGCTGGATAGGGTATTTGGTTTTGGTAACTGTTGGGAAATTAAAATAGCTATTATACTATTACATTCACAAGAGCATGCACTTAAGTAAGAATTTTTGTATTAATATGAAATACTCGTATATAATACTTCATTACATTCCAGCATAAATGTTACAACACAATGCATCAATGCAATGTTTCGTGCATCATTTGCTTTGATTGCTCATATGTTCAAATTATACATTGTTTCCTTCTGCTGCTCCATTTAACATTCTGAATGTCATTCTTTCCAAATAAATTGCATGCTGGTAACCACAAATCGAACAGCCTTCCTTTCTTATAGTCTCAATAAGTATTACAGTAAGTGAGAAACTTTTACAAAGAAAAAACACCCAAAACGCGTGATCTGCTCAAAGAGGTGAACATCGCAATTTTGTCATTTTACTGAGAAACACTTTTATGCTTCACGGCAGTTTTGCTGTTATTTCTGTCGTTCCATTACGTCCAGAAGTTTGGCTTTATGGAGACGCGTGGCTGCTTAATATCACCTTAGAGAAAACCCTCCCCTGTTGAGTTCAAATGAAAACGATTTGCGAATTAATAGAATAGGTATGCCAAAACATTTCGAAATCTATTGTGACAACGTTTTTTCCATCTCACCTGCGACCCACGTTCAGAAGCTGCTACGCGCGTTTCGGAGTAATGTAATGCCCCCCCCCCCCCCCCCCCCCCCCCCCGAAACACGGCGCTTCCTGGATTGAAGATTTTTAACTGATTTTCTGATGAGGGACGGGCTGCTACAAAGTATGAAAATCACTCAAATTAATTTCTGTGGACATTCGTGCCTCTGAAGACACGAATAAATGTAAAGCAGCTAATTATTTGCAATACATTGAGAGGAACACGCTGCTGTGTTTGTTTAAACCAGAAATGGTTCAGACTGTATACTATTCAGTGCATTGTAGCAGCTACCGACATCAGGAGCCTGATAGAAGGAATATAAACAAACTTCTCTCACCATGTTTGTGGTCGTGAGACCAGATTAATGTTAAAACAAGGAAAATCATCAGCACAGATATAACTGAAGATAAGAAAGTATGTTTGATGATCATTGAGAGAAATTGTTCATCGCTAAATCAGTAACGAGCAGATCATTTTAAAAAGGTATCGTAATCTACGAAAGTTAAAAAGACAACCGGAATTCATAAAGGTATAAAAATAAAGCATCAATGAATCCAATTGAATAATCTCTAAAATTTTTATTTTTTAAGTATGAATGTACTTCGAAAAGAAAAAAAACCCGCAGAAAACACGAAATTGTTTTTTTTTCTAATGAAAATATTCAAAGTCCTTCGTATATTGCAGTCTCACAAAACTAGGCAGCATTGAGGAATTGCATAAGCACACAAACCTGTGTGTAGATCCCGTCAGTAAACAGGAAACTGCGGATGCTTTAGCAGTAGAAAGGGTTCCAAACACTGGAGTGCGGGGCCGTCGACCTACGGAACTCAAGAGGAGGAGGCGGCGGCGGCGGTGGCGGCGGCGGCGGGCGGCAACAGCGGTGGTGGAAGAGGAAAGACTTTGGCGCAATGGTAATTGTGGCGCTTGCGATGGGCACAACAAATGAATGGGTGAAAACCAGAATGGTATAAGTGGCATTTTTTGAATTCTGAAAAATCTGTCAAATTCACTGTCAATTTCACTGTAAAGTCGCGGTACGTTGTTTCATCATTAAAACCACGGCATTTCAATTGCTCATGCAAACCACGAAAATACAGTGTCACTGAAATATTGCCTAAAATAAACTCGTTTTTCTCAGAAATTATAAAATGTCACTAATTCCGTTCTGATTTTCACGTATTCAAATGTGGATGAAGCAGACAAAAATAACAAAACAAAACAAAAAAACAAAACAAAACAAAAAAAAAAACAAAAAAAACCGAAAGAAACTCTGAACTGAGCACTTCGACAACAATACATAAAAAGTGAATATTACAATGACGATACAAGTCGTAATGCAGTAACCATAAACAACGGGAGTAAAGGTTAGATTCGAGTAAATAGTTTGATCACCTGTGATCTCATATGACATATCCCACTGATCTAGAAAATATCGATCGAGCATCGGAGACGGTAATGACCGGAAGCGGGCTTTAAAGCCAGAAAAGGAGAAAAATAAAGGGAAGGAGAAGAAGGAAATCAAGAAGAAAGGCTAGATAGAAAGTACTAGAAAAAGAATGATGATAGCAGTGACATTTAGGACTGAAAGAAAGAAATAACTTTATCTCAAAGTACGAAAGATACTCCTTACTACTACCAGAGAATGTTAAATGTTAACATAAGCGTAACTTACAAACAAAGTATACTGACGAAAATACGTTCAGACAATACAGAAGAAATTGGTACGGAGGTCCTTATCATATCAGTGTACTAGTAAATTTTATTCACCTCTCAAACATTCGATTTTCATGTTTTTAAATCCATGCACTAATATCAAACACCGAATCACACACCATAATTCAAACGAAGATCTCTTCGAAGATCTCTATGAAACGTAGCAGCCACCGACAGCCGCACGTTTTTGGCAACGGGACTGGTCTTGGCGGGTGCCAAGTGCCACGCGGGGTCACAGTGCACGCGCCGCCACACCCGAACCGGGCGCGGTCAGGAAAAAATGCAGATAGCTGAGTGTGTGGGAAGCGGGCGGAACTAGGCGAAGCAGGACTTTGCATGGCGGGGTGAGGAGCTTGGAAAGAAGCAGAGCGGAGAGGAATAGAGCGGAGCGGGGAGGAGAAGAGAGGACCGAGGAGGGGAGGAGAGGAGTGGAGATGAGCGGGAAGGAGAGGAGAGGACCGAGTAGGAGAATTGGAGCGAGAAGAGTAGAGGAGGAGAGAAGGGGAGGAGAGGAGTGAAGAGGGAAGGAGAGGAGCGGGGAGGAGAGGGGCAGTAGAGAAGCGAGGAGAGAAGAGGAACGGAGAGGAGCGGGGAGGATAGGAGCGGGGAGGAGATGATCGGGGAAGAGATGATCGGGGAAGAGATGATCGGGGAAGAGATGATCGGGGAAGAGATGATCGGGGAAGAGATGATCGGGGAAGAGATGATCGGGGAAGTGATGATCGGGGAAGAGATGATCGGGGAAGAGATGATCGGGGAAGAGAGGATCGGGGAAGAGAGGATCGGGGAAGAGAGGATCGGGGAAGAGAGGATCGGGGAAGAGAGGATCGGGGAAGAGAGGATCGGGGAAGAGAGGAGCGGGGAAGAGAGGAGCGGGGAAGAGAGGAGCGGGGAAGAGAGGAGCGGGGAAGAGAGGAGCGGGGAAGAGAGGAGCGGGGAAGAGAGGAGCGGGGAAGAGAGGAGCGGGGAAGAGAGGAGCGGGGAAGAGAGGGGCGGGGAAGAGAGGAGCGGGAAAGAGAGGAGCGGGGGAGAGAGGAGCGGGGGAGAGAGGAGCGGGGGAGAGAGGAGCGGGGAAGAGAGGAGCGGGGAAGAGAGGAGCGGGGGAGAGAAGCTACATGCAGTGGAGGGGACGGGAGGAGCATAGAGGAAAGGAGCGGAGACGAGAAAAGTGCGGAGGCGAGGTGCGGGAAGAGAGGAACAAGGCAGAGGTGATCGCAACGGAACGCGGGAAGGAAAAGGGAGGTGCGTGAAGAAGTGGGTGGGGCGGAGACTGCGCGAGGCGGGGCGGGGCAGGGCGCAGGAGAACGGAGCGCGGCGCAGCGGAGCGAGCCGGAGAAATGCAGATCCCCAAGTGTGGTAGGGCGGAGCGGGAGGGAGGGCGGAGTTGACAGGCGGGGGCGTCCCCACGACACAAGGTCGCGGCGCGCCGCCTATGCAAACGCGCACGATCAATATTGGGAGTGGAGGAACCGCTTCCGGCCCCTCTTTCGAGCGCCCGCTGCCCCGCATCGCCGCCGCCCACTCGCTGCGGCCGCATCTCCTCTCCGCTGTCGCCTCTGCTCCCGCCACCACCTGGCCGCCGCCTGCGCTCGCCTCTGCCTCTGCCACTGGAGATGCGATCAGTTTGCGTGTGGCAGCGACTGTACGCTCGACTGAATTCTATTGGAAGTGAAAGGCTGGGCAACCGCATCTGGGGTCCGGGTTCAATCTTCGGGCGGTCCGTGTGGGATTTGTGGTGAATAGAGCAAACTCTCGGGAGATTTTCTTCCTTTTTCCCAGATTCTCATTTCATTATTTCTCCATCATTTTCATCGTATTAAGATAACCGCTATAATCTACTAATTACATTACTACACAAGAACCACAATGACCTTTTAATAGAAAGGTCCCTAAACGTCTAGGAAGAAAATTTTATTCTACTCTCGAAGTACGAAAATTCGTCTTAGAGCCGGTCTACAAGTCAACTCAAAATATCATTGAAATCCACAAGAACTAATAAAATTTCTGTAACTTAATTTTGAAAATGTATCACAGTATTAAACGTGATTCTAATCCACAGCACCCAAAATTAAGGATTGAATTTTCCGTCTCTCTCCGGTAGTCGCATTCAAGCAAAAGTACATAGAATACATACAATATACGATTGACTATCAACAAAACTACCGGAAAAAGTTAAGAGAAATTAAGAAATTCTATAATATGTACGTTATACACATGTTATATAAGGTTCATTACTTCTGTTAAATTCTATTGTTTTTACTAGGTATATAATGCAATATTTCATCATTTTTACTAATTATATAGATACAATTCAAAACTAATTATAAATTATTGAGAATTCATTTACTAATAAATATTAAATAATGATGGAAGATCAAAAATTTTGTGAATTATTTTCGACCACCCATTACTTCTTGTGTTTTCACAGATAAACGAAAAATCGCTTCGGTATATAAAATCTGTTTCAGCAATTACTGTCTATTACAATAGTTTTCCCATTTTATTAACATCCTTTAATTATTTACATTTCCTGCAATCTACTTACTGAGCGAAGTGGCTAAGGATGTAGTGTGTTGACTTCGCATTCGGGAGATCCGGTTTCAATCCCCGGAACGGTCATCCTAACCAAGATTTTCGTGGTTTCCTCGGTCATCCACGCGAATGCTGAGATGGTTCTACTGAGAGGTCACGACCGCAAAACCAGCGTCGCTAGCCGAATTCGTTAACAACGCGAAGTCACGAATATTAAGCGAATTCGAGATTTCGCGTGTTCCTGGTTGGGTGACCGGCAAGGAATCCCGGGATCTAACGGCGCTGAAGCCAATTGCCCTTTACGCGGGACATACTCTAATGGCTAAATACAAAAATACAATCTACTTCGACTTAGGGACGTGTCAGGTTCCAAAGCACTAAAGCTGTTCAACGGCTCCTTCACACTCGTGTTACTTCTTCCGGGGGCCGCTTCCGAGGCAGAAGAATACTGCAAGAAGCGGCTTCTCACTGGGAATTGCATGCATACGAATGTTTGTACCGTTGCTCATTTCGCGTTGTACTATGCCATCTCAGGCGGAATTCGCAGTTATTGTTATCTTCTAGACAATGAGCCACGTGAAAGAATTATATCAAATTGTCTCCATTATTTCCTCATTCATTGAACAACTTGATACTGAACTACATCACTGTATGTCTACTTTTTATTTTCAATAAATTAACAACGTATGAATATAAATAAGCAGAAGATTCGAATTGAGATAGAACTGTTAAAGTATCTTAAAATCTAAGAGGTTGCAAATTTCCATTCGTTATTATCCCGCGATGTAGGAAAAAATACAATACCAAAACTGTTTTGTTATGGGGCGCACCAGCTTAGGGATGGAAATTTACAAATGAAACTTCGTAGACCAGGTAGTGGTCCTGGTATAACTGTGGTCAGGATAGCTGCGCAGCTCTTGTTGCTACACCTAACTAATCTTTATGCATATATTGACTACTTGTAAAAAGAGATGTCTGAAAGAAGATTCTTCAATATTCATTGGATGTAATAATCCACGTTACATGGGTACGCTATTAGAATTGATATCCTACAAAATATCACGAATTTTTACTCTCTCGCCCTTACGAAAGTACGGACACGAATTTTCGACACAAACACTCTTATTGACCGACCCTTGTAACCAAACGCTTAATAAATCCAGTAGCCAAAATTTGAAAACATTCCTCAAGAACGTAGTCTTGTCAGAATTCATATATTGTGGATCCTTATAGTGAAAAATAGATAAGCATAAAAACGTCTGCCTGTCAGTCGGTCCAAAATTAATATCTCTGATTAATCTGAACAATCTCGAGTCTTTAGAAGTTTCAAAGGGATATTTTGATTTTTGAGGGTCTGAATTTTTGGAGGTTTACATGAAGTCTCAAAGATATTTTCAATTTTTTTCATATATTGTTTGATTCACGTTTGTCCTAGAACGCTTAGAGAAGGTCTCATGTACGTTGAAATCCCCGGTCGTTGTTTTTTTGAAAACTGTAAAAGAGCATGTTTTGGGCGCCTTCCTACAAATATAATATTGAAGATCGATTTTTTTCGTTCCAAAAATCTTCTAGAATCGAAATTCTTTGATAACAGATCTTCCAATAAGTTCATATTCAATTTTTAGAAGTAGTTTTTGTGTAATTTAGCAAAACATATACGCAAATTAATTTTTTTAACAATTATTTTCTCTCAAAACTACTCTAATTTGTTTCTTTAAATTTTCTCCTCATATATAAAAAGTGACTGTAAAATATTTGGTGCTAATCACATTTTTGCCAACGTTTTTCCAAAATTGCAAAAAGTTAACATTTCAAAACTACAAAATTGAAGATATAGTTTTTTCCATCAAAGTCTGTTGTAAAACATCAGCTTTTTAAGAACGGTTAACACAAATGTCAGGTTACAATTTTTTTAATAAAAGAGTAGTTTCAGCATATTTTGCGCTTGATATTTATGTAATTTCTATTTTTTTTCAAAAACCACTTCAATTTTTTTCACGCATAGAAAAAGGAACGCTTAAAAGAAAGGCACTGGTCACATTTTCGTTCAAATCTCTGAATTTTAAAAAATTGAAAATTGTTAAAAATGCGTGAAAGTATGCGTTGCTGTAACTTGTTAATTCTCTTACAGCGCCAATGAAATTAAATTATAATGCGATCAGAACATCGCAATGCACCACATTACTTTGTCTCAAGAACTGAACGTTTCATCAAAATAACATAATTCTGTATTTGTACAAGTAGGCTTCCGCGGTTCGACGCGGCTCGCTCGTGACTTCTAGGCAGTCCGGGTGACGCCGCGTCGTTGGCAGAGAGGCCGACGTTTCGCAGCTTATTATATCGCAGGCTTCTTCAGGGTAGTGACGGGGTTGGTCTGTATTCTTTACGAACTTGAGAACAGATCCCATGAGGCTTTGTGTACTTATTCATTTTCCACAATTTGAATCATCATAATGTAACGGAAGAATGCAGGTCGCTCTTAGATATGCAAAAGAAAGACGGGAGAGTTGAACGATCGTGACGGCTGGACTCATCCCTCTCTCGCTGACGTCATAAGCTTAATGTCTGTCATTGATTCGTTTCTCTTTCTCTTTGTTTCTGTCGACAGGTGCGTGACGAGTGGTGACACGAGGCGGAGGAACTCGGAACACAGACGCCATTGTCTTCCTCTGTCAAGCATTCCGTGTGCAATTTGTCCTCAGCTCCAGGGACGGATTTACCTACAAGCAAAACAAGCAGTTGCTTGGGGGCCCCCATTCACCAAGGGCCCCGCGTTTCGGAAAAATACGCATACCATATTTTTTTGTGCATGATAAGCTGAGAAATCTTTGTTTTGAAGACATCGACCAATTTTCTGCAGTGAAGAGCAGTAAAAAAATATGTAAAATGTATTTAATGTAAAAAAATGTAACAGAAGTAAAAATTTCTATAAAAATTATCAGTTTTCATTTGTATCTGTACAGAAAGTACTTGTACTATAATACATTTTTTATTTAATAAAGGAGCTATTTTTTCGGGGGGGGGGGGGCAACACAATTTTGTGCTTGCGGCCCCGCACTACTTAAATCCGGCCCTGCTCAGCTCTCACTACAAGTCTTCTTAACGTCCCTAAAACCCTACAGTTAGCATTACAAAACAGCATGCACTTTTCAGATAAGTAAAAAGTTCATTCCCAAATTTAAATTCCTAAATACAATTAACAAATTAAAGGTTATGACAAAAATATATATTATTTTTAAAATCTGTGTCACGCAGGAGTA
The DNA here is from genome assembly GCA_038098605.1 of Gryllus longicercus. NCBI lineage: Eukaryota > Metazoa > Arthropoda > Insecta > Orthoptera > Gryllidae > Gryllus > Gryllus longicercus. The sequence goes on along the minus strand of JAZDUA010000094.1, from coordinate 2,856,899 downwards.
TAGCACTAATTTCACAATTTTTTTATATGACGATTCAGTAAGTATATATCAACACACCTACTTTGCGCTACAGTTCTTATTTTCATCGCCATCGCAATTCGGAAAGTAACTAGTTTTGTAACGAATGACATTCAAGCTTTAAATGTACACAAAAGAAAACTACAGAACCGCATTGCATTTTGGAATAATCGTCATTCGATTGATTAATAGATTAATGATTCCGGGCGCTTCAACTGCTAAGGTCATTAGACCTGTAAATACAGTGAATGTTTTTGTAAAGCGGGTGGCGGTGATCATTCCTCGATGGATGGTGAGATAAAGCGCCGACCTACCCGTCATCATGCGGGGTTTTCCCAACCAGAGCTCCCGACTGGTCTCCCAGAATGTATGGTTGTGTAGTTCACGTAAGTGTAAGTGCGATGTTATTAAGTAAGGGGTGATGAAAGGGCAAGGAACGCGAGTGGTCCGTGGCCCATTTGTGAGGGTACTGCTCCGGCATTCACCTGGTATTGATACGAGAAACCACGGAAAGCTAGCAATCAGAGCAGCCGGCCGTTATAATTGTCCTCCAGTAGCTTGTGTAGTGAATGTAAGTGCGTGTGTGTGAGTAATTAAGGGATAATGAAAGGACAAGGCGAAGGAAAGAATGTCGAAATCCCTGCCCCCGGCGGGACTCGAACCCTAGAACTTTGAGTTCCGAGTCTCTGCAGTGACATCAATTGATATCATATTTTGTCGACATCATTCGAATTGAAAACTTTGTCTTAACGTTTTTCACAGGTTTGCTTTTTCTTCCATAAAAAAATTTCTTGCAAAATAATGTAAACCCACTGTAACAACACTGTGAAGCTAATTGCCCACGTCGCTGTGATGGCAAACAATCCCGTGTTCCATACTACCCTGAAGGGTCGGTCTCTTGTGGTAATGCCACACCGATAACAAAATATCGATGTTACCAAAAACCGATTCTCAAAATTAAAACATCGATTTTAATAGTAGGTAAATCGACCAAAAAACCATAGTAGATTGTAGACATCGATGTTTTAAAGCTGGTTTAGTTTCTTCTAGCATTTATTCGTGCGAAATACAATTTAATTTGAGTAGCCGTGATTATTAATTTATAATTAAGATTTAACTAGAAATTTAAAAAAATAATAATGGCCAGAACTGAACCTGAAAAACTGTTCTCAGTGTCGACTCGAAGGGTTAATCTTTAGTTCGCCGAAAATGGGGACAGGAAGAAAAGAGCAGACCGTACGTCGCATGCGTTGACTGTCTTTCCATGTGCGAAATACGCGGAAAGCTGTAGGATTCAAGGTTTGATTGATGAAGGTAATACAAATAGCGTTCGCGTGGTTCGAATACATAAACGGTAAGTGCTACCATCAGATGTTATTTCACGTTTTAACTTATACACTGTACAACGTATTCGTGGGATTATGTATTAATTAATAATAGTGATTATTAATTTTATTTATTTATTTTATTACTTATAATTGTGATTATGAAAATTTTTCATTTACAAAAAATCATCTAAATATAAAAACATCGAGCATAAAACATTTAGATTAGAAATACATCGAATACAACAACTGTGTTTAAAACATCGACATCGATTGCTGCATCCTTAGTCTCTCGACCCGTAATCTGGAAATAGATTACCAGAAAGCCCCAAAGGAACTGCTTCGAAAGTCCTTCATTTCATTGAGAGACAGATACAGAGAGAGACAGGGGCAGGCACAGACGCAAAGAGAGAAACGAACAGAGAGGGAAAGAGAAAGAGAGAGAAAGAGACAGAGAAAGAGAGAGAAAGAGACAGAGAAAGAGAGAGAAAGAGACAGAGAAAGAGACAGAGAAAGAGACAGAGAAAGAGACAGAGAAAGAGACAGAGACAGAGACAGAGAAAGAGACAGAGAAAGAGACAGAGAAAGAGACAGAGAAAGAGACAGAGAAAGAGACAGAGAAAGAGACAGAGAAAGAGACAGAGAAAGAGACAGAGAAAGAGACAGAGAAAGAGACAGAGAAAGAGACAGAGAAAGAGAAAGAGAAAGAAAAAGAGACAGAGAAAGAGAAAGAGAAAGAGACAGAGAAAGAGACAGAGAAAGAGACAGAGAAAGAGACAGAGAAAGAGACAGAGAAAGAGACAGAGAAAGAGACAGAGAGAGACAGAGAGAGACAGAGAGAGACAGAGAAAGAGACAGAGAAAGAGACAGAGAAAGAGACAGAAAGAGACAGAGAAAGAAACAGAGAAAGAGACAGAGAAAGAGACAGAGACAGAGACAGAGACAGAGAAAGAGACAGAGACAGAGACAGAGAAAGAGACAGAGAAAGAGACAGAGAGAGACAGAGAGAGACAGAGAGAGACAGAGAGAGACACAGAGAGAGAGACAGAGACAGAGAGAGAGAGGGAGAGAGGCAATGACAGAGACAGATGGAGACGGAAAGACGAAGACAGAGAGGCACAGGGACGGTGACGGTGACAGAGAGGGTTGAGAAAGGGAGAGGGAAGAAGAAAGAGATTGAGGGCAGAATATCGTCTGCCTGGTTCCGCTAGTATCTTATATATAATACCTACTAAATATTATATTTATTGCATCTGTAATTGTAATTCATAAGTGGTTTCATTAGTAGGATTGTGCAGGTAATATTTAAAAAAACAGGTCATAAGATGATTGTATTACTTAAACAACGGGACCAGAAAGTAAAAATAACAATTTCAAGATCCTTTCTAACTTTTCGACGGAATACTAGTAGCAAAAAAAGAACACATTTAACAAAATATGAATATTTATCTCCTGTGACGGGTTATTGGCATTCTGAATACGAATAGACGTGAAAGGAGTTGCCTTTATCACTTTTTTTATTTAGGAGATGAGTAGATTTCCTTGGCTAAGCCGTCGCCGTCAGATCTGCCACTCGGGAACCAGAAATCATAGTGTAGTGATTGAATTTTGGTTCTTAGATGACAGATCTGCAGAGAATGCCTAAAGCATCGAAATCTAATAATTTTCAAAATATAAATAAATGTTACTAAAGACGACAATTTTGACAGACGAAACGTGTTCTCACGACACCGTTCATTTCTCCTAAGTGCAATTCATCCTATTCAACATTCTCCTAAGAAATAGTAGATAAAAATATTCCAGAGTGAGTTTCAAGGTACTATAATTCCTCTTTATTACTTCATATATTTGCAAAAATTTTGCGAAATGCTGTTTTTGACTAATTTCTGTCACAATATTTGACGAAATGAGAGTAGATGAGATACCTTTGTTCAAGAGGTGCAACGAATCTTAAATTTCGACTATTTCATGAATAATAATAATAATAATAATAATAATAATAATAATAATAATAATAATAATAATAATAAATAGATATAATAATATATAAATAATGAATATAATAACAGCCAGAGAGGTTGAAAAGTTAAAATATAGTGAGAGCTGTATATGGGTTATGAAAATGCAGATAGTACTCCTAGTAATTGGCGCCCTAGAGTCACTGCCAAGGATTCTGAATATTAATCCTGCTTATGAGGCAGCAGGTTATTAAGAAATGAACAAAAATGAGATCAAAACGCACGAAAAAATGATGAAAACTCATGCAAAATTAATAGAATAGAACTTGATTGTGAAAAAAACATCAATTACTAAGAAATAGAAAACAGGGGTTGAAACATGTTTTCATTCATTCATGTGATGGACGAAGGTCATTGCTTTTTTGTACAATATCGTATTTTTGTCAAGGTAGTTATCCTAGAAATATATTGTTCCGTTTCCTGACGTGAGATTCGGGCCACAGGAAGTCAGTCGCAGGACATCCCTCCTGCCCAATGATCGGCTAGCATCCATGGGCCAGTATGGAGCTCTGCCACTTTCATCGACACCGACAACTACTGACGTCATCGACACCGCGTATGCCAAAGCAAACGCCAGAACCTCACCTTCAACCCCACAACGCCTCTGCAGCCCCAGACACCATCACCACGTCCACCACTACCACAATCACCGTCAACGCCACTCATAGAGTGTTCGACGCCACCGACAACGCTACTGACAACGCAACTAACACATCTACCGCCAACCCCACCAACTAGGACGCCGATGACACCGACGTCATCGCCAACGACACCGCCACGAGCAACGTCATCGACAACACCAATCCTAACCGTAGCCGCATCCACAGCCACCGTCGCCGTCGCCGTCGCCGCCTCGAGCGCCCCCGGGGCTGCCGCTGCCTCCACCGCGCCGTCCGCCGCCACGCCTCCGCCGCCGCGGCACCGCTTGCACCGGAGCGCCACCACCACCACCACCACCACCACCTCCGCCGCCGCCGCCGCCGCCGCCTGCACCGCGAGCGCCGTGCGGCGGGCGGCGCGCCGCTCCGCGCCGGTCCGCGGCGGCGCGGCGTCAGTCGTGGCTGCAGCGGCGCCGGCGGCGGCAGCAGCCGGAGCGCGTCCTGGCAGCGTGGCTGAGTGCGCGGCTGGCCCGTCGGCGGAGCAGCGTCTCGTCGGCGCCGGCGGCGCCCATGGCCCCCGGCGGCGGAGGGCGGCGGGGGCGGCGCGTGCGGTCCTGCGCCGTGGCGGCGGCGCTGCTGGCGGCGGCCGCCTGCCTCGCCCTGCTGCCCCCGGCCGGCCCGCCCGGCCCGGCCCTGCTGCTGACGGCCCCGGCCCCGCCCCCGACGCCGTCCCCGTCCCCGTCCCCGGCGCCCGCGCTGCGCACCGTCGTCGCCTACTCGCTGCAGCGCCTGCTGGCGGCCGAGCCCCGCGCGCCGCTGCGCTGCCCGGCGCCCGCGCCGCCGCCCCCCAGCGCCGCCGCCCCGCGCCAGGGCTGGGCCTCGCTGCGCGACGCGCCGCTGCACCTCTTCTCGGCGCACCTCGACAGACGCCTGCCCGGCTACCCCTACGTGCGCGTCGTCGCCATGATCCAAGGTAGGAACCGCCCCACGTGGGGCGCAACAGGTGTTGGCTGCCAAGCACCGCCAAATGTCGCATTCTCTGCGTTTTTTTGGTCTGGGATCTACGAGTGATATTAGCCCCGATTGAATGATTAGCACGTGCGTTCGCTGACAAGCGATAATTGGTCGACAACAGGTGTTTTCTGTGTAGTGCCAATCAAGATTCCAAAATTCTACCGCAGAAACAAGATTTCGCATTCTCTGTATTTTTTTCTCGAATTGAATCGAAATTGAACAATGTGAGAAAGACTGTGAAATTCGTCTATGTAAATAAGGAGATGTAGATATTTTTCTGTGCTTGTGGTTCTTCAATATGAAATACGCTCCCTACATGATTTCTGGAATGGATTCAAAAATTGAATTGCATATTTCCCATAATCCAAACAATATTCAAAATATTGCCCGCACTTTGGTTGGCCGTAAGCGCTAGTTGGTCGAAAACAGGTGTTTTCTGTTTTGTAGTGATGATGAATAAGGTGATGTAAATATTTATCTACAGGATGCATGTTTTACAAACGCTGGTTGTTTAATATGAACTACGTTCAAAATAAAATACCAAATTTTGCCTCTGAAACCTTGCCTATCGCATTCTCTGCATTTTTTCTCTGAGATTTGCGAGTGACAAAAGCCCCAATTGGATCAATTAATAATAATTTCCCGAAAGTCCTAGAAAATTGTGAAAAAAACCCTTCGAAATTCGATACGCGAAAAAGGTGATGTAGATAATTTTCGCGAGGATGCGAGTGTTATAAGCACTGGTAGTTCAATATGAAATAGGCTCTCTACGTGCTGTCTAAAGTGGATTGAAAAATTGTACATCCATAATTGTAAATAGAATTTGATATTTTATTTGACTAAAGACGTGCTAGAAGCGTGCGCTTCTCTGCGCTCTTCCAAATATTCGAGAAAATAATGTACATTTCAAAGATGTCACAAAAGACGATATTGACAACATTTTCTTCTGTAAGACGCATGTGTTACAAATGTTAGTTGATTTGAAATACATATTCTCCTAGTAGTTTCAAAATGTGAAAAAATATACAACGAAACGTGTGCGTGGTTTCTTCGAGAAATGTCACAAGCGCCATTTGATCGATATTAGGTGTTCGTCAAATGCTTTGAAAAATATGAAACGAAATTCAATATTTGAAAATTGAGCGGATATGCTATATTTTATTTTACACGTGTATTTTTTCGTGTTACACGTGGACTTTTCATGTAATTCAAAAAAATACAAATTAAATAGTTTTTGCAGATGATAGTATTCTCTATATAATGATGAGAGAAGCATGTGTTACAAATGCCAGTTAACTGATAATAGCTATACTTTCAATAATCTAAACAATATTGAAAATACTCAATCGAATATTTGTAATAAAACACAATATTCTTGATGTTTCTCTCTGAGATGCGAAGCGTCAAAACAATGTGTTCAATGTTAGGTCCTCTCTAAACGATATGAAAAATATCATCCGAGATCCATTGCATACATAAGCAACTGAAATTTGCTATACTTCTACAACGGGTGAGTGTGAAACAAACGTCAGTTTATTGATAATAGGTACGCTGCCCACATTTGAAAAAAAGAAAAAGGTCGAAATTCAAAAAAAATAATGAAGCTACAATTTATTTTCTTGGGAGTTTTGGTTAGCAATTTACATTACTGAATTTGTATTATTTGTTTATCTAATGCGTGTGTTGCAAGTGCTAATCGAGAGACATCGTGATCTAAAATAAGAAGATAAGAAATATGTTTCTTTCAGAAAATGAAACGGTTAGTAATTTTCCATGTGAGAAATGTGTGTTGCAAGTGACTAACAGTTAGTACGGCTCTGATAAATTTGCCAAAATAAAAGAAAAAGTTAACAGAACATTTGTTAATGATATGCAGAAAAGAATATAGTTTTATGAAAATACAAAACACTGACCTCAGTATTACTTTAAATTTCTCTCTTTGCTCACACACTTCTAATATCAATCTTTCCGTTATCGTTGCTCTTCAATGAAAACGTTCAAATCGTTCTCTCCCAGTAACCTCTAACAGTTTTGCAAGCACTCTGTGGGGAAAAAGCAATATTTATTTGTGCGCTTCTTTACTTAGTTGGATAACTATGTAATTCATGTAGTTTCTTTCGAAATCTTGAAAATTCTACAATGTTCGTCAAAATCCTCAACCATTCCTCAAAAATAACAAGTGGTTCTGTTGTTTTGCACACTGGCCGCCATGTGCTGTATTGTTTGGTGGGTCTATTAAGTGTCGAACCAGTGTATTGTTTCCATGGAAATCGGAGCGTGGGAAGTCGATGTCACCCGTGCCTCGGGTTGCTACGCCGATTGCCGGAAATCGGATGGCAGAAATTACGAAACCCGACGCCCGAAGGACTGGTTCGAAACTGGTTTACATCCCGGATGCTGTGGCTACTAGACGTGCATGTGGAAATCGTCGCATGTGCATGTGGATTTGCAAACGGTGAAATTTACGTCGGCGGGTGTAATGCGTTGCGGCGGATGTGAGGCGAATGAAAAATCCTTTTAGGTCATAAATCACTTGCGCGTTGAGTGTAAATGATAAAAATTGTGTGACCATGAGGGTAAAATACGATGTACAAAACAATAAGCATTATACAAATCATGCTCGCGCGCGTGCGCACACACGCACGCACACACTTCCACACACACACACATACACACACAAAGTTGTCACACCCAACGACTTGACACATGTTTCTCTATGTAGTATGTCGACGCGCTGAATCTGAATCCGAAGCCGGAATTGCACCAGCACCCTCCACTTTTTTTTTTAAATCGCGAGAAACCACCGTAAAATTGTATTTTTTTTTGTTTTTGGAAGTTCTTGTCAGACCCAAAGACTTGAGTCATGTTTCTCTAAGTATGCCGACGCCCATGTGTGCGCATGTGACGCCAGAATTCCGCTATTTTCTCCAGTTTTTTGCGATTTAAAAACAACTGGAGGGTGGTGGCTCAAATCCGACTTCAGATTCGGATTTAACGCGTCGACATACGACATAGAGAAACACGTGTGAAGGCTTTGGTTATGATACCTTTTTCCATTTTGTGTGCCTGTGTAATTGGTATAATGTTGTAAGTGATCAAATAAATGTTTAATCTTAGCAATAAATTGGGCTTTAGCTAATTAATATGAACTTTTCAACCACAAAAGTAAGACTTTATGTTACTGTACACAATTTGTTGTGCATTTTCGAAATACGGGCTGCAAGAAAATACACAATGAAAACACTGGAATACTTGACCCAAACAATAATATATTTTTTCGACATCGTAGTGAAACTAAGTATCTGATTGAGCTTATGTATAGCAAGTAAAGATCTTGCGTGTGTAATATAGTATTACATTTTGTGATCACGGATGTAACATAAGATACATAATCCTGAATTGTATTTTTAATAAAATGGTTGGAACAAAAATGACCAAAAAATGCGTCTGAGAAAACTGGATCTTGGACGTCAAGAACAAAGTATTGGTACGATCTCATAGCGTGACTAAACACATAAGAGAAGCTCATTACAGAAGCACAGGGAATAAATTATATCTCGCGTGACGAAGTCCTTGTGTAGAAAACTTACCATCCTGGAGAAAACCCACATCATGAAACCGATTACCGTCAAAGAACAGGAAAAGATGATGATCAACAACTTGTCTTGTTTTAGTGATACATCATACACTACGTTGCAGACGAATATAAAGAAGTACTGCATGGCACGAGACAAGTTGACTTTCCCTGAGAAGCAAGATGCGCCGTTGTCATAGACCTTTTCCGTGATGTCACGAAGTTGTCGTGAAAAGAAGAGGTAGTTTTATCAGATGAAGAGGGAAAAGATATTGCATTGTGATGTAGCTTTAGACGACAAGGAAAATGCTGGCAATAACCCATTGAAGAAAAATACTAGGAAACGATTTTTTAGGATGTGGCGCACATTTCTATACACCGTATTAATTATTATTATTATTATTATTATTATTATTATTATTATTATTATTATTATTATTATTATTATTATTATTATTATTATTATTCAATTCTCCGAATATGTCCAATGTGAAAGGTAGAAGTTGTAGCTATGTTGACTTTAGACGAGACAGTACACTATCTACCTTCCCCACCACGGTCAGGTCCTTAATTTTCCCTTGATCCATCGAGAATTCGTTGAGATTGGCCCTTTCTTTGCTTCTGGATATAAAAGAAGCTACTATACCTATCAAATGTTGGATTGTAAGGAATTAAAAGTATTTCGTCAGGATGTAGTACTATAAAATTATTGTTTTCCATCTTCTTCAGGTAGTAAGATTCCTTCATTTAGAACATGATGAAGAATAGTGGCCAAACACTATAGCTTATTTGCCAATGAAATTAATTTATACTTTTTAAGAATAAATATTGATACTTTTGAAAGCGCGACTGTTAATAAAAATAAAATAAAAGTTTCTACATTTCAGGAATGCATTATACTATACGATGTAAGCCTTAGTATGTGTATACCTAAACTTGCATACAGATTCGTGCCCTTATAAGTAGAGGTAAAAAAACAGAGATCCATTGTCATGTTCGGTTTCGAAGAGCACCAACGGAAACAAGTTAGCATCTTCACAAATGTGCCCGAATCTTACTAAATGATACGAAAACGCTCTTGCACTACTAATTTTTTGATCACCACTTTTGCCACGGCACTGTTGCCAACCTTGAGGGTGCGGCGCCAGGCTTCAGGTCGCAGGGCTCTTCCGCGGCGTGACGAAGGCGCGGGAAGAGAAGCGGGCGATGCTATCGGATGGCGCGCAAAGAGAGATCGCACACGACGCGAGTGAATGCGGACGCGCCGGCCGCCGCGAGCGCTTGAATAGGTTCTTCTTTGCCTCGCGCGTATGAATAACGCGCCCGGAGTCGCGACCCGCGGGGACGATCCCGCGCGACAGCAGGGCGAGATAATAAATGCCGCACAACAGCCGGCGGACGGGGACGTCGCATAATGACCAGAAAAGAGAGCAAACCTATGCATATGACATTCTCTCCCTTTACATATACCATTATATATATATATATATACGTAATGTACGTAATACAGCGTAGTTTCCTCCCCGGACACTCTGAATATTATATATTGAGAGATATATGTATACAAGAATTGTTTATTGTAATATTATTATGAAGGATACCCAGATGTGATTTTTCCACATGAAATTACTCAGCAACATATAGGGCGAGTCACTTCATGCTGTAGGCTGTATACCACCACGATTTAACATGCATTTTGGACACTGAAAGCGCTGTTATCGAAATAAATTCTTCACAAGGACACTGATGACGTATACACACACACATATGTGCGCGCGCGCGCGCACGTTAGATAATAGTCTTCATGCGAGTGATACCACCCACAGGATAACTATCACTTTGTGGGTTACGTTTGTTTGTAGAATGTACAATAATGGCTGAAGGATAATCCACTTTTGTAGGATAATTTGAACTCAGAAATTGTAGTATAATACAAATATAAATTGATAAAAATTAAACGATTTCTTCTATAATAGGCGCTTGCAAGTGTACTCAGAGGCTTGATAAACTGTCCATCAGGCGCTTTGACTATCGAGTTCTGTTCACACAATTCCATTACACACATTTGTCCAGTGATCCCTCTACAATATAATACATATTTAAAACTTTTAATTGTAATTTTTTTTAAATTTCATAGATGATAGTTTGTTACTGGTTTTTATTTCGTGTCTTAAAAATTGTGTCACCTTTTTACTAGGTGAGGGCCGACCTTTGCTCAAGCTCGGGGCCCCTAGATTTATTTCTCCAACCCTGTCCACGTAGATCGACGGAGATTTGAACACCGACACGTCGAGAGAGAAGACGACGCGTCTTACGTGTGGTCTGGCCACTACACTTCGAGTAACCTCTGGTAGAAGATAATCAAATTTTGTAGAAACGTAGAATGGTGGGGAAGTAACAAATGCTACTTCAAGTAATCAAATGTAGGCGATTCTGGACCACGTTAAATTGTAGGATAATTTACACTCCACGTTACTATACTTTCTGCATAGAGTTGGCAACATTGCTTCACCCCATTCAAACGACGGCCGCGGTTTTCTCGCCTGCTTTCGCTGCTGCCCTGCACCGCGGATCGCGTTCACAGTCGTAGGAAAGTAGGCATTTGCTAGAGTTTGCAGAGGTATCTGTGGACTTGACGACCGTTAAAGAGTGAGCGAAACACACGAGAAGGGAGTCATTACGCATGCGCCTAGACCCATCTACGCGCACTATCGCTGTTCAGAAAATATCGGGTGGCGTAAGCGAACTAGGGATTGAAATCGCACAGAAATTTGTTTTGGCTGCGTTAGTAATTTGTTTCATTGTTTTTCTTGCGCGATTTCTTACACGAAATGTGATTGTAGTTTTCTATTGCCGAGTCTCGCTTTTGAACAGCTTCGAAGTCTATGTTTTTGAGACGGCATTCAGTGTAGTCATCTCACTCCTCTGGAATTCCGGCCTAGTGCATAGATTGTTTGTACTTTGGCACAACAGCTCTTTTCGAGCTAAGGCCTACTAGCAGCATCCCGGCCTTGTGCCCTTGGGTTAAGGGGTACAAGTGGTTAGCACATAGCGATCCCTACGCTGTATTCTAGTATTCTCAACCTGAAAAATGAGCTTGCTCATCATCACACAGCAACAGGAACTGTGATATTGCAACGAAATCGCAGAATTAATTTTTCCCCGACCGAAAATCGAAGCCGGGGTTGCGCCATGGACAGCGAGCACGCTAACCTCTGGAGAATTCAAATCAAAGAGTGTGCGTGTGGAGTGAATAACGTATGTTTTCATGGGAATAATCAAGCAAAGTTTTATAGTTGATTGATGACGAATAAAATGAAATATTTTTAATGATACTATATGTAAATATATGTAACGAATACACGAAATGAATATCCAGAATTTGTAAATAATAAAATAGTTTGTAGTTCTTTGATTGATACATTGTGGTTTGTGATTGATACATTGTGGTCCAAAATATTCCCTTTCGAAAAATGAACCACATTTGATTGGATGTAATGCGGTAATTTGAGTGTCATAATTTGGCTTATTTTATTTACGATTTATCGGTATTAATGAAGTGTTTTTCTGATTGTAATGGTAAAAATACATTTATTACTCCTCCTCGTAATTAAGAAAGAGAGCGAGTTAAAGGACTAAATTTATTGGTCACGATATTACTCATGATACATTTTTTACTTTAAATTTATTCGCTCTACCGGTCACGAATAGCATTTATTCAAACACAGGCATTCATTTTGATTGTTAGTAATGTTACGTGGTAATGCGAATTTTTGTTCCTCCCTCGCGTTTTGTTTACAGTAATCGTTCGCAAGCAATAAATAGCATACAGCGGTTAATACGATTATGAAAAGCAAAGCGAGTTTGTTTTATAGGCACAATATACTAGTACATAACTGTCTGAACACCTGTGAAAGCAGCATTGATGTCACTGGCTCGAATATATGTGCTGAAAGTCAAATTAATGCTAACGATAACGAGATATTAAATCATTCAGATTAAAGATTTTTCCAATCTGTGTATCAACTTTTGGCCGACTTTTTAGAAGCGTTAATGAAAATCAAGCAAATGAAAAATCCACTCCGTATAAATATGGACCAGTTTTGGTTAACCAGTTTTTCTGGCGTACGCCTATTTTGACCTTTTTGCAATCTCGTTTTACATCTCGCGAACTCACGCCGAGACGAAACAACCTGCAGCACTCCTTCCTATAAACTACTTCGCACGTCGGACCCACGAAATCGTGGTGCATTCCAAGGCTGCAGAAAAGGCTTCAGAATTAAATGTTCATTTGATATCACGCTTTGCTAAAGGCTTGCTACAGGGAATTCACGATTGGATATAATTTGACATCGGGCCAACATTTTAAATCACATTTGTATTCTACGACAAGAGACTCTATTATTTTATTTGGGAAAGGTGTATTTCCAACATATTAATTCAAGATATTTTTAGTTAATTGAAACTGTGTTTAACTGTTTGGTCTGATTTCAGTATCTCTCTGAAAATATTTTTATGATACTTAAGTATAATGTGTAACAGTTGTTTATTTGTTCTAAGAAAAATGGTAGGTTGATATTGTAACACCACCGGGCATCTCGTTGGAGAATGCACGGTTAGCGGCCCGGTTGTAGCTCAGTCGGTGATGGAAGGAATTGTTAATCAGATACAATGGAAGTACGAAATAAACACTTTGATCACTGGTAGAAAAATTACTTTTATTCCTGGGCAAGAAAAAAAATGCACCAGGGAAGTTACATTTGTAAATTAAATAAAAGAAGAGATTAAATGAAAAGAAAAGAAAATTTAAAGATCAGAATTAACAGTAAAGCTTATAACTAGGAAGAGTACAAAATTGTTATAACTAAAATTACAATGGTGAAAAATTGACAATTCGATGTGCCTTGGCGCGGCACCGCGCTACAAAATTACACAGGGGTGAATACCCTGGGTTATACTGCCTGGGAAAGTTCTTTGTGTGCCCGGACGGGCGCGGCGACGGTCGAAGGGGCGGTTGCGGCCCTCACTGGAGGTCGGCAGGGGCCTATGACCCACTTCGTCGACAGCTGATCGGCCGTCTGGTGACGTCAGTATGGGAGCAGCTGGCGTCTGGCGGCGCCTAACGGCGTCTGGCGGTGTCTGGTAGAACTCGTAGATCGCCGGGATTTTCTCCCGATCTCAGGAGCAGAGTAATCAACCATGCGTCCCTCTGATTCTCATGACAATTGTTCTCAAGCACGACTTCAGAAAATTGAGATATCCTTCAGAGACACATTCGCCTCTCTCCGCGACTAATTCCCACTCCAGAGAAGTTTCTCTGTCTACTACAGTCGGCCCAATGCTCAAGCCCGCACTGAAATTTTTATAAGTCCTTCAGAGGCGAACTCGCCTCTGCCCGACGAATAGTTCCCCCCAGAGAAGTTTCTCTGCCTGCTGCAGTCAGCCGAATGTTCAGGGGCACACACACCTCTCCCCGACGAATAGTTCCCCCCCCGGAGAAGTTTCTCTCCCAACTGCTAAGCCCCTTCTGAAATTTTGTAAATCGAAAACGTAGCAAGTAAACTTTTACCCCCACCCTTTTTCTCATGTGCTCCAGTTCCTTATAATGGTCGCGTCGCTATTGGCCAAAGGTAATGGCGTAGTACACTATTTTCGACCAATAGCGACGGGGGAAGCAAAGGAAATTTCCACACTCTGTGCCTCTGTGAGGGTACAGTGTTTTTCTTGTTCCTTCTGGAACATAGGCCATGCCTGCGAAAGGGGGCGTTGTCCGGTGAAAGAATTATCGTTCTGGGTTTCCCCGAATACGAGCAGGCGTTCTAGAGATTTCCCAGTTGTGCCTGCGTCCGAGCGCTTTCCAGTTAATCTTTTGACACCAGCCCTCATAAGATTTTCGTAATGGGCCGGGGGCGCAAGTGGCTGTCACTAGAAAAGGGGTTGCGCGCGTGTCGCCATCTGTTTATTCTCCCAGTAAGTTTCCTTTGGTCCGGTTTATTTTATTTAATTTGTATGAGGAAATCTGTATCGCTACATTAGCCTTCCCCTCCGAATAAAAAAAAAATGGAGTTCGAGAAATTGGAATTTCGAAAAATGAGAATTTTTTTTAAGTAAATAAAAAAAATAGCGATACCAGAAGTGAATACTATTACCCGTAATTCTAATAAAATCTTATCTAACATTGGAAATTAAGAATAAAATGCTATTTCTAATTAAATCTAGCAAATTTAAATAAATTGAGAAACTCAGAAAAAATGAGAAACGTTTGGTGAGGCCAGGGTGGTTTCGGATTTTCTTCCTGTTTGCCCCAGAAACACAGAATCTGTGGAGGAATCCACGAGAACCTAAGATCCGATACGCCTAGCGAATGTACTGTAGGATTGTTTACCGTTTCCTTCTTTATTCCTTCCTTCACTAATTGTTTTAAATTTTGGCCATTTTCCCTCTTTCGTTTTTCTTCCCTTTTCCTGGTATTTCCCCTGTCAGTAACGCCTGATTTCTCGAATTTATCGCAGATTTGGCTGACTTCCGTGCTAAGTTTGGGTTCGATTCTAGTCAATTTGCCGCTCATTTCCGTCCTAACCTCGGTAATATTTCCGATAACTTGCTCGCAGCACGCTTCTATTTTGCTATCACATGCTTGGAGCTTTTGGCTAATTTCTGACTGAATATTCCCAAGATGCGATTTTACTTCAGCCTTCGAACTTTCTAGTTCTTTAACCAGGTTTCCTACACTACTTTCAATTTTCTCGAATCTACCCTCGAGATGGTTCTGCAATGTTCCAATCCCACGATCAAATACTGCTTCTAATTTCTCTAATTTTACGGCGTTGTCAGCTAAGCAGCTGTCCAGCCGGTCAAATCTTTGCGAATGTTTCGTGAGGATTTCTTTATTTTCTGACATTTGTTTCGTGAGGGATTCCTGATTTCCTGACATTTGTTTCGTGAGTTTTTCTATACTTTCTGAAAGTTTTTTATTACTTTCAGATTGTTTCTCGTTAATCTCCGAAATTTGTTTCGTGAGTTTTTCTAGGCTTTCAGAACGTTTTTTGTTATTTTCTGTATTTTCTAAATTTTGCTTCGTGAGGGTTTCCTGAACCTCTGCAATCTGTTTCATGAGGATTTGCATGAAGTCACTGATGGTGGTCTCGGGCGGTGATTGTTCCCCTGAACTACCATCTCCTGCCACATCGATACCTGATTCGTCCAGCATTTTGGCTGTTTCTCGTGAATCGCGCACACGATAATTACAACACACGAGGCACAACACAATAACACTCACACATAAAATAAAGCAAATCATCACCAGTCCACAAATTGTTTCTTTCGTAACAATGTCCTTCCATCCATTTATAACAAAAAAATAGTTAAATTCAATTTTAAAATAGCGCGTGGAAAACCCCAATTATTAGGCCATCGAGCCCCACGGTGGGAAAGCCAATTGTAACACCACCGGGCATCTCGTTAGAGAATGCACGGTTAGCGGCCCGGTTGTAGCTCAGTCGGTGATGGAAGGAATTGTTAATCAGATACAATGGAAGTATGAAATAAACACTTTGATCACTGGCAGAAAAATTACTTTATTCCTGGGCAAGAAAAAAATGCACCAGGGAAGTTACATTTGTAAACTAAATAAAAGAAGAGATTAAATGAAAAGAAAAGAAAATTTAAAGATCAGAATTAACAGTAAAGCTTATAACTAGGAAGAGTACAAAATTGTTATAACTAAAATTACAATGGTGAAAAATTGACAATTCGATGTGCCTTGGCGCGGCACCGCGCTACAAAATTACACAGGGGTGAATACCCTGGGTTATACTGCCTGGGAAAGTTCTTTGTGTGCCCGGACGGGCGCGGCGACGGTCGAAGGGGCGGTTGCGGCCCTCACTGGAGGTCGGCAGGGGCCTATGACCCACTTCGTCGACAGCTGATCGGCCGTCTGGTGACGTCAGTATGGGAGCAGCTGGCGTCTGGCGGCGCCTAACGGCGTCTGGCGGTGTCTGGTAGAACTCGTAGATCGCCGGGATTTTCTCCCGATCTCAGGAGCAGAGTAATCAACCATGCGTCCCTCTGATTCTCATGACAATTGTTCTCAAGCACGACTTCAGAAAATTGAGAAATCCTTCAGAGACACATTCGCCTCTCTCCGCGACTAATTCCCACTCCAGAGAAGTTTCTCTGTCTACTACAGTCGGCCCAATGCTCAAGCCCGCACTGAAATTTTTATAAGTCCTTCAGAGGCGAACTCGCCTCTGCCCGACGAATAGTTCCCCCCAGAGAAGTTTCTCTGCCTGCTGCAGTCAGCCGAATGTTCAGGGGCACACACACCTCTCCCCGACGAATAGTTCCCCCCCCGGAGAAGTTTCTCTCCCAACTGCTAAGCCCCTTCTGAAATTTTGTAAATCGAAAACGTAGCAAGTAAACTTTTACCCCCACCCTTTTTCTCATGTGCTCCAGTTCCTTATAATGGTCGCGTCGCTATTGGCCAAAGGTAATGGCGTAGTACACTATTTTCGACCAATAGCGACGGGGGAAGCAAAGGAAATTTCCACACTCTGTGCCTCTGTGAGGGTACAGTGTTTTTCTTGTTCTTTCTGGAACATAGGCCATGCCTGCGAAAGGGAGCGTTGTCCGGTGAAAGAATTATCGTTCTGGGTTTCCCCGAATACGAGCAGGCGTTCTAGAGATTTCCCAGTTGTGCCTGCGTCCGAGCGCTTTCCAGTTAATCTTTTGTCACCAGCCCTCATAAGATTTTCGTAATGGGCCGGGGGCGCAAGTGGCTGTCACTAGAAAAGGGGTTGCGCGCGTGTCGCCATCTGTTTATTCTCCCAGTAAGTTTCCTTTGGTCCTTTATTTAATTTGTATGAGGAAATCTGTATCGCTACAATATTCAAGTCCCTGACTGTTCAACAGGGAACGAGATTTCTTAAATCAAATTCTTTTGTATTGACTATGTATAACACGAACAGGGCACTATTCACTTATTTATTTTCTTTTTACACTTTTCTACTCTAGTCATTCAGTTACCTGCTTCGGTTTTAATTTGTTTAGTTTGAATACAGACGATAAAATAAAATATTTGAAATGTCTTAGAGAAACCATAAAAAATCATTTTCTCGTTAGTTCAGTTCCAGAAACTATGAGTGATATTCAGTACTCTGAAAAGCGACCTAAAGATTTTGTATATTTTTTTCAGAATGCAGAAATAGCAGGCGCCATAATCCCAAAATTACATATTTTATTGGAATGTGCACGAAAATAATCTTTTTCTAATCCCTCGTATTGATTGCGCAGATGAAGATAATTTTAAATTAGACACGTTCTGACAAACACAATTAGCGCGTCTATTGTCATTCCCCTTCTCCAGTCGCCCACTGCAGAGGAGACAACATATTCAGACGGATTCCTTCCCCTCTCTAGTCTTACCCCATGACATGATAGCATATCCCTTCCTCAAACATGGAGGGCCGGAAGTTGGTGGATTGCCTTTCGAGCGCGGAAACGGGAGAGCTCTTTGCCAACACATGTGAGTTCTCGTTGTTTCAAATATTGTACAACACTAAAATTTCCTTATTGATTCGGTTTCCAATCATTTGAGATTGCCATACGTTTCGTAGCGCATAATAAATAATGTACAATATTTCAAGTTGAGAGGCTAGTCTTGTGATTTGAGATGATAATATTAATAATAATAGTAATAATAATAGTATTATCATTAATAATGATATCAATAATAATAAAAGTACATTTATTATCATTATTGCATTTACTTTGATGCAATTGTTCGAAAGAGTTTTTGGCCACTAACAAATACATCGCTTACGTATTTGGTTTCACTTAGTCTCGCTCACAAAAAGCTCGCTCTTTCGATGTTAGAATTAGGTCGATATCCGTTGCATATATGTTAATGAATAAAAACCCAACAAACGTACGTGATCGATTTTTAAGCAGCTTGCACTTGGTAGCGCATCCGGGGATGCACGCCATCCTTAACCACTTTTTTAAAATTTTATTAAATTTTTCCGAATAATAACAATATCCTATTTTATCCAAAATAGTATTACCATTAGAAAAAAGTTTCATTTTTTTATTTCAAGCAGACAACTAAAAGATCTTCAAAAATATGTATGGTGTGTCAGAACAGAATTACCCCTCCCTCTCGACTCAAATACTTTCTGGATCCATCCCTCCCTGTAGGAACGCCAGAGTGCAGTTCCAGGAAGTCCAACGGTAGCCGTGCAAATGCCGCCATCTGCGCGAAAACCTAACTGTATTCCGCAGTCATAAAACACGACGACGAAAAATACTTGTCGCGTCAAAAGCAGTATGTGCGCGTCATCCGATGCAACCGAGTACGAAGAGACGACCGAAAGACGCGTACCATGTAAGAAATTGCTTTGCAATCCGAAGAAATCTTTCATTCAAAAGGCACTTACACGTAACCAATTATCTTTTCCTATTCAGCATCGGTACTGCTGCTGTAAATCCAGGGTTGATATGATAAATTTACCTATTCGATTTATCTTTAGTTTCTTTATTGTAAAAAACAAAAATGACTGGATTCTGATACATATCAATACTTGCACTAATATGAAAAATATGTTCTAGGAGCTTGCATTCTACTCTATACCAACACTTAACAGTTAGTACCCGCTCGTTCTGGGCCGTTACAAGGAAGGCATAGGATTAATATCTACTTAAGAATTTCCATAAAAAATAACTTTTTTAAACATCTAATCGTTTTATTATGCAGGTATGTGGTACCTGGAAACTTATTTATTGAAAGCAAGATCCACTAAATGAAGTACACGACTAAAGAGCATGTCGTTTACGTTCCTGAGCTCCAAATACATTGAACGTGAAACACTCTTGGCTTACGAAACAACCTGCTTTCTGCAATGGAAAATAATTTTGAATATCACTGCACTTACTTTATTAATTGATTATTATGTGTATTCTCTTTTGCACACATAATATTAGAACACTTTTTGTATTGTAGAACATTTTCAGTCTTATGTTTTTGTCTGACTTACAAATGTGTCTGTTCTGTTTAAAAACCAAATCGATAAATGGTATATTATCAATAATAAATTAATAAATATTGCAATATCGAATGTTCTTAGAAAATCTAATTGAATCCTTGTTCAATCCAGTTTCTCGTATTAACAAAGGGGAAAGAATTAAAGAATTGTTAAAAAATAGTTCCTCTTTTATTGATTTATTTTTTTCCATAACTAACTACATAATAACTTTTTTACTACATTTTAAGTTGGCGTTGGCAATGTTTATGCTAATATATCGTATTCACTTCAAGATATGTCTACAAAATATTTATCTACAAGATATTAGCCGAAACGGCGCGGACGTGAACTTAAAATGTAGTAAAAAAATAAATCACAGTTTTGTAAGAAAATAAATATAAATGTTTTTTATTAATATGCATTTTATTTGGGTAAGGAGTATGCTTCGAAGCTGTTCACACTTACGACTTGATCGAATCATTTTGTATAATGTAATCATTAACCAGAGAATTCGGAAATTAGCCAGATTCGTTCATTGCGCGTAACATTTTGAACTGGGAAAGACCGGCTTGGAGCGCGCCCCTCACTACATCCTCCTGCTCCGACGCAAGTCCTGCGCTCTGTCGCCCAACGTGGCAACCTGTGAATCGTTTCACTCTCAGGAGCGGCGCTTGTGGACAAGCTCTTCCCCCTCTTCCCCCGCCACTCAGTTTCAAGGCCTCCTTCCCACTCCCTCGCCGGAGCGTGGAGGGCCGTGCGTTCTGCTGCGTTTCGGCGCAAGGACGTTCATCGACTCCATCAGATTAGCCAGCGGTCACGCAATGAAGCTCGCAGCTGTTTACAAACGGCGCGTTCTTCAAGCACCGTGCTCATTGCCAGTTTACGGTAAGGATACGGTAGATAAAATAGAGGACACGACGTTTAATTTAAATGACAAGGTATGCTATACTATGCAGAGAAAAATGTAATCGGCTGAAGTTTAATACATCCATGGAAACTAGAAACACCTGGTTGTTTGATAATCAAAATGATCTTACATAATCACTATGATAATGAAAATATTGTTTTTGATGTTTTAACCTTCTTTTATTATAGAGATCTATACAAGCGTTACGCAATTATTGTTTCCTATTTCTTGCATATCAAATGCTGGCTTCATACGAAGCACGAAACTGCCTACTTCATTGCTGTGTATCACTACCATCTCTACCATGTGAACCGACATTTTTTTGTCTTCTTTGACGAGGACTTTAATCTCTTTCTCTCTAGCCTTCATGATGAACACTTGTTCGAAGCAGTCGTTCTCCGCGCGGGAACGACAACTACACGACTTCATTCTCGGGCGTTATGGTCTCTTTTTCATTGAACATGTTTACTTGGCTCTACGTGCGAACTAGCTAGTAAACTCAAAGCTGGTTCTGACAGTGAGTGTAAATACGCACTTGATTTCTAAGTACTTTCTTGCTAATTTATTATTTGGGCAGTGAAGTCGCTTTCTGCGTATCTGGTACGTAATTTCAGAGGCTAGAAATAAATTGGCATGTCTTCCGCATCCCGTGTCAAATTATTCAAAGTGAATGACTGAGCTTGCTACTTGTATGTGCCAAACGCTGACCAAGTAAGCTCATCTAGTTTAAACAAGCTTCATTATAGTGGTTTCATTGAAGTGTCTCAGGGTCTTAACAATAACAGAATCAATCGTTTCAATTATTCACGTGGTCTTGAAGGTATGTAACATTTGGCATGGAAATTGAAGGAAACCGTATTCGTCTGTTTATATTTTTTTTCGACATTTTTTAATATGCTTAAATGCGAAATTCTCCACAGAATTTCCGAACAAAAGAGACATGTATGACCCTAGTGTTTCACTGCATACGCTTCAACATCCTTTCCTTTAGAAATACAATCAACAGAAATGTACAGTCTGGGGACTAACATTTTTGGTTCATCATACCAGAGGTCACTACATCCGATGATGTCAAAATCAGATATAATTTCTTCACAATTATTGATTTTATTAATAAAGGGATACAACAAAATACATTAAATGATATCGTAGGCCTGACTAGGACCACGATATATCGGGTGAAACGTCGGCACCTCAGCCTTCGACGCGGCGTCACCCGGACAGCCAAGATCACAACAAAATATATTAACAGCACGAACTGAAAATTTCAATATCTTTATTTTCCCGTAAAAAATCAATTATTTTTAATTATTTGCTTCGTACATTTCTCATTATTAATTTCTCTAGATGCTTCTTCAGAGTTCGTACTCTCTCCACACTTCGTTCTGCATTGTCCACTGTCTCTAAGTACCGTAATGCAGTTTTGACACCATTCAATGCCTCTTGCATTGCTGAAACACCATTCCACTTTATGATGGCCCTTTTACTCGTCTGAAACACGAAATCCTTTCGGTAGCGGCATGGCGCAAGCTGCTAATGAAGCCAATCGCTTTTTCGCGCGGCGCGGGAGGTGTCGCCAGGCAGGAAGACTGTAGTAGTCGCGCACTTCCTGTCGCCTGCGTAGAACACGTAGCGCTTTGTTCCGCGGAATATAACGCCAAACTTGAAACTGAAGCAAGCAATCGCGCATCGCTGCCGCCGATTGTAGCCCATTCAGGACACGGCCTTTGTTTTTGCAGTGAAACTGAGTGGCATAAGGTCCCCATTCTAGGTCCCCTTCACCGCACGGGTGAACAGTTTTCGATTATGACCTTGGACGATTTTTTTTTCAAGCCGCCTAGTATTGGGATGTATGGCGCTGTGGCGATATATTTTTTTTCAGATGGGTATTAATTTCCAGGACATTGTATTTCCTACATGTACTATAGCCGAGGTTCAGGTTTACTATAACTGAATCTTATTATGCGTATTTGTAATATAAGTAAAACGGGCCCAGTGAATTAAGTTCACTATAACTCAGGGTTCACTATATCCGAGTTCACTACAACCGGAGTCGACTGTATTATTTTTTCGACAAACTTTTACTGCGACGGCTTTGAAAGTCCCAGTTGAGCGTGGGTTATCAAATCTCGCGCACCATCTTGAATGCTGCGTAGCTCAAAGGGGGCATTGTTTGCAATTGCAGAGAAATGAGGTAAATTATGAGTACAACTTACTCGATATGCGGAACTAAACAAGATAGTGATACACTTTGCAGAGGTTTTCTCTCAAAAAGGTAGGGTCAATGTTCAACCAGATTGACTTAACATACGTTTTAAAATCATCGGTATACTCTACATGTTCTTGAAATATCGATGGGATCTTTTTATCCCTGAAGAACATCAGATAATTCAGCCAAAATCCCAGGAAGCAACTGAACGACTGACCGGGAGGTGCACGAGTTCGAGTTCCGACGGTGACGGATTTTCGACGCTAGCTTCTCTGTTGGGTCGAATTCAATCAGTGTCTAGAGGAGAATTGAATTGAATTGAATTTGCCTTATTTTAGCGTGGCGAGACTCGGGCCATCAGGCCCGCTCTTCCGTCTGACCACACAAATTTCGCTGACCACGCTCCTTTCACCAACTAGCAGAGAAAGGAGGTATTTCTTGGGCGAGAAACAGGCGATTTTGAATTTAGCTCAGATGCGTCATTTAGGCTTGAGGGTCTTTTACATGCAAGTAAATCTACTAACATGGGACAGCCGGCTTTACTTCCCCTCCGAAGGAAGGCGTACGAAGGATTTTGTCGCCTTAAAAATCCAGGGCTTCGATCGGGTTTGAACCCGCGAGCTTGGGTACAACAGTCCGGTACGCTAACCATCACACCATCGCCGCCGCAAAGAATTGTACCGGTCGGCAGCGCTAATCGCTAGTTTTCCCTGCTTTCTTTGATCAATAGCTGGCCATCTCTGAAAATTACCCAAACAAACGATTTCACGGTTCAAGTGCAGTCTTTCTTTCCTTATTATTTTGTTCCCTCCCTCCTCTTCCTCTTACCCATTTATACTTTCATACGCTATACACATACACATCACACACGTGTCGAGAAACCAGTCAGGAGCTTAGAGCTTGTTCTGGTAGGAGCAGTACCTTTTGGGACCTGGGGGGGGGGCTTCCAAGCTTGCCACCGACGTGTAGGTCGGCACCGGATCTTACGTCTAGCGGCGGAAAAACACTGCCACCTCACGTTATATATCACGCCCTACCCTTAAGAGATCAGTGGCCACAGCAGTTAACACACCCGGAAATACAAAACAATCAACCACTGCACGACGCGGTGTCGCCCCACCAGCTTGGTGCAACGACCCATATGCTAACAAACCAAGAGCATTTCCTTCTAGCCAGCCGCACTCCCACAGCTAGGCGACGCTAGCGCTGCCCTCGCAAGGCGGCGGGGGGAGGCGGAGCGTGGGTGGCTTCGTTCGCGTTTCGCCTCCGGCCAGAGGCCGCCCGCGGCGCGGCGAAGCTCCTCGGCGAGATTGCTTTCTCGCGGCTGCGCGGGAGGCGGCCGCCATGAGCGTGGAGGGAGGGGAGGTTCCTAGGAAGCGGGCGTGGAGGAAGTGGCAAAAATAATTTATTTACATTTAATTAAACGTTTCCGTAATGAAGCGGTTATCACATCCGCTTTAGACGCAATAGGTTCTCTGTTCGATCCCGGGCAGAATCTCTACGAAGCCCTTCGGGTGGCTAGCTTTCTGTGGTGCGGACTTGGGTTTGTTGTCCGACCGTAGCAAAAATGAAGCTGTAGCTTTGAAATACAAATGTCTCAAATTTCTATCGCCTCGTGAGGAAAGATAAAAAAGCCCAGGCAGGCCACGTAAGCTAAGTACGGTGATGAGAATGAGGCATGCTTGCCACATGTGTCCCTTACTCCAAGGTGTGGATAAGAAATACAAACAGGGCCCAGGCCTGGGAACAGCGCTAGCTGACCTGAAGGGTTGCGGGCGGTTCCAAGCCCGTTTTTTGAAGAACTACTCCGATATTCCTGAGAAGATATTCCGATATTCCGATTAAGAAGAGCAGCCGGCCTCCGGAGTTCTCATCCAGAGAGTGAGCATCTTCAGGCCAGCTGATGTCAAATCTCGTTCCACCGAAGAGGCCAATGGAACCTAAGAGCCCCCGAGCACGAAGCTACAGCTGCGAATTCAGAAACAGCGATAAACATAATAAAGTGCGATCCTATAGAGAAAAAAGCATCTAGCGAATGAACAGAGAACAAATAGGTTCTTAGAGCTTGGTTGATAGGGAAATATAAATTATAGTTGCAGAGAAATGAGGTGAATCAGGGCACACTAACATACGTCATTCATGCCACATTCCCGTAGAAAAGAAGAATATTGAATAATAAGGAATTAACATTATAAAGAAGCGGAGAAAAGATTAAAACTATAAAACAATTAAAAATAAGGAAGTAAGAACATTTAATGAATTTTATATGAATATTTGTATATTATTAAAAGTTCAATGAAGTAAAAGAAAAATTAAATATGAAAGTAAGATTTATAAGTTCACTTTTAAGGACAAATAGTTATAAACCTAATACATTTTTTACAATGCAATTACATTTTAAACATTATTTACCTTTAATAGCGTCATTTCACGGAAACACAGATGTTGCCCGGGGAACTAACAGATTGTCCTCGCCGAGATTTGGCGAGAGTGGTCGCAGAAGGCTCCGGCGTTGCCCTCTCAGCGACCGCCAGCGCACCCCGGGAAGCATTAGGGGACCGCGGCGGCCGGGGGCGGTTCCCGGGCGGTCCCAGGTGCGCATCCAACGCTGCGTGCGCGTGGGCGTGGGCGGGGGCGGGGGCGGGGCCGGCGGAGCGGAGCTAATGGCGTGGCACGAGAGAGGAGACCCGCGGCAAATGCAATTTGGCTCCGGCTGCGCGGAAAGAAATGGAACAAACAACGGAATCAGGGCAACGGCCCACCGCCTGCACGACGACTCCCTGTCCCCTTCGCCCCTCCCAGATCCCCACCGCCCCCGCCTCCGCCCCGCCTCATATAACCTCAGCTGATCCCCGCCTTGCTTCGACTTGAAACACATCACTCCGGCCTCGCCTAGCCTCACCCGCGCCTCCCATCCCCCTCATCAACACCTCGACTCACCTCGCCTCACTCCAGCCTCCCCATCTCCCTGGCTCGCCTCGCCTCTCACCACCCCACCTCATCCCCGCCTTGTCTCTACTCGTCACATATCACTCCTTCCCCGCCTTGCCTCTACTCGTCACATATCACTCCTGCCTCGCCTAGCCTCACCCGCGCCTCCCATCCCCCTCGTCACCGCCTTGACTCACCTCGCCTCACCCCCACCTTGCCTCGCCTCACCCCACATCACCCCCACCTCGCTTCTCCTCCCCATTCCCGCCTTGAGTTACCTCACCTCACTCAGGCCTCGTCTAGCCTCACCCGCGCCTCGCACCCCCTCATCGCCGCCTTGACACATCTCGCCTCACCCCCACCTCGCAACCTCCCTGGCTCGCCTCCCCTCTCTCCATCCCACCTCACCCCCGCCTTGCCTCCCCTCCTGCTTCTCTCCCCCTCCTCCACCACAGCATTTTCTATGCGGCTCTGAATCCGTAGAAGCGCGGCTGCAGACGGAAGTACGAGACGAAGGCGTTTGATTGAAGTCAGGAGCTTTTGTGTCACATTTCATCTAAATTCTTCCTAAAACATTGTTGAAGAAAAACTTATAAGTTCTGGAAGAGTGAAAAACAAAGATACCTGAAACGTTTGAAGACTTCAACTTTTCGAGACGTGAATTACATAATAATTTCTTTGGGTTCAATACCAATTAAATGCAGGAAATTATCACAATATCAACTTCAGCTGTCATATTTCATACGAAGAATTCTCCTGATTAGTTCCACTTATGAGCCATTACATTAATCATAAAAACTACATTAACTTTCTTGTGCGAAGTAAACGATGTTACGTCAATAAATAATCAATTACTATCGTTTACACGTAATGGTACATAAGTAACACACGTTATTCATGTTTCAAATCAGTAATATTTATACCTTACGTGATCTTCCCACAATTTTAGAAATAGCGAAAAGTAATTGTATACACAGCAATTATAATTTTAATTATAACAATTATTTTTTCTATGTTGAATTATAACACTTATTTTCAATAAATTTGATTATCTTCACAAAATGTCATACATGCTCCAATTTTGGCTTACGTGAAATATCTTTCTCGAACAATTTTATACTTGGTAATACTACAATTGTACAATATATACTATTTATACTTGGTAATAATACAATTGTATACTTGGTATTTTATACTATAAATAGCAGTTCATAAAATGTACAAACTAATATTACTTATACTAGTATTTGTTTAATATATATATATATATATATATATATATATATATATATATATATATATATATATATCAGTTTTAGTAAGAAAACTTTCTAGTATTTCCTTCAATTTTTTTATATTTAAAAGTAATATTTTAACTTTATTTTTCATTTAATCGCGTAAAATAAACAGTAATATCTGACATAAAATATATTTAAACAATTTTATTAAAATATATAACAAAATATCTGGTAGAATCCATTAAAGTAGAGCTAAAAATCTCGCTCACAGATCTATGTACTAATAAAGTGTGATAAGAATGTTCCGTGATTATTAGTAGTATTCTTTGCAGTTTAATTTATTGCAGTAAATTTCTTTGTCATATATAGTTATGTACGAACTATGTTATATATTATTATTGAGAAGTGTGATATGTGCACATTTTGTAAAGCTCTGAATTTTCTACTCCATCCCATAAGATGAATTATGAATACAAGAAGCAAGCAGCGTTTTCCGCAAGGTTTTATATACACTGACTCACAAAACTATTCGGACACGCAAAATTTATCAGAATAATCATGGATTAGGAATAGTAAACGAAGAAAATAAATGTAATAAAGTATATTATAAGACTACTTTCATAAGCAGTTTAAGGTATTTAAGAAAGATTCTTTAAAATCCCAATTATCAACTGAGATTTGTACATTTGAATTTTTTCAGAATTTGTACATTTGCAAATTTTCCGGTATGATTTTTCCTTGTCGTGATGGTAAATAATCAGCTGACGCAGCTCAAAATTGGTGTTCTTTCCTCTGCGACTAATTTCGCTGAAATGTTAAGGTTCCCGCGTCTTCGGTTCATCGACTGACAGGTGACCTTGAATGTGCAGTAAGAGTTGAAGGTTTCAGCGTTGTTTTGGAAGATCAAAAGATCCTTTACCATGTTGCCCCAACGAATGACCGAATAGTTTTGTTGAAGTGAAGTCTCTGTATCGACAATTCATTTTTCTTTTAATCAAACAAATACATATTTTTGAAAGTATTTATAATGTTTATGTGCATAAGAACATTTTAGTGTTTCAAATTTAACGCTAAATAATGATTGTGTGGTTACTTCAGGAAAATTTAAGTAATTTTTGGTTATATTAATAATTGTCCGAAAATTTTTATGAGTCACTGTAAAGAAATATTCGCTTCAGTGCAAAAAGCAAAAAACAAACAACTTCGAAACCGCAAATGTGCCACAGATTATATACTTTTCGGGACTATACTTTATGGTCTACACGTTACAGGATGAATACTATTTCACCTCTCACAATACACATTTCCTAGTTAAATATTACGACAAACCCTTAGCTACAATATGCCATTCAAAATGTTACATGAAATTTGCATTCTTTATGTAAAGGATATAAATGTATCTTTCAGTTACTTGCCTCTACCTCTTTATTCCCTTGTCGTACAGTACTGCATGGAAATCATTAAACCAGCACGATGCTATTGAACCTTCCGATATTTATGACATGTAAAGCCTGTCAGTTCGTGTCACACAGCCAGAGACACTCTACAGGAAATGAGTGGAGGACATATAAATTCTATTAGTGGCCATAACATCCAAATGAAAGCCACGCTGCCGTACCCAGCAACGGGACATTATCTCGGACAAGTAGGTACTTTACATCGCGAGCAATGACACAACACAAAACAACCAGTAATTAAATTAATCGAAATTCTGATACGCATCTGACTGCTATTGTGTGCGAAGATTTATTAGCATGAACCTACCTGCGCATCCGGGAGATAGAAAATATACTCCTCTTCATCTAACGAGCGGTATGGACGAAGCTAACAAGAGAACCCACACATTTCACTCGGGCAAAGCTGATGGTCGTGTTTGTTCAGGCATTGCCGTCAACCGCTACAAAATGCTATGCATTGAGTATAGTTATCTTTGCGCAGGAAGTCGCTCGAATTTTGAATTACCATCTCCCAAGGGGATTGCGTTGAAAGAGAGCAACTGAAAAGGCCAATGGAACAGCATTTATCACACCGACTAGCAGCTTCCGCCGACCCGCCTCGAGCTGAATTATCTGTGCGAACCCATCGCTCAGGCGCTTGCAAGCCTCGCCACCAGAATGCGCAGTCGCTCGCCCACCCGCCTGCGCGCTCCACATTGTGACGAACTGGCGAAGGCGCGGTCAAAACCACATATGAATTCGCATTCAATTCATCAATGCGGTGGGGTTATTTGAGGTCGCTGATTACAAATCGAAAATTACGAAACACATCATGCAGGATTCAATATGGTATCCGATAGCCCTTCAATCGAGATGTGAATTGAATTGAATTAATGCCTCATTTTACGTGGCGAGACTCAGGCCATTAGTCCTGCTCTTCCGTCTGACCACGTAAATTTCGCTACGCTCCTTTCACCAACTAGCAGAGAAAGGAGGTATTTCTTGGGCGAGAAACAGGCGATTTGAATTTAGCTCAGAGGCGTCATTTAGGCTTGAGGATCTTTTACATGCAAGTAAATCTACTAACATGGGACAGCCGGCTTTACTTCCCCTCCGAAGGAAGGCGTACGAAGGATTTTTTTGCCCTAAAAAATCCACGGCTTCGATCGGGTTTGAATCCGCCAACTTGGGTACAACAGTCCGAAACGCTAACCGTTACACCGTGCTGGGATGTGCCGGGTATATTTGTTAACAAGACTCGTTCCACAAAGCGGATTGTAAATTATAAAAAGTATTAAACGTGCGTCGATCTCTTGTGCAAATTATTTTGTTGACACTATTTCTAAAGCGTGTCGTGACGACAAATGAATGACCTTAAAAAATAAAATTCTCATCTTGAGCAATCTGCAACCCATTTTATTTAGAAGTAAATTAAGGTAAGGCTGATATCAACTTTTAGAATTAATATTGCGATATTTACACATTTTAATCTAGTTGATATTTAAACCTTCCTATTGTGTGGCAGTTTGCTTAGGGCCACAGCTGTTGCTAGAGAAGCGTATGTCTGGAAGGTTATTGGGTTCGAGTCCTGAAGGTTGCGGTCGAATTCACCCGTCGTCTGAAGGATGATTCTAACGGCAGGTTGCTCTGATAGGTAGTTTTCCGTGGTTTCTCCGGTCATTATTGGGCAAATAACGGAGCAGTACTCTCACAAACTGGCCACGTAACCTGCGCGATCATTATTTCTTCCTTGGCTTATCCTCTCCCCCTTACAGATACTATACTGCGATTTTCGCAACTCTGCCCTTGGCAGGTATCAGCTGTTGACAGTTTTATCGTGTAGGTCGCCGACGTGTAGGTCGCCGACGTGTAGGTCGCCGACGTGTAGGTCGCCGACGTGTAGGTCGCCGACGTGTAGGTCGCCGACGTGTAGGTCGCCGACGTGTAGGTCGCCGACGTGTAGGTCGCCGACGTGTAGGTCGCCGACGTGTAGGTCGCCGACGTGTAGGTCGCCGACGTGTAGGTCGCCGACGTGTAGGTCGCCGACGTGTAGGCCGCCGACGTGTAGGCCGCCGACGTGTAGGTCGCCGACGTGTAGGTCGCCGACGTGTAGCTCGCCGAAGTGTAGCTCGCCGAAGTGTAGCTCGCCGACGTGTAGCTCGCCGACGTGTAGCTCGCCGACGTGTAGGTCGGTGCAGGATCTCCCAATCCAGCAAGTGACTTATTCGCCACCTGGGATACAACGTGTACTGCACTTACGTGACTAATCACCATAGCAATTAACGCACCCGGAAAGACAAAATAGTATTAATCATTAAAGTTTTGGCCTCGCTTTCGTCATTCGGTCACATCGCGTTCGCCCACGCACCAGTTCCCTCGGTCGCTCGCCCGCCTGACCGCCCGCCCGCCCGTCCGCTCGCAGAGCAGAGATGGAGATTAGCAGAACCTAAGCGGGAGGCTGCATGATGTATAACACGTGTCCCGTGAGGGGGTTTTGTGCTCCTCGGCCGGGTGGGCGTCCGGGCGCACGGGCTTCGTTAGTCAACTGTCAGTCGCGAAGGTGCCGCTCTCTCCCACGAGCGACGGCGCTGCCACACTAACGACGCGAAATTTACGCCCCCGGGCGTGCGATTTGCGTGCCGGTGGCGCCCGCACGCGAGACGCGGCGAGGAGGAAAAGCAGCGGAGGCAGCGCATTGACAGATGACGCGGAGTGATGTATCGGCCGTGTGTATCGGAGGCGACAGGGCATTTCGTTTGCAGCAGAGGAAAATGTATGTTGCAGCGTAGCACTGGGTGCGATACCGTATATGGGTGCTAGTCCGTAATTGAAATTTCGAAGTTCAGGAGCTCTTAAGTTCCAGTCATGGAGGTGGGTTACTTGTCAGTAATTCCACAAGACAGATGCAGACAGAGAGATGGTTTTCATCTTTGTTGTTTGAGTTGGAGGTGGCAGGGAAATTTATTTACCACAGAATAAGGTGCCGCTAGGTATTGCACCCAGTGTGCAATACCGTATTAGAGTGCTAGTCCATAATTGAAACTTCCTCGATAGGTAGAAGCAGCAGCTCAGTGTCTGTGTTATTCTGCCTGTCTTGTATAGTTTTCTTTGCATTGTTTGTCGCTACACTTACCACTTACATTGCCTCCGTTTTCACTCTTTCTGTCACATTTAATAACCAGCCACGTATGTGGGTCATTTTGAAGAGTAACGAGAGACGTTTCCATTCAGATTATTGAATTGTGCCAGAAGGCTTGTATATCTCTGAATCCTGACCTTCATGCTTTGCGTGGCAGCCAAAGTTCATGTTCATTATTTCGAACATTTCTAATATGTTACATTTTAAGAAGTTTTGTGTGTTACCAGTTCAGGATTCGAATGTCTTCCTCTATCTAGTCGACCACATGGAAACTGTACTCAGTTATAGGCATCGTCAAACTACTTATTTATTTCTGGTAGTACCGGGCTGTAAAGTTTCTACCGACTATGAATTACACCTTAAAGTTTAGTGTTCTTGTTTGATTCGGCAAGGACGGAAAACGAAATATAAACGCAGAGAATGTGTGACAAGTCAATGGTGTGTTTTGAAACAATCCTAGAGGAGGCAATGATCCCCAGTATCTTGTTTTTGATGAGAACATAGTACATTTCTGAGAAATTTGCTCAATTAGATTGGTTAAATTTTTCAGTAACTTCATAACATTAACCCGGCCATTTTTTCGGAACTCTTTACGAAACCAACTGATTAGGCCCGTATATACTGGTCACCGTATATCTGATCTCCTTAACCTTAGGGTGAGCTTTCTCATCGTCACACCACAATAGATACTGGGACATTTGTAAGGAATGCGCACAGTTATAATTTTGCCCTGGCCAGGAATCGAACCCAGGGTTGCGCTGTGAAAAGTTAGCACGCTAACCAAGGAGCCACCGAGGTCTATAAACGGTTTACCTAATACCAACTCTAGTTTAGATAATTCTATTCCACGCAACCAGCGACGCCGACTGATAAATTTGCCTGTGTCCCGCAGGTCGCTCCCGGCCGGCGCTCTTCTGCCAGCTGCGCTACTCGGGCGCGGCGGGGGCGGGGGCGGAGGCGGGGGCGGAGGAGGCGCAGGTGCTGGAGGCGCTCAGCACCGACATCTGGGCCGACGGGTGGGACGAGGGCGGTGGCCCCGACGCGGACACCGCCTTCCGCCCGCTGCTGCTCAGCTGTCCGCTGCCGCCCTCCGACGCCCCCGCCCCCGCCCTCGCGCCCCGCCCGGTGGCCGTCGCCGTCGCCCGCCAGCCCTGCCAGCTCTCAGACGCCCAGCTCGCGCTCCCGCCGCCCAGGTGCGTATTCTTTATTCGCTTCAACAATGAAGGTTATTCAGCATCCGATACTACACACGCACTTTTTTACTTTCTCGCACTTGTAACGTAAGTATAGAAAGTATTGTAATCGTGCGCCGGAAAACGACGAATTATCGACACAAAAACTCTTATTGCCGGGCTCTGGCAAGGCAAAAGTGGATAAATCCAGTCGATAAATATAGAAAAAAAATTCTCTAACACGTGGCGTAGCCAGAATCCATGTTTTGTGCCTCCTTCATACCGAAAATCCGTTTGTCGGCAATACGTCTGTCCGTCTGTGCAGAACGGTAGAGCGTAAACCGATTTTCTCAGATTTGAAACCGATATTTTAATTTTGGGTTGTTCTTTACATGAAGCCCCTCGGATATTTTCAATTTTTTTAAAAAAGCTCCAAATTTTTTATTTAAATTTTGTTGTTTAAATGAGTGAAGGACATTTAAGAGAATGGTACAGGAAACATGGTACATGGAAATTTTCATTGAATTCCCCGATGTTTCGAAAATTACAACAAAAAAATGAAAAGTATAAAATTGAAGATGGACATTTTTGCCTTAGAGAAAGTCTGTTTTACACAATTATCTCTAAAAAGAAGGCCATGTACAATTTTTGAAAAAAAATAGTTTTTGCGTAGTTTGCCCTTGAAATTTACAATTTTTTTTCTCAAAAACAACTGAAAAGGTTTTCTTTAAACTTTTTCAATATATGTATTAAGGGACGGTAAAAAATATGACGCTATATCTATTTTCGGGGATTACTGATTTCTTTTATCGAAAATTGCAAAAATAAACTACAAAATTGAAGATAGAATTTTTTGCCTTATACAAAGTCTGCTGTACAAAGTTAGCCCTTTAAAAAAGACCATGTACACTTTTTTCTAAAAATTGTAAGTGTAAGTATAAATGTAAGTAATTTTCACTTCATTTCTGTTTGCAATTAATATGGACGTCCGGTCGTACATAACGATAACATTGTAATATTGCGAGAAAGTATTTGCTGTGGAATCACCACTAGTTCTTGAAACTTCACAGCAGGGAGTTCGGAGAGAGGCGGGTTCTGTTCATGTCACGGCAGTGCAGTGATGTCAACATTTTCGACAGAAAACTCCGTGTAATACCGCGTCTTGGAATAAATAGCAATGACACATGACGCAGGTATTTTGAGAATTCCGAAGAAATAATAAGTGTAGAAATTATTGAGTAACAAGAAGGTGCGTGGTAGGCAGAGGTTGTTAGAAACAGAAAGCGAAAACTGAGAAGACCGCATTGTAAACGAAGAAGGTGGGCATCACCGCTTACTGAGCAGTTACATTCCGAGTAGAGCTCATATTTTCTACCGGGCCCTGCAGTATTGGGTTGCACGAGAACTAGGGAGCTTGAGGATGAAGAAAATGTGCCCACATAGTACACATCAGGATTTAACATTAAAATATTTCATTCATTTATGGATATATAATATTTATATATTCATGAATATTATTATTTATGAATGTTAAGGATAATATGTGATCCTTAATTTTTTTTCATTTTTATACGTAAACACCCATTTCGATCCATTGGAACGAATCATCTAAACAATGAATGTGCGTATTAAGATACTGAAGTTGACGTTTAATTCAAATTACCACGATGCTATGATACACTTTAACTACTTACACTAATAGTGTACAACAATCACAACTTCTCGCATTATTTGTAACTTTGAACTTTTGCAATTTTTGAATATACAGAGACTTCAATGCAAATTGACGTTTATATTTTTGTACTTCGCAAAATCCGATAAAAAATTAAAGAAAAAGTGGAGCGATTTTTGAGAAAATTCTGTTTTTAAAATTAACGTTACAGTTAACGAGGTTCTATTGTATATAAATTATTTCCCAAAAACTTTACCAATACAGCACAGGAACAACTGATACACTACTTTAGATTTTAAAAATCTCCCTTTCCCCGTCTTTTGATTTCAACAGTGCCTATTTATTTCCAAACATGACAATCGAGATGGTTTCCAAATAGTCCCAACGTCTTTAACCTCTGGTCTCTCAAACCTAATAACCGCAAATTTTTGGTAACAAAGCTAACTCTGGTGAATCAACTCACAAGATTCGTAATTTCTAAAACATAAAATTACTATTCTACGTAAATAAATGTAACTACATAATGAGAAAGTTTCGATGCAAAATTGCATCAAGTCTTACTACGAGTAAGAAAAATAAAGATAATAAATACAAAGAATTTCCACCACGACAATTATGTTTTTCGGCTTGCTAGTGATTAATTAAAGAGCTCTGTAATTGAACAACAGAATTGTGATTAACAAAACTTCCATACTTTTTTGAAGCTAAATCTTTCGTTATGCATCGTACGTACCTTAAAAACACCGTTCACATGACAGCTAATCAGTCGGCGACACGAAACTCATTATAATCGCCGTCGAAAATTTCCCTTGTCGCGAAAGTTTGCGTTACAATGACTGATTTGACGCATAATTTAACATGTATAATGTTTATTCATTAACTAACGCTTGAATTAAGTTATTTGAAACCACTTATTAAGTAACTAGCGATCAATCTGTGATTGGCTCCGTTACTATGTATAATACTCATCTGTCACGGGGAAGCAAAATGTCACCGGCGTAATGCCATGAGGTGGTATGTAATGAAATGGACTCCATTGGAAGTTAATGTATGAAACATGCACACAAAAGCCGCGGATTACAGCCTCTATTGAACTCCTGTGTCACAATAGATTTTATAAAATTGAAGATTCAATTTGGATGAATTGCCCATTTGCTGTACACTGAAAGTATGCCTAATATGTAATCAGGAATTTCAATATTGTCATACATTATTGAGAGAGGAAATTGAATTTGTATGTAGATGTCATATAAATATGACAGCTATATGAATATGACGAATAACATGAACATGTTAAACACATAATAAAGGTAGCAATATGCATTATTGGAAGCAAAATTGATTTCGTCCCTTTAGAAAATTCATTTAAACATTTGTTATTTATCGCAAGTCTGTGCACAAGTTGTGTATGACTAAAGTCACTGCAAAGAAAGTAATTCGAACATATTTTATTATTTAAATGCGCATTTAAATTTATGCACCGACCTGACTCGATATTTCTCTTATTCCTTTACTCCAAGTTAATTCAGAGTTGAAAGTTAATTTTAAACTGCAATTCGTATAAATTATACTTTTGAAAAACTTTTTATTGAAAGGAATATTTGGATGGACACGTATGACAAAGCAGGTAGTTGAAAATGTCGTAATCTCATATTTACGCCCTTTATTTCCACTTGTCAAGCTTATACAAAGTCGGATGAACACTTAAAAAAAATTGCAAAATACAATATTATGACTTTGTATTAATGAAAAGTTCGTATCGAAATATTCATGAAAATACACGCCAGGAGGTTTTGGAAAAGATTACGGCATATTTTTTTAATATTTCGTTCATCACGCTTCACAAACAGGTTCCATCAATTTGTCAATAATTGGAAATACCACGCCAGTGTTTTCTTTACCCAAATTACAGCTGTCTGGGGCTAGTACTCGTGGAATAAGAAACGGATTGCATTTATCACGGCCGTCTCCCGTAATTTTTCTCAGCATCAATATTCTTCTCCTTGTTCTCCAAGCAATACCTTCTCCGTGCAAACCCCGAACCATTTTCTCGTCAGTTGCACGTCACAACACCAGTTTCTGCGGTTCACCAACGTACGTCGGCATGTGCTGGTGTTGATGGCGTTGGTGGGGAGGGGGGGCGGCGAGGGTTCTGGTCATGCAGCTTTCTGTTCCCGCGCGCCCGTCCCAGCTGCGACACACGACACGATAATTGGCGCAAACACCAGCAAAACAATTGGCTTATTCATGGGGTCCATAAACGTAGCGTCCTTAACGCCCTCCCCGGGTTTCAATCTAGAGACGTCTGAGACACATGTTTCTTATCTATGTTAAAATAAAATACACTTTGAATTCATTCTTTAATTATTTTTTTTTTTACTTCAAGGCTCGCTCTCGAAGAATAATGGTGCTACATGTTTCACCAACTATTACAACTTCTAAACGGTTCACGATATCGAATGCAGATTTCGCACAACAATGCGAAATTGTAGGGCACGTAATATAGCGTACTGAAGAAATATTCTTCGTAATACTTTTAATTTTTGTGAAATTTCATAATCTTTGTTGTTTTTTAAAAGGAACTATAATTTTCTGACTAGTAATGGAGAGAAAATAAAGGAAGGAATACAATGATGTACCATTTGTTAATCTTCGGACAGTAGTTTGATTATCAAACAATATTTTCAGACATGTGGTTTTAAATTAAACACACAAAATTTATTTTCGTTGCCCTTGCAACTGTCGCCTTTGGGGAAGGTGACCTTCGCTTCGCGGCGCTGGGACAGTCACGGAGAGAGGGAAGACTGAGAGGGTGATAACGCAATTTCAGCAATTCAAGGTCTTGACAGAAAGGATACAGGAACAAACATTAATATTAACGATCAGAACGAAAAATTGTTCCATTGATTCATCAGAATATAACTTTTCTTCCTTTGATTGAAATTCAGAAGTATCGACTTTTTTTCGTTATTTAAGGTCGCATCAACTTCTAGGTCATTAGCGACCACTACTGCTTGTAACGGTATGGTAACTGTGAGAATGACGCGATATGTTGATGATAGGGGGGTGAAAGGACGAACACAATACAACCATACCCGAGGCGGCACTCCAATCCGCGACCTTTTGGTCCGAGATCGCTACGACACTACTGCCTTAGCGATCTCGGTCACCGGATCGGCAAACATCGATCATTGAAATGAACGATATAATGAAATTTGGAAGTATGAGGAATATAATAACAAAGGTCATTCTCTAACGTATCATGAATTGAGATCAAGAATTAATACCAATTTGTGTAAGAAAACAACCATATAAATATGACATCTTTGCTCTGAAAAGAATGGTACCCAAGTTATTTTTTCTACAAATCATTAATTTTCCACCAAATGTTTCTTATGGGATGGTGAAATTTCTAAAGGACTGTGCCGTTAAGAGTGACGTTTCATATCTGGAATTCTAATATAACAATTCAGAATTACAAGTAAAATTGTAACGATTTTCTGTCACGTTTGGTCATTTTCATTACCATTAGCTCGTAAGTCAGTGCAGTTCGTCAAAGGCCTACTCAGTCAACAAAGCGCGTCTTTTTTTAACAACTTGTGAAGAGATTTAGAAAGATTTTCACAGAATAAATAATTCAGGAGTTTCTGTTAAAGCGTTGGACGCGTGAAAAAGCCATTTAGTCACATTTAATTTAAAAAAAAGAAATTAACTTTCGAATTAGCTTATTTGCTGAGGTTTATTACAGTTTATGACGTATACTACTCGTACATTAACATATCGAAACGCCTTCCAGGTTAAGCCAATTACAGCACGCCTAGAAGAGCCAACACAATCCCCGTAATATTTTCCATGCAAATGTGCTGAGTGGTGGGATGGGCATTTAATAATTTTATTTGTTTACACCGAGTTGGCAAGGTATACGAATTGTATTGTTGTATTAACTAGTTGGTTCTATCAACTCGGTCGTAAGGTTTACGAGTTAATAGAACTAATTACTTTTTAATCCGCTAAAGAACATCATAATAACAAGAAATACTCAAAACAATGTTCAGTAATACTACTTCGTAAGAACTCCATCGATTTGCTTTGGACCTTTCTACACGTTAATTATTACGGTCATTGCTATTTTAACACCCGTCCCACAAGCATTTGGGCCATCCTAAGCCAACACAAGCCCATGAGCATTTGGGCCATCCTAAGATTTCAAACCAAAATTCTTCCATCAATCTGGAAAAGTAAAAAGAAAAACTTATTTCTTACCGTCTACCGCGAAGTCTCAGCAGAAGCTGTCCTCTTGCAGCCCGTCGTGCAGCCGGCAGGCCGATCCGTTGTAGTGCGCTGTCGTCGACCGACTTTAAAACAAACGAGCGTCGATAATGGACGTGCAGCCACAGCAGCGAGAGGGCGCGCACAGGCGGGCGAGCGCCGCCAAGACGGAAAAGATACGAAATTGAGCGTGCATGCGTGCGTGTGTGTGTGTCTGAAAAAGAGAGATGAAAGAGGTGAAGCAGAGGAGGGGTAGAGAACGTAAAAGAATATGATAATAATAATAATAATAATAATAACAATAACAATGCATGCATGCATTTGGCATTTTGAGGGGATTCTCCGACATTGACGGTTAGCTAAAGGTGTCGACCATCGCTGGGCATAGTTTAATTAGCAGCGTTGGGGGTAAGAGACATGTGGTGAACATGGCTCTCGTATTCCCTTCACCGAAAACTCCGCCTGCCTGAGCTCTCTTCGTCTCACAGCAAAACTCAGACGATTTTGAAGGAAAGTTACAACTCTATTTTTGCCGCGAATAATAATAATAATAATAATAATAATAATAATAATAATAATAATAATAATAATAATCGGTGGAAGTCAGGAAGAGGGTGGGTGATAGCCAGGGCGAGAGCCAGGGCGAGAGCCAGGGCGAGGGCGAGGGCGAGGGCGAGGGCGAGGGCGAGGGCGAGGGCGAGGGCGAGGGCGAGGGCGAGGGCGAGGGCGAGGGCGAGGGCGAGGGCGCGGGCGAGGGCGAGGGCGAGGGCGAGGGCGAGGGCGCGGGCGAGGGCGAGGGCGAGGGCGACAACTGGGGCTGGCAAGAGGTCTCGCGAGGGGGCCGGAGCAATTAGCTACGCGCGCCGATCCGCGGCACCTGTTGAGCGCCGGTTGCACCAGTCTCCCTGCGAGGGGCGGGGCGGGGCGGCCGGGCGAGGGCCGGGGCTGTAATAACAGGCGCGAGTGTGTTTACACGCCGCCCGACCGCAACAGGCGCCGCAATTTGAGACTCCGATCGGCGCGACTTCAGCGCCGCCGACGGCCGCGCTCGCAAACGGAGAGGCTGCGCCCAACGAGAGCGCGCCGCACGTGGGTGCGGACCGACTCGAAAGCCGTCTTTTATTTATTATTATTATTATTATTATTATTATTATTATTATTATTATTATTATTATTATTATTATTATTATTATTATTATTATTATTATTATTATTATTATTATTATTATTATTATGGAAAAGTTTGAAAAGTCTGAAGAAAAAAATTAGAGATGTTTTTGAGAAAATGGTGTTTGAGCGTTTCTTAAAATGCGAAATTTCGAGCTCATTTTCACGGAAAACTATTGAATTGTCGGGAAACTTTATCTAACATTATTTAAAGCACATGCAGTCATTAATACATTTATGTAAAGAAATTGCCGCTAATGTTAATATTAAAGACGTGAGAAACAAGTAAAAAAAAATCATTTTCGTACTTTTTATAAAAACCAAAGAGCATAGCAATATGGCGTTTGTGTCAACTTATAGAGTGAATGTTACAATTTGGAGCCGTTTTTAAAAAATCTTGTTTTTTTTCTTACCCCCCACACAATATTGAGTAAAAACTACTGAAAGTTTAAAAATATCAGGGGACCCCAACACGTGTATTTCCGTTGAAATCTCGAAATCGATTTTCCGCATCATTACATAACTTTCCGTATACTACGTATATTATTCCGTATATATACGGGAAAGTAAAAACTATTCTCCTTCAAGGTTCCAGGTTGTTGGTCTGATCTACATGATAAAAATGTATACGCGATGAAGTTGAATTTCCGCTAGAAGTACTTGGTCGTAAAATGTTTCCATAAAATCTAAAATAGTTGAAATGCTTATCCTTTTCAACGAAGTAATTACCAGTACATTTTTCTTACTCTGGGAATTTTACGTCCAGCACTTGACGGTCATGAACGCTAAGACGTTTATTACGGAAATAATAAAAATTTATGACGATGAGCAAAATTCATGTGGATTTGTATAATATTTCCAATTAATAAAAATTCTTCGAAACGATTGCCACAAAAACGTGTATTACTTGCATGTTCATTTTATTAAATTGTGGGAAACTAAGGTAATTGAATGCAATAACAACACAACAGTATAGGAAGGCTATAACGGACGTGAGGATTGTAACTCTTGTAGATGACATTACTTTCTTTGTGAGTCCCTAGAAATACTCATTTATTTTAAAATATTTTGAAAATCTCGCGGAAGCTAAAATCGTAATTCAAGGATTAAAAACTAATTCAAACGTAATTGCCTACATAATATATATTTATAACGTGTCCTTTCATGAAATTGAATCTATGCTAATAAAAGTTTTCTGTTATAAAAATACTAGGTTTAATTGTCTTAAATATTTCAAAATGAATATTAGAAAACATGGAACAAAATAATGCACCAACGACAGATACAATGTGTTCTTTGATTAATGATTTCACAATTGAACCTTCAAAATTGCGAATCATTCTTTCACGCTTTATGGGCGATGAAGAGGATAGACAGCAGGTTTCTGTAATCCGTTGCGATTCTCTGTTAGCCGCCGTCTAGACACAATGTTTTGACAGGGGATTTTTTTCCTTTCGCGCATCTGACAGTGACCTCCACGCTGTTGTACAGCATCCTTGAACGTCAAGAGTTTTACGTCATTGTTGCTTGCATGCAAAACATTTGCACTGCCTGAATACTTACACGTGGCCAACCATAACCCTTCTCTTTCTGGCGGTTATGGTCATTACAAATTAAACAAAATCAGTTCTACGAAATGAAGAATTTTCAATTTCGAACAGAATTTTTTGTAAAACTCGTTTTAGAGTCATCGTGTCTTGTAAGACTAACTTATTTGTTTTCACTCTTTGAATGGTGATTAATTCTGTTTTTTATATTGGTCGGCTTTTCTGCATCAAATGAATTGAAAATTTCTCCATCAAACGAAAACGAAATTGGTAGTAGTTAAAAGTTAGTATCAAAAGTGTGATGAAATTGAAATAACCATTTATTCAAATTAACAAGGCGGTGTCATTAGTCATGAAACTCTTGTCTCGTGACATTCCTATATTTGCAAGCGTTTTGTCTTGAAATACCACACTTGCGTTGCACTTGAAATAACACACGCCCCAACACATTACTAAAAGGAATTTATACACTTGTGCACTTACAGGTGAAATGTTTGCCTCTTCACCAACATCAGCTACACTCACCATTTTTCAAATGCAGTGCTGAGCGTCCCATTTTCCCCAGATGTTAGAAATTTGAATTGAAATTGAACATCGGTGGATGAACCAGAATTAATGGATGGATTGGCCAGAAAATATGCTATTTATGTATTAATGAGGATCGGTGTGAATATGTAAAGTATCTTTAGGAAAAAAGCTAGAAAAATGTATTACTCAGCCGAGATGCTTACAAGAAAGTCTTAACCCCTTACTCTATTCCTTTTCTTTATTATTATTATTATTATTATTATTATTATTATTGTTGTTGTAGTCCATTCAATCCTTAGTGGTGAAATGCATTCTGAAGATTCAGACCTGTACTGATACTGATGTCTATACTGATAAATAGTTTCAGATATTGTAAAAACTTTAAAACCTATTTGTGCCTAACCACTCTTTCTCTCCCTCTTCTAGGCGTTCATCGTTTCCATCCTTATATTTTCTCGTCCTTCTACCTGCGTCTTCTTTCCTTCTTCTCCTCCCTTGTGTAATCTCCTGCACTTTTATTTCGTCCTGTCTTGTACCTTCTGTGTCCTGGAGACCTGCAACCCAGGTGACAACGTTCCGGCCGCCATTCTCCGACCTTCCTCAGAACGAAGATCACAGAATGTCGGCTGAAATGTTAGCATCGGTAGCTAGGACGCAGCGTCTCCCGGACAGCCAAGTAGTTGCTGACTCCGGCCGCGGAAGCCTACGCTCTGATCTTCTATCTTGTCTTCCCCTTCTTTCTTTTCCTTCCCCCTTCCATTTCCTCCTCTCTTCTTTCCTTGACGATG
This sequence comes from Gryllus longicercus, assembly GCA_038098605.1. Classification (NCBI taxonomy): domain Eukaryota; kingdom Metazoa; phylum Arthropoda; class Insecta; order Orthoptera; family Gryllidae; genus Gryllus; species Gryllus longicercus. The sequence continues at coordinate 2,814,330 of JAZDUA010000094.1, read as the reverse complement.
ATCTCCTTCAAGAATGCTGATGGCGAGAGATGCTGTCCCCAGGATGATAGGCCTCGGCCTTCATCTTCTCCAGATCTTCATCTTCTCAAACCTTCACTTCCTCTTCCTGGCATCTACATCCCTTCTTCTCCTCTTTTATTTGACCTTCTGTCTTGTATCTTCGATCATGATCTCCCTTTCTAACGCCTTCTTCCTTCTACCATTTTCTCTTCTCTTCTTTCCTTTACGATAATCTCGTTGAAGAACATGACGAGGGTGTTCTGTCCTCAGGTCGGTAGATCCCGGCCTTCATGTTATCTAAACTCTCATACCAACTCGTATCATCATCCCTACATCTTCTTTCTGTCATCTCATCCCTTGTATATTCTTCCGCTCTTTCATTTTGTCCTTTTGTCTTGCATCTTCTACCTAGTCCTCCCCTTCTCGTTCCTTCTCTTCTTTCGTCGGCAATAATCTCCTCCGCGTGCTGTCCGCAGGCCGGCGGGTCCCGGCCCGCCCCACGCGCCCGCGGGGCGCCGGCGCGGGGAGTTCGCGGTGTGCGTGAAGGGGCTGGACTTCCCCGAGGAGGAGGACGGGGCGGCGGCGGCGGGGGCGGGGGCGGACGTGTCGCTGCGCCTGGTGGAGTGGCTGGAGCTGAACCTGCTGCTGGGCGCGCAGCACTTCTTCGTGTACGTGCTGGCGGTGGGCGGGCGCGCGCGTCGCGTGCTGCGCCACTACGCCGCCAGGGGCGTGCTGACGGCGCTGCCGCTGGCGCTGCCGCCGGGCCAGCCCAACGACGCGCGCACGCGCTCGCGCTTCCTGCGCGCGCACACGTGGCAGCGCCGCCGCCACGAGCTCGTGCCCTACAACGACTGCCTCTACCGCAACCTCGACGCCTTCCGCTTCGTCGTGCCGCTCGACATCGACGAGGTAACGGCCCGCTCGCAGCGCCTACCCTCATCTCCCCTCGCCTCCCCTCCCGCACGTTCTCCTCCCATAGGTTCATCTCTCCCCTCCCGTAGATTCATCTTTCCCCTCCTATTGGTTAATCTCTCCCCTCCCAGAGATTCATGTTTCCCCTCCCATAGATTCATGTTTCCCCTCCCATAGATACATCTCTCCCCTCCCGTAGATTCATCTTTCCCCTCCTATTGATTAATCTCTCCCCTCCTATTGATTAATCTCTCCCCTCCCATCGATTCATCTCTCCAATCTCATAGATTCATGTCTTCCCTTCCAAGATTCATCTCTCCCCTCTCATAGATTTGTCTCCCCTCCCTAGATTCATCTCTCCCCTCTCATAGATTAATGTCTCCCTTCCCATAGATTCATCTCTCCAATCTCATAGATTCATGTCTTCCCTCCCAAGATTCATCTCTCCCCTCTCATAGATTTATGTATCCCCTTCCACAGATTCATCTCTCCCCTCTCATAGATTCATCTCTCTTCTCCCATATATTAATCTCTCCACCTCTATAGATTCATCTCTCCCCCCATTCCTCCATCTCCTCTCCCATTCATTCGTCTCTCCCCTCCCAATCATTCATCTCTCCCAGATGGGAATGCATTCATCTAGATGACCTCTGTGAGGGGAGAGATGAATATTTGGGAGGAGAGAGATGAAACTCTCGAACGGGAGAGAGAATTCTCTATTGAAGGGGAGACATGAATCAATTGCAGGAGAGAGATTATTCTAAGGAAGGAAACAGATAAATCTACAGGAGAAAATGAATGAATCTATGCGACGGGAGAGATGAATCTCTCTTCTCCATAGTTATCTCTTGTCCATATATTAATATATGCTCCCCATATCCTAATAACTGTTTCGCGTCGATTAAAACATCTTCCGCATAGATTATTGTCATTTCCCCGTAGAATAATATAACTTCCCATACATTAATAACTTAATTTAATTGATTATTATACAATCAACACAGATCCATATCTTCTCATGAATTAATCTCTCCTCCTCAGATTATTACCTCAAGTCATATATCCCCTTCTCCTTTCCGAAATTTTTGTTTTTATTTATTTTCTTCCTCTTTGTTCCGCACCTCTGACATACCGTACTCTAGTTTGGGTTGAACTTTCTCAAACTTACATTAAAATATATTATAAATCATGTACAAGATGATTGTGTAGTCATTTCTAATGTTTTAAGCATTTATCAATATTTAAAGGACTCCACGTCGTAACATATTTTAAAGGTTTGAAATCTTCATTTCCAATTTCTTGAGTTAGTCTGAGCAAACATGTTCATTTGGTGTCTCTCGAGGTTCGTCTGAGAGAACACTATTATATTCGTCCTTGTTTCGTGAAAATAAATGATTGATGATCTTTTGTTTCACAATACGCATTTGGTTTTGATGAATCATTTGCGGTAAATGACAGATTTCCACGCCCGTCCTAGTTAAATTCTCCGACACATCAGATTTACAACTTCATATTTCATCTTTCCTATTACAATGCATTGTCATGACTCCAGTCGTTCCTAAAAACTGCACCGTCGAAAATCGTTCCTTTCAGGACGCTTTTTTTGCTCTCCCGGATATTAGAAGTTTTTGTGGATCCATCACGTAGCACTCAACACTAACATCAATCTCCGCTGGGTGTGGCTGAACGAAATGTGTCTGACGTGTTTTTTTGGGGGTCGTTCATACTTCTGAGAAATGTTATAAGGGAAGACACCTTTCTGCACAGTGAAAGAATGAAGATGAGACCGTGGATCAAAAAGCAACTCAACCACATTACACATGAATGCAAGGCGTTTCAAGTTATTTACCTTTTGGAGAGAATTGTTTTCTATATTTTTGACATTAATAGAAATCTATTTTTATAGAATTAAATCAGATAAATATTCCAGAATTGCTACTAATGTAGAGACGTATTAATTTTTCTCTAAATTTTATTTTATACATCATTCACTGAATATTAAATGGTCGATATTTCATTCAAAACGTTTCTTATAAATTTTTATATCGGTGGAATTCTTCATATTTATGCTTCATTATTTAAATATTAATGTATGTTGAATTTCAAATGATTACTTTTCACGAAACTAACACTTCGCGTTTGTTATGGAGACGGTAATATTCATCATTATTTTGACATCATCTTCGTCCTCTTCGTGACCACGAAAATAACCCCTCTCACGAATACTGACTGCCTGCAAACCTTTGCTTGCAGCTTAACACCATCTTCTCATCATTTACAAGAACGACAATGCTTTTAGAAGTATTTTTTGGCGCATAAAAAATAATACTTATTTGGGATTCCGAAAGTAAATGCGAGTTAAAAGTTAGATACTCGTATACTGTCTGCATAAGTGTTCACCAGTGCACAGAAACGATGTATAGGGGATAGTGTTTGGATACGGAAAATGTTTCAAAAGAATATGTGATCGCTAGCGTGACGCAGGACTATAGTACTTCACCTTTTTGTCCAGAGTAAATGTTTATCTGGACTTTGCGTAATTTTTTACAGGTTTTAGTCTGCTTTATATTGGATAGTCACATTATTTTGTTTGTTTGAGGTAATACAATGATATTCTAATGCGTTTATCATGAAAATTCTTTTGCCACTGACTCAGAAATAAATTAAGATTACGATAAGGCAGCCATCATGAAATATACCGTCTAAAGTATGGAGTAATAATGTATGATTGTAATAAACTAGATAACATTGTATTCTCATAATAATGCTCTACTCTCGTATCAATGTTCCAATTCTCAGGATTAAACACGGAGTTATTATCCTTAAAAGTAGTCAAAAGTCGTTATACGTGGATATTCTCCTTTAACGTAATTCCCCTTTTACTACTTTTGGCCAGGGGCTTGACGCTGTTAGTTTCCCAGACGTTCACCCATCCAGGGACCACCGCTGTTTCGAGCTGTTTAACCTCCGTGATTTTACGGTGCGGTTAAACAGTTTCGCTATTGACGCCGCTTGAGTTGCAAGTGTTGCTCATTTATACATGTACAAACATTTAATTCTGTATGAATAGATAACTTAAGCTGCCAAGACAAATAATTATTATCTTAGCAGAATTAATTAGCTCAATACAGAATTAAATATCTGAAACCGATAAGTATAGAAAAACAGTGTTATCTTTGTATTCTACCACTAATAAGGCACAGCGATGGTGTAACGGTTAGCGTATCGGACTGTTGTACCCAAGTTGGCAGGTTTAACCTGTCGTCACCTGTTTCTCGCCCAAGAAATACCTCGTTTCTCCACTAGTTGGTGAAAGGCGCGTAGCGAAATTTGCGTGGTCAGACGGAACAGCAGGCCTCATGGCCTGAGTCTCGCCACGTAAAATAAGGCATTAATTCAATTCAATAAGGAGCTTTAGCTCAGCGCATCTAAAACATCACGATTTCCTTTAGAGGTTATTAAATGGCGATTACTTTTATCTCTATAAATCAATTTAAACAATACGTCCGTTGACACTTTGACAGCTGTTACGGTGTCATTCAATATGGAGCTTGAACGTCACTATTTAATCGAAGCATAGAAGCTGACTCTAGGAGAAAAGAGTTTACCGTCACTGTTGGGAACAAATTCCATTTATTTTGACCATGAAACGTGAATCGTACACGACACAAGTGACGGGACTTCATTCTATATTTCTGACAGAGTATCGTTTTCCGATATAACTCCATCGCCACGAAAGAGTTCGCGCATGCGCAGTTACACATGTGATTTCGTATCGTATGTAACAAAGATTCACGCTGTGCATGAACTTTCTATTAACCATTGTCACATACACGGTGCAATTAACAATTTTCGATTTCACAAACTTTGCTGTATCGGGTTATTTAGCCTATAAGGTTGCCAGTCCTCAAATGAAGATTCGAAGACCAGAGGTCTTGGGTTTGAGTTCTGAAGGAGGCATATTTTAAGTATCGGCTATCTAGGGAGGATAATCGATATAACTAACTGAATGATAATTCTAGAGGTCAGTTGCTCTAATAAGACGTTTCAATGACTTTTCCCGGTCCGTGTCAGGCAACTGCGGGGATAGTACCCTTCAGAAACGGGCCACAGAGCGCGCATGATCCTTCCTACTTAATCCCGTCTACATTACCTCCTGCGTTCCAATGTAAAGCAGACTAAAACCCGTAAAAATTACGTGATAAACATTTACTCTGAACAAAAAGGTGAAGTACTATAGTCCTGCGACACGCAAGCGATCACATATTCTTTTGAAACATTTTCCGGATCCAAACGCTATCCCCTTTACATCGTTTCTGTGCACTGGTGAACACTTATGCAGACAGTATACGAGTATCTGACTTTTAACTCGCATTTACTTTCGGAACCCCAAATAACAATTTTTTATGCGCCAAAAATACTTCTAAAAGCATTATCGTTCTTGTAAATGATGAGAAGATGGTGTAAAGCAGCAAGCAAAGGTTTGCAAGCAATGGATATTTAGAACAGCTCCCACAATGTAGGAAAACATTTTCGCATGATATACGACAGGAAGATATTATAGTTGTAGACAAAAATTGAAGATAATTGAGAGGCAGTTCTGACAGAACGCAGGTAAAAGGATAAAACTCATGTGGTATTTTAGGGAAGATAAAAAATAATAAGATGAAACGTTGCAATAAAAAAAATGTTTCAATGGAAAACATGCTAGTACGTACTCTTGACCATCAGTGAACCATTCAAACACGTAAACTTTTTTTGTTTTTATTACACCTTATAGAGGAGTAAGTCCTACGTCTTAGTATGCCATTTTCTTTCCAACAACGTTTGCATGACCTGTCATGACTGGAATACGTTTCCTTCACCATTATTTCTTTGAGCTCTTAATACTATAATTTTCCTAATTTTTTTAAGGAACAACCCACGCACTTATCCACACTTTTAAGCAGACTCTACATTATACTTCAGCGACGTAGTTTTTTATTCGCCCTATTATGGGCTAATTCTTATTACACACGCCATGCTGTCAGAGGTCCCGGCGCGGTTATTAAACCGGCGTGTTAACAGACAGCAAGCCCTCCATTACCTTCTATTTTTGTGTGTAACAATCATTGTTCTTTCTGCCATATATCACGCGAACAATCGCTATTGCAGTCTCCTCTCCCTAATATAGCCGATATCAAGCCCGGCTTCCATGTTACAGAAGGGAAAACATAATTGCCTGGCCTGTCGACAAGATCTGACACCTTGCGAAGAAGCCTTCGAGACGAATAAAGGCCCCACATGTTAGCTTGGTTATTTTCCTACAACGGAGGACAATGACTATGTAAATGTACGGGCGTGCACTTCAGTGGAATGTTTACTTCAAAGTCGAGGAGTCGTGTGTGAGAGAGGTGTGGCCAACTTGAGTCGCAAGTGCACTCCCTACCGACTGCATTGGTACATTATAGATTATTTATCTTATGAATTATTTTGAGTGAAATTAATTGTCTTCGTATCATAAAACAGATGAGTCAAAATATTATAAGGCACTAGAATTGCTAACTATCTTTGCAAGTTGCCGGATTCATCTAGAGGATATGATAGATAACTAAACATCAGAGAAATTTGAAACATCGCTCATTGAAGTGAAGACAATAAATTGCGGGCTGGCCTAATTGGATTCTATTGCAATTAATACCGGTCATCGCATGCAACTGTCTTATTACTGAAAACACACCATTTTTATGGATAACTCTTACAAGATCAAGATCCTCTTGAATACAGTAAAAAGAAATTTAAAACAGACGCATCGATAAAATGACTGTAACAGATCCTCGATCCCCACAATTCCGCAACACGATTTTTTCGTTCACATTAATCAAAACGTTTTTCATCGCCCATTGATCACTAGCCGTCGTTCACCGAATATTTGCACCTCCGCATATGGTCGTAATGCGGTCAGCGCCAGCACATTCTAATATTCACAAACTGCAACCACTTCCGCCGTCACAGAAAGGACCACAGAAGTAATGCACAAACGATTATGGGTAGTCCAGGTAGAGCACCGCGAAAATGGAGTGGGGCGGGGGCGGATTGCGTGTGTGGGAAAGGGGCGTGTTCGGGGCAGGAGCATCAGCGGGGGCGGGGCTGCACGTGATGCGCAAGTGAGACGGCGGGAAGATGTGTGTGGAGTCGGAGTGGAGTAGGAACGAGGGGCGAGCGGGTGCAAGAGGGCGGACTTTGCCAAGTGTGGAGCGGGGATAGAGGGGATCGTATGAGTGGGCATGCCCTGGAGCGACGTGAAGAGGTAGCAGAGACACGAGCGCGGGTGGAATCGGGGCCGAAAAAAGTTTAACACTGTGGGAGGTGGGAGCGGGACCGGAGAGGGGTCGGAGCGGGGTCGGAGCGGGGTCTGAGCGGGGTCTGAGCGGGGTCTGAGCGGGGTCTGAGCGGGGTCGGAGAGGAGTCGGAGAGGGGCGGGAGAGGGGTCGGCGCGGGGTCGGCGCGGGGTCGGCGCGGGGTCGGCGCGGGGTCGGCGCGGGGTCGGCGCGGGGTCGGCGCGGGGTCGGCGCGGGGTCGGCGCGGGGTCGGCGCGGGGTCGGCGCGGGGTCGGCGCGGGGTCGGCGCGGGGTCAGCGCGGGGTCGGCGCGGGGTCGGCGCAGGGTCGGCGCGGGGTCGGTGAGGGGTCGGCGCGGGGTCGGAGAGGGGTCGGAGAGGGGTCGGAGAGGGGTCGGAGAGGGGCGGGAGAGGGGGTCGGAGAGGGGTCGGGGCGAGTTCAGCGCGGGGCGCGGGGTCGGCGCGGGGTCGGCGCGGGGTCGGCGCGGGGTCGGCGCGGGGTCGGCGCGGGGTCGGCGCGGGGTCGGCGCGGGGTCGGCGCGGGGTCGGCGCGGGGTCGGCGCGGGGTCGGCGCGGGGTCGGCGCGGGGTCGGCGCGGGGTCGGCGCGGGGTCGGCGCGGGGTCGGCGCGGGGTCGGCGCGGGGTCGGCGCGGGGTCGGCGCGGGGTCGGCGCGGGGTCAGAGCGGGGTCAGAGCGGGGTAGGAGTGGGGTCAGCGGGGTCGGAGAAGGGTCGGATCGGGTTTGGAGCGGGGTCGGTGCGGGGAAGGTTCAAGTTCCGTTTTCAGTGGAGTCGCACCGGGGCTGTAGCGGGAACTGAGAGAGTGGTTGTACAGAGAAGTAGAGAGTGGGTGGAGCGGACTGAGACCGAGGTGAACATGCCGAGAGAGGGATGAAGCGAGCCAGGAGCGAGATGAAGCAGGCCGGGAGAAGGTGAACCCGCCGGGAGCGACATACAGTGGGCAGGGAGTGTCGTGAAGCGGGCCAGGGGCGGGGTGACGAGAGACGGAGCGGGAAATGAGGGCCAGGAACGAGATAACGTGGATTGAAAGCAGGATGAGAGCCGGACCGGGATGATCGGACCGGGAGCGGGTTAAAGCGGGACGGGAGCGGGGTGAAGCCGATGGGGGACAAGGTGAAGGGGTCGGGAGCTTACTGAAGGGGGACGTGAGTGGCGTGAAGCGGTCCGGGAGCGGGGCGATGCGAGCGGGGGGCGATAAAACGCTGGGCGAAAGCAGGGTGAAGCGCGCGAGGAGCGGCGTGAAGCGCGCCGGGAGCAGAACGACGCAGGCCGGGATCGGGCCGAAAGCAGAGCGAAGCGGGCGGGGTATGCGGCGGGCCTTCAGCGGCGTGAAGTGGGACGCATGAAGGCGCGCTGGGAGCGAGCGCGGACCGGGCGAGGCGCCGGGGCCGAGGGCGGCAGCGGAAGCGGAAGCGGCGTGGGCGGGAGGGCCTCGCTGGCGCGCGGTGTCAAGTGACGCCTCGTCGCAAAAAAGTGAGCGAGCGCTAAGTAACCCCGCGCCCATTTATCTCCCGGCTCCTCTCCGTCTGGCGGGCGGGGGCGGGGGCGGGGCCCAGAGCCTGATGAACGACGGCCCCGCGCTGCCGCGACCTTGCCTGCGTCCGCGCGAGGAGACGCGACGATTTTTCTTCGAGCGCCGCGCGCGATGTGTCTTCGCAATTGAGAAGCTAAGAAGGTGGGTGACATTTCGAAGAAAATTTGGGAAGGCACATACTGTTCATGAGAGTGGGACTAGTGAAGGAGGTAAAATATGTCATGTGGGAATGTTATTAATTTTTGTGAATACTGTATTCTGGAAAAGTGTGACAAGTGAAGAAGGTAAATTGTATGATTTGGGGATGTTATCAGTTTCTTATAATGCCAGAATCTGGCAAAATCAAAAAGAGTAGATAGATTCACCAAGGCAATAATATTTTGAAGTACATATCCCCGAATGGTATCTGGAAGTTAAGATCTTGAATACCATAAGCTGAATAACTCAAAACATGCATTGTTTTTTTTAATAGTATGACACAGCTACTCTCGGACCACTGTACCGCAGTGACTAATCACACATACTCGAAAGTCCTCGGACGAGAATCGTGCCTACTCCAGCGCATGGAAGTGGTGTGCTTTTTATCTTTAAAGGGAGTCCCCACATGGGTTTCACCTGCGAAGCTCATTAGGATTTTCCTACTCTGGCTCCATATGATGTCTGTCATCTCAGTTGAAAACCAATGATACTCCACAGCACGTACTTTCTCGCGTTATTTTTAAATTTCAAAATTTCAAAAATTTGTAGACTTCAACGAAAATGAGACCTGTGCCATTCTTTTAAACGTCTCTTGTTTTATACACGGAAAACGAGAAAAAATTAACCTGTTTTTGAGAAAATATTTTTTATTAATAGCATTTATTTTAAGTAAAAATTAAGCGTAAACGACTCGTTTTCCAAAAATAATGAACTCTTTAAAGAAAAAATCTCTATTGTTATGTTCACTATTGTTAATGTTAACTGTTTGCAATTTTCGAAAATACAGTTTGCCGGAAATGAGACTAGTACTCTTTTTTTACCGTACTTTGATACACACGAAGAGAAAATTGAAAAATCAATCAACAGCAATGCATCCATACTAGCTTAGTCTTCGAATTCTGAAGAAGCTGTTGTTACATTGCTGAGGGTAAGCCATAAAGGAATACCACAAATATCTTGCTATTGAATGTCGGGCTTCATAGTCATATTTCAAAACAAGTTGGGCTTATACGTCATTTCATTAACTCGCAATTTTTCAAAATTTTCTCTTCGGCCTATTTTTATGCGTGGACAGCTAACGTTTAAAAAGTACGTTGTGTGTTTGATGCTTCGTTACGTGACAATATCGGCAGTGACGAGACCTCATCGGGTTCGATCAGTGAAGTATAGAGAATAGTGGCAATACTTGCCAAACAAATAATAATGCCAATCTTTGCCATAACTTGAAGGTAACTCTAGAGTAGCAAAATTAAATACTTATGAAATAAAATAACACAATTATTTGAAAACACAAATAGGAAAGTTCTGATGAATAGTAGACATATATTTATTCGTTTTAATGAATGGCGTGTAAAATACTTTGAATACGATTAAAATCATTTACTCAAATCAGTTGAGATAACTCGAAAATGTAATAAAGGTCCAAATATTAAGTGATAGTAGTTACCCCTTTAACCTTCCATTCTCCCTATGTTACGCCAATCTTCTCGAAGAAAAAAAATGACGAGAGGTCAAATCGAACGCTTCCCTATAAAAGAGCACGTCACTCGTCCGTGACGTCCAGCAACCCCGCGTTCCATCCAAAGAATTTCGCATTCGATTCGTGCGAGGTCCGATGTTTATCTCGTCACGACGCGGCAACTTCTGTCGCCGAGGATTCGGATGTCGAAGTGATTCGTTCCCGCGGATGGTCATTCCGGGAACGTGACGGCTGTCAGCGTGCGCGATGGTGCTATGCGATATTAACACGAGGCGGGGATCGACAGCGGATCGACGGCGGGTCGTTCCGATGGACAGTTCCCGTTCGTCCAGGACGAGGCTAAAGTCTCGAAATCGAGATGGACAGATTCGTTCGTTCTGTGATGAGATGAGATATTGGAATGCTAAAATTCTGAAATCCCTGGATTCAAACAAAAATGGAGATTTGAAAACTGGAACCTGCGCGTGATTTACGTCATTCAAACTTCTCACAACGTGTTTCCATTTTGTTTTTGTTCCTCTTACGCTGTACGTTTTCAGGGGTTTTACATTTCCAGAATTTTAATACTCACATCAGACATCAACATTACGCTCCTAAATTTCGGTTCGTTAATGAAAAAATCTGAAGAGGAAAATAAATTAGAGTATAATGTACTAAAATACATCGAGGTCGGGGAAAAATCTGTTCATAATTCAGAGAACCAAATTTTATACGCGGAAAATCTCATGTGTCTGGGAAAATGCTATTTTATCAGTGTTGTCCAAACTTTACAATTTTAACTCAGAATTGACCAAAAGCAACCCTGAAATTCGAATAAAATAGATTGTTACATAGTCTCAATACAAACAATGTTTGTTCACATTATCAAAACTAAATATTTTGATAGCTCAAATACAATGCATTGTAATAACAATAAGAATACTTTGTGTTATCGAATGTTCGCAACATTTGAGTATACCAGTGGTTCGAATATTTCTATAACGGGAATATTCCAATAATAATAACGGGAATATTCATTCAGTAGCTCGAATCATCCAACATCTCGAATCTTCCACTACCTAATGATCCAATAACTCGAATCATCTAGTACCCCGTCCAATGTAATAGGAACAGAATATAATATACTTCTGCATGCGTCGCTCACAGTTTACCTCGAATCATCCTCCACTCATTCGATTTTACTTCGAATCATCAACTAGAATCATCCATCACCTCGACGTATCCAATACCTCGAATATTATCCTCCAAATTTCATTCAACATCCATACAGACATTTTTATCTACTCGTTCAATAGAAGTTCTAAGTGAGAGCGTGGGCTTCCGCGGCCGGAGTCAGTATTTACTTGGCTGTCGGGGTGACGCCGTGTCCATGGCGAAGGGGCCGGCGTTTCGGTCGCCATTCTGCAACCTTCCTCAGGGCGTAATGCATTAAGCGGTGACGCCGCGTCCATGGCGAAGGTGCCAACGTTTCGGTCGCCTTTCTGCGACCATTCCTCAGGGCTTAATGCATTACGCCTTGAGGAAGGTCGCAGAATGGCGACCGAAACGTCGGCACCTTCGCCATGGACGCGGCGTCACCCGGACAGCCTAGTAAATATAGAAGTTCTAAGGTTTTTTGGTGGCACACTAAATGATCCCCATAACATTGTTTAATTGTGCGCAGGTGATCGTGCCGGTGGAGGGCCGCACGTGGGGCGACATCTTCCGGCGCCTGGAGGCCGAGGAGCCGGGCGCGCTGCAGCGCTACGCCTCCTTCTCCGTGCGCAACGCCTACTTCTTCGACTCGTTCGGCGCGTCGGCGCCGGCGCCGCCCTTCCTGCACACCCTGCGCCACACCACGCGCAGCGCCAACTTCAGCCCCGAGGAGGACTCGGTCAAGAGCTTCGTGCGCACCTCGGCCGCGCTCACCGTCTTCAACCACTACGCCCTTCACCCGCTCACCCCCGGCGCGCCCCGCGCCCTGCAGCTCGACACGCGGCTGGCGCAGATGAACCACTACCGCGCCAAGTGCCCGCCCCTGGCGCGACCTGGAGACTGTAAAAACAACTATATGAAGTATAAGGCCGTGGATGATATCGTGCCCAAGCGGTTTGGGAAGCAGCTCAAAGCCAGGGTGATGCCGGTTTTGAAAAGGTTGAAGTTAATCGATTAATCTGTGAAAACCTCGTTGTTCATTAAGTTGGAATGTTGAGGAGCTTGTGGTGTTGGAAAATATTGTGATTAACACTCTACCTAAGAGGTTTTATCTGTGTTAAACACGGGCGATGTCAAAGATGAAAATGTTGAAGTTAATTGATTAGTTGGTCGCGTGTGCATCTGAGTTGAATATTTGTGCCTGTTCGTCAACATCGTGCTCAATAACTTTGATGCCAATCGCACTATGCAACTGATGTCAGTATTCTGAGAGTTGACATACATCGATGAGTACGATCCACACCAATATTATTCATCGTCCGATTTGTTCTCGGCAAGTTTTCTCACAGACGTTACGTCAACTTCCGTCAAGCACCAACTTCAGTCCCGAAAGAGATTTGGAGAAGAGCTTCCTACGCACTGCGGCCGCGGTGACCGTCTTCAACATCTACTACATTAGGCTCTGCAACAGCTGCCCCTGGCGTCCTTAGGGTCATGCAGCTCGACACCCTCTTCCCACAGATCAACCACTTCCACGCGAAATTCTCGCCGTTGGCGCGGCCTAGTGAATGCAAAAGCAACAACCTGAGGATCAAGGTGCAAATCGTACCCAAACGGTTTGGGGTGAAACTCAAAGTGAAGACGATGCTGGAGATAAGGAGGTTGAGATTTATAGACTAATCTAGGAGCTCCACATTATCCATCAAGTTGGGGTGATGAAGGATTTGTGTTATTCGAAAATATTGTGTTTAACATATTAACCAGTTTAGTACGGATCAATTCCATTGTTCGACAACGTAAGATGTTGATCACTGTGTGTTGGTGAGTCGTAAGTGCACCAAAAGATTGTGGAATGGTGATGTCAATGTTGACGATATTAATGGTTTTTCTTTGGTAATCGAGAAACCTCAGATGTTAATTGGAGATGTCTGTCTTATACTTTCCGCCAAATTAGAGTGCTTCGTGTATAATGCGGATAACAGCAGAGTTAATTTTTTAAGGCAGATCGATTACTTCATCTCTTTTGTGTATAGCGATGTGTTTGGGTGGACATTCTGTGTAAAGCGTGTGTGAAGTCACTGTCAAAACATTGGAAGTTGATGATCGCGTGTGTCTGTGAGGTGCGTGATTTTTTACGTTGCTGGCGGTGCTTGTGTTTCTGGAAAGTTTTGGCGCGAATCACTCGGCGTGGGTAATGCCGATTTGTAGTTTTCGAAATATGAAGATTGCGTTTTTTGTGTGTGAATCGTCTGGCTCTTCTGGGGTTGCTCATTTAGATTATTTCAGAGGACGTCCTTTAATGATGCACTTGAAAATAGCGCTGATTGAAGGGCTTTCAGCAATTCATCCCTCGAAGTTGAACTGATACTGATCGATTGGCATTGTGTAGAGGATACTTCTTGTCAATAATAATAAAAAGAATTTACACATTTAGAATACTGACCACGATATTTATCGGTACTATTAGATACTGTAGCAGTTACTCTAGGCGCTAAAGTCTATTGATCTAATAATTTCTATCAAAACCGATTGCAGACGTTTTGGTAAACAAAATAGAGCCCAGAGAATATACGTTGTCTCTTAGGGAATACCTATAAAAGACATGTCGAGTAGCTTCTTGCTGTCAAGAGAGCTTACGTTAGGTACACCTGAGAGTTATAAATCTCGTTATCTCCATTCGTTTGGCAAATCACGGTAAGAAGAAGTAATTCGAGAGACCCAAATTGCCTGGCACTACAGATATCTCATGCCATTAGTTCATCGAGAAAAAGTACATGAAAGCTTGGAGGATATTGCTTTGCATATGGAAATGTTCATGTCAGCTAACAGTGCTGTAGCTGGTATCGCAAGTCAATGCTTCTATCTTCGAACGAGGCTTCACATTGGCCAATCGTATGAATATTTGGTTCAATCTACTCGAGAAGTTCCTTGAGACTGACGCCAATCGATAAATATCAGTTAATTATGAAATTAATCAAAGTTTATCATTCTATTTCCTGAAGATTGTGTCACGCTGAGCTATTTAGGCAGCATTTACTATGCCACAGTGCTTAATAACTTGAAGCTCTACCAACGCTCACAGATTATTCGAAACAAAAAAGTTATTAGAGAATATTTTGGCAATTTCCTAACGGTGGGGAACATATTTCTACGTATGGAGAATGAATTGAGTCATGTGATTTGAACGTTCTTCAGCAATTTGCTACAACAGTAATTAACAAAAGTAAATTAGTCAGATAAAAATAATGAAGGGACAACAGAATTTGGAGCATTTGCTTTTCCTGAAGGTGTCTTATTGTGATGAATATTACTTTGCAAAAATGCTGTGAATACTCTCATTGAAATTTTGTCACCTGAATTATCAATATTTTGTCAACTGAAATATCAATCAACTGTTTATCAATATGCAAAAATTTTGATTTTTTAAAATTTTTTTTTGGAGATAATGAAAACTCGTTTTTTCATAAAATCAAAACCAAAGGGTGGTAATAGCAAACAAATATTTTAGCCAAGAGTAACATTCTATACTGTCGGAAAGTGTGGCGTCTCCCACAATACTGTAAGTATTGCGAAAATTTGCTTTACGGTATTTTTAGATATAATTAAAGTGTTTTCAAATAACTATAAACTCGGTAGTTTGAGACGGGTAAAGCCATAACTTCATTATCTCCCGAGATCTCGGGTGATTACGAACATTTGGATCAGTACAGGAAGTTTTAATTTATTGTGTAATTTAATGTCGCACCACTCAAACACCAAGGTGTTTTGAGGCCCAGGAAGTTGAAGTCGAGTCTCTATAGCATTTTGATCTCCCTCGTTCAGTACGCACGGTTCCTCGGTCCAGCATCAGGACTCACGCCAGAATGCCCTTCCAATATAACTCCCCAACCCCTAGGTCTTCCGACGTAGGATGCCGGACAAGACGCTACGCTTACCACGTAAAAACTACCTGCTGCGTGAGATGATTGGGTGAAAATGTACCCCAATCACTCCGAGACCGGGGCAAGTTCCTTATGAGTTACCTCGTGACGGGGTCATTGTCCAGACAAGTCATTGCTTCTAGGTCCACCTGATGCAATCCCTGCCCGCTTATCCACTGCACCTCTTTGGGTGCAAGCGAGAACCAAGTGGGCGTTGCCAGTTCTCTACCAGAGGTAGAACAGAAATTTTACCTTCACTCTCTTTTCAGATTAGGATATATTCGGTTTTGAGCCGTACATGCAACGATTAATTTGGCGTGTAGCTTTTTATGCCAGAATGCCACACCCAGAGTGCGTTGCCACCGTCGCGCCCGCCAGAATTCCTCTGGATACACGTCATCGCCCCCTTTGCCACTCCGCGCTCGTGGGCTACCTTGTACCTCGATCAGGTTTTTGCCTCATTCTTTGTGTAAATGACGCGATGACACTTACCTTGCTTCTGGACATAAATGTAGCTTCACTACGTTCCCGTGTTGAGCCCTTTGCCAGTTAACGAGTAGAGCCGAGAGGTGAGGATTGCTATTTTGATATCAGTTCGATAATATAAAACCCATAATTCGTTTACCGAAAAGAAAATACGTTATAATATATAACTCCGGAGCGAAAACGTTTAGTTTTCAAATGTTGCTAACCTAGTTTTGTTGGTACTTTTATTTATCTTTTAACTACGAGTGTGAATACTAAAATGGCGAGGTAGATATTCTGGAACTCATGGCCATGTGCGCAGATTTTTTAATTTTTTTAAATAAATGAAATTTAAATCTTCTACTGAACGCGGCCGCAGCCGGATAAATGCCGTGCCGTGGCTACCATAGTCGGATTCTCGGGGCGCGAATGGTATCACGGACAATTGAAGGGCGTGTTTCCAAAGTAACGTATATCTCTTTCCGTTTTATTTTCTAGTTTTATCTATCAGTACATACGTACGACCTTTTTCAATCATGCTGCTGACGAAGACAATATTAAAAAATCCCATATCTCCTATGTTAGAGAGTTTCCAAAAACCTTTCGTATCCCCTCTTATAAGGCTGGACGTAGATAGTTCCACTTCCTGAAAAAATTGTGTTTCATGGAGACATGCTTAGAAAATAATCTCCTACAGTGCTTTAATATTTACATTTTTCAGTCATGCTGCAAGCGAAGATAACATTAAAAAATCACGTATCTCTTAGGTTAGAAGCTATCTTAAAACCGTTGAATCGTATCCCCGTTTATAAGGGTGAATGTAGATAGTCTCACTTTCTAAAAAAAAAGGTGTTTTCATGAAGACACGTCACTTTGGAAATAAGCTCCTAAATTGATTTAAGAGCATAGAAAGGACACTGCGACAGTTTCACTCGGGGGCAACGGCTTCAATACAATCTTGCGCCGCCGATTTTTCCTGCTCTCACTGCAGTGCAAGCTGTTTAGTTTAGTTTCCGCGTCGCCAGGAGTTCCCGCGCGCTCGCCCGCGCCAGGCCACCGCTTCTCCCTCCGCTTGGCGCGCGGCCAGCGCGCGGGATTTATGCAGACGCTCGCGGGTTCGTTTCCGTCCGAGGTCGCTGCTGCGAAGTTCTCGCCGCGGCAGCCGACCCGCCTGCGCCGCCGACGTCTTCGCGCTGCCGTCTTATTGCCTCGCGGCACGCCGAACCCTCACCTGGTGACAGATTTTTTGTCACGTTAGTGGTAACATCAATCTTTTATACCGCCGATCCGGTGGCAGTAGTGCCGTAGCGATCTCGGACCGAAGGGCCGCGGGTTGGAGTCCCGCCTCGGGCATGGTTGTATTGTGTTCGTCCTTCGTGTCAATCTCACAGTTTCCATACCTTTACAAGCAATAGTAGTCGCTAATGACCTAGACGTTGATGCGACCTTAAATAACAAAAAAAATCCTTCATCCGCGTCGAGCAAATCATGAGCCACATCTAGAGTGGTAATTCTGTCAGGGGGAGATTGGTCTTAAATTCTGAAATCGTGTCGGAACTCGTGTCTCATAATAACGTATTACTATAGCTTCTTATTCGGTAGAGTTAAGTTAGATCGATTTTGCGAATTGGTAGTCGCGGATGTGATGCAGAGAAATGTAAAATATCTTCTCGTGCAGAGAACGCTCTATGTTTTCAGGGGGTTTAGATTGTTAGAATTTTAATTATCACATCAGACATTAACATTATGCTCTTAAATTTCTGTTCATTAAAGAAAAAAATCTAAGGAGGAAAATAATTTAGAGTATAATGTACTAGAATACATACAGAGATTGGAGATAGAGGAAGAAAATCGACGTTCCCAATTCAGAGAGCCAAATTTTACACACGGAAAAATTTGAATTTTTCTCGGAATATACGATAGTATCATAATTGTCAAAATTTAACACTTTTAACTCAGAATTGGAGAGAAAGACGCTGGTCAACTCGTAATGAAACTTTTGCAATATTTCGTAGAGGTTTTCACTTGGATAGTACCCGAACATAAACATTTTTCCTGTAACAAGAATGGTCACTTAATTTCACGACAGCATTTATGTTGATCATTTCTGACGGGAGTCTCAAGGTTGTCTTAGAGCGCCATTGCAGCAAAAGTTAGCAACACAACAATTTGGGAACAAAAGTGATGCCTTTAGATATCTCCAACAATGTCCCCCGAGAGCACGAGCGAGCGAATTGCAGAGAGCTGCAAAACTAATAAGGGAGCTAATGGGTAATGAATACCGTGACTTAATGCAAATTTAAAAAAAAAATACGGGAACTTTCCTTTCAAAAGCCATCGTGGTCACTTGTATAATATTTACTTTAATAATTACCGACCAAATCCCAAAGGACGAATTGAAATATCAACTTTTTTTGTCAAGAGCGATGCTGCACATCACTTACAATGGTCACGCTCTTGACTCTCAAGGGTTCGATGGATGAAAACCTCTCCGGAACTGTGCGAACAAAGGAAGCCGGCAACCCTTGCACGTTAACATTATTGATCGCTGCATGGTATTCAACATTTTTGACCCTGGATTAACCTCCCACAGGGAATGTAATTGAATACAGAATCTGTGCTAAATAATGAATACGAAGTTGATACATTAATTGAAAAGAGCGCGTGGTGCTTTTACTGTCCAAGTGATTTGGAACAGTACATGAAACATTTATTTTCACGCTGGTAATATTATTCCGATGAATTTATGGGGCACGTTGACACACGAATGCATTATATATACATTTCTATATTGAGATTAAGATATTTATTGACAGTTAGAAAACAAATTTGTTCATAATTTTCCATTTTTGATTCTACAGAGGCTTAAAAAATCTACGATAACACTTGTTTAATCCAATCAATTTAACTGAAAAAATGTTCACATTGAAGGCACCTGTGCTATCTATGACTTACCCTTTCGAGGTTTTCGCGCAATCAGTGCAACAAGGCTAAAAAGCAAGAATAAATTCATTAATTTTTAAATAAAAATATTAATATAACATTTATAAATATATAAAATCAAACATTATAGCAGGTTCTTGAACATCTTGTGATCAGTGAATGAGCGTTTCATAAAAAAGTATGTGAGTTCCAGTGCCCCTCTCAAGGGCACAAAAGTCGACGCAAAATAAATTGTTATATCTGTAAATGTGCAGTATTTAAAACTCAATATTCTAAGTGTATATTTGATGCATTCAATTATAGGACAAATTTCATAGAATTTCAAATATCACACGACGAAATACCGTTCACGCATCTTAAATTGTAGTACTGCCGATTACTCCGAAATGTATTAGAGAATAAGAAGGTAAAGAGAACCACCTTGTTGAGAATTTTGAACATTTTCTTGAGGTTTCGTTATTTTGCTAGATAAGAAAAGAGTAAAACGTTTCCTAGGCGATTCATTCCTAGGCGATTTATTAACCATTTACCGTTGAAAATGGTTACTATGACATAAAAACGAACATCACATGCTATGAAACATTTCCAACAATTATCGTTGCCGTCTTGTATTCATTATTCAACTACATACGTGGATAGAGAGTGGGATTCCAAAAATGAAGATTATGTGTGCGAATTATACACACTACCTTAAAATAATAGCATCTAGATTATTATTTTCGGATATCTACATCCGATATCTGAGAGTTCTCTTTCGGAATCTACCCATACGTTGGCCACCCCTGAGCAACGTATGGTCCGTCCGTCCGTCCGTCCGAGCGAGTTGGACGCCGCTGAGTGAAGTTGCAGGAGGGGGAGGGGAGGGTGGTTGCAGCCTTCCTCTCTTAACCGGCTCCCGGCGGTGCCTAGATAGCGGGAGCGCCGGCCGACCTGACTGCTGCCCGCCCGTATCACTTAAGTAAATACCCATTACGCGCGGCTATTGTGCGAACGCGCAGGTCAGGGCGGGCTCCGCCCTAACCGGTCTCTCTCCCGTTCCTGCGTGCCCGGCTCGCGGGCTATTGTCTCTCGGGAGAGCATGTCTTCCTCCTTCTGCCCTCTACGTACCGCCCCGCCCCACCCTCACCCACATCGCCCCGTCCCGCCCCCTCCCTCTCCGTTCCGCCCAGCCCCGCCCCGTTTCACCCAGCCCAGCCCAGCCCATCCCAGTTTATCCCCGCCCAGTCCCGCCTAGCCTCCCCCGCCCATCCCCGCCCCGTTTCACATAGCTCAGCCCATCCCCGTCCAGCCCCCGCCCGTTTCACCCAGCCCAGCCCCACCTAGCCCCGCCCCGCCCAGCTCCGCCTAGCTCCGCCTAGCCCCGCCCCGCCCCGCCCAGCCCCGCCCCGCCCAGCCCCACCCCGCCCCGCCCAACCCCGCCCCGCCCAGCCCCGCCCCGCCCCGCCCCGCACCGATTCACCCAGCCCCGCCCCCTTTTGTCCCACTATGATTCATCTCGCTTGTCCACAGTTGGTCGAATTCGATATAAAATGTTGAACTGCACTAACCTCAGTGCTATTTCTTTATCCATTCCAGATTCAAAACGAGCTCTAATTTGTAACTATCTTTCTATCTTCCGTCATACAGACTCCGCCGCGTCCAGTTTACGTTAGGAATGCAACATCGAAGTCGATGTTTTCAAAACATCCGGTGTTTTTATTAAATCATCGATGTATTTAACATCGAGTGTTTGAAGCCGATGTTTTTTAACTTCGATGTTTTGTGTTACGTGGTTGATTTTTTATTTTTGAATGAAAAAATTATATTCATAAATTGAGCATTCTGAATACAAAGTAATCAAAAATAAAAAATAATTAAAATAGAGTTTTTAAAATAGGTAAATAAAGTCTCTATAATTTTTGATATATCCAATTAGATTATAAAACTTTTGTTCATTGTCCTGATGATTTTTTGACTTAATTTTGGCAGTTAAAACACAATAAACACTGTCAAATTGCTCCCCCCCGTGACTGGAAATAGTTACTACAACGGTTTTAAAAACATATAATAATAATACATAATCTGTAAGAAATTTACGTTGTTTGTGCCATGCTTTATTCACATCAATGTTTCAATTTTGAACATCGATGTATTTTAGCCATCCGAAGGCACATAGTGACTTCCGCGCCCTCTTTATTCCTCCCGTTCGGCCTCGGCACCTTCTCACTCTTTCTATCTCCCCTCCCTCCCTCTCTCTCTTCTCACCCCTCCTCCCTCCCTCCCTACCTCCCCCACCCGCTCCGCTGGCTCTGCGGGTAATTACTCGCCGTTTGAGATCATGCGGCCGAGGCCCCCGCGGACACCGGCAGAGTACGGCGAGCGCGCCGAGTGTACACAATTTGCGTTTCCGTGTTCCCAAATAGATTCTAACATCCTATCCACATTGTCGATGGAAGTCGTTAATGCCGCTTGGAATCTGTTTCGTGTGTTTCAGTCGTGCCGGACGGAGCGTGCAGGATGACCTTTGATAGTTCACCTCATGTTTTGGGCTGCATGCTTCAGTTGACTTGGTACACGTAGACAAGTCACGAATTACATAAACGGTCAGGAACTACGACGTTACTTGTCTGTTGTTGTTTTTTTCAATGAAAATTCTTGTTAACAAGCTTTCAAAATTGTATATAGAAATATTTAATGAAAACAATTAGACTGGAAATCAAGAAACCTTTAGTTTTAAGATTCAAAAAGCCTTCAGGTTCAAAGAAGCATAAAAGTATGTTTAACATCGGCGGATTAGTGATGAACAGAATTTGTAATTCGTGTTCCCTAGTTGATCCTACATCATAATAGTGCCCCTGGAAATCATTAAAGCTGGTTGGCGTCTGCAGGACATACAGTTTTGTTTTGTTGGGCGGCTCAAAGGTTGTTCGTTGGCCTTGTGAGTTGTCTCTATTGTTTTATAATGTACACTCAAATTAACGTCTTACACGCAGGTACCTCACGACTCAAAAGATAAACACCAACGATGACGTAATTAGATTAATTTTTCAGTGATGAAGAGTATTGTTAAATGGTCATGTCAAATTTTGACGTAAGAAAATTAATTATTGGGGAATATAATTAAAGTGTAGAAAGAAAATTCGTATTATGAAACAATTTAAATAATATTTTATGAAGAAAGCTATTGAAAACCCAAAGGGAAGTTAAAGGTTCATTTAATGATTATTAAGATAGATAACAAAGCATGACGCTCAATTCATTTGCAGGACTCGTATCCAGTGTGATCTCAAATTTGAACGGGAAGACCCCCGGGAAATTATTTGGTAAAAATAATGACATAAGTTAGTAAGTTTTTCTTTTTAATTTTTTTCATATTCACGTGTAGATTAAAATTGAAGAATTATAATCAAAGTTGTAAATTCACTTAATATTAGATCAAAATTACAGATATAGCAGACATTTTTACTTTTATTGGTTCTTGAGGAAAATGTGTACTCTTAAATAAGCAGGTAGTCAATTTGTCTAACTTTGCTTGAATCAACCAACAACGAGTAACGACGGACTATCAGAATTGTGGCTGAAAAGGTATACGATAAAGCGTGCCAGGTAGCAGGCGTGAAAAACAACCACTACATAGGTCCCCTAAATCAGCTTCGTCACGAACATGAATTTTCTACCTCCCCGTCATGCTAAGATATTTTAGTCGGGAGCTTTCTTGGTGACCGCGGGCAAAGAAATCTTCCCCGATATCCGGGAGTGAGTAAAGAAGTGGCAAAAAATTGATATTGCATGTTTGATGCGGAAGTTAACACTCTGGTACATTGATTATCCATTTATTTTCTTTTTACAACTTTCACGAAGACCATCACATTTTATGACTTGACGTAATTGCATTTCAAAATACAGGAACAAATGAATATATTGACAGAAACATAATGAGCAAATAGCTTCAGCATAATCTATGTGTAACTTTAAAAATCATACAATATAACTATATTTAATTGGTATCACCCATTAAAAACTTCTTTAACAGCGCAATCAATTCTAATATTTCCTTGCGTTACACCTGTGACTAATAACTCGGCAAATTATCATCAATCCAGTTCAGAAAGTTGTAAATGTAACAAACGTATGATTCTCCAATTCCTTTCCAGAACACACCATATTGTCCTTCGATAAATCAACGCTCACACTCCAGAACAATAGCTGGACTGCGTCGTAAGACTCGCAGTCAAAGCCAGGCGATCCGCCAAGAACAAAGGGCCCACCGCTGACCGCGCGAGTAGCCACAAAAGCGACCGGTGGCCGCGGAGGCGGCGGCGGCGACAATACCCAGAAGAAAAGCAGCTCGCACGAATGGAATCGCACTTAGGGTGCCAGAGTCGCCGCATCACGCTGTTTGCTCAGGTGCTGGCAGGAAACCCCGTCGTTTCACCCGAGTCGCTGCCTCTTGCGACGCTAGCCGCCGCGCGATGCTCTATTGTTTTCCCATTATTCCCCAGAACAGTTTTTTTTTGTTCTTCTTCCGGAGACGCGCGTGCTGTATCGATTCCGGGAACGGAACACGCGTTTTTTGTGTCGCGTCATTCGTTTTCCTCACCGAGCTCTACAATTTTTATCCATTTTGCGTTCTCGCTTTCGGAGGGAAAATGGAGTTCCGAATCGGATTTCGTGACTGTGAAATCGCCGACGAGGAGGCGGGGGGGGGGAGAGGTCGGCGGGGAAGGCGCAGCGGAGAGCGGAGGGATGGGGTGGGCCGGGGAGGTTTTGGGCTTGCTATCAAATGAGGTGAGGTAGAGATGCCTGGGAGCTTTAGGCAGGTCGTGGATGGGGGAGAGAGGGCGATGGGGCGGGAACTGAAGAGGGATCGAATGACAAGTGAGGGGAAGACGATGACGGGGTATGACGATGAGAGTGAAGATGAGATTGAGGGAGAGGAAGTCGATGGGGGAGGGGAAGACGATTAAGGAGCGGAAGACGATGTGGAAGGAGAAGATGATGAGGGAAAGGTAGACGATGGTGCAGGGGAAGACGATGAGGCAAGGGGAGACGATGAGGGAGGGGAAGGCGATACAAGGATGACAATGAGGATGGGGATGCCAAAGAGGGAGGGGAGACCGATGGGAAAGAGAAAGACGATGAGGGCAAGGATGATGATGGATGGAAAGACGCTGAAGACGGAGAGGACGACTGGAGCAGAATTGGCATTGAGGACGCAGGTGGGAAGGGCACGCAGAGTGAGATGCTGAATAGGGAGGGGAGGAATAGAACGAACGGGAGGAAGAGAAAGGCGGGGAGGGCGAGAGCTCGGAGAGACTGATTCGGGAGGCGCGGGACGGGGATGATGGAAGGCCGCTGAGCAAAGAGGAGCTGCTGTGACTGGCCGCCTCCGACTGATGTATTGGTTTTGTCGCAGACAAACTAGGATTGCAAACTGAAGTAGGTTCGGCACTGGCTATGCCTTCTGAAAGTAGTTAACATTGCTACTTCTACCACCAGGAACAAGTCAGCCGATTTAACATGAGATTGTTATGTACACGATGATGATTATCCTTAACTAATCGCCTTAAATTATCATCAAACATTGTTGCAGATGATGCAAAATTCTTTATTTTTATATTATGTAAGACGTTAGTTGAAATACGATTTTTTTAATACGATTTGTGTGTGTACCTGCAAATTATATCAACTGAAAGGAACTATCGCGTTTTGCGCTGAGAGATGACAGTGCGATTATGTGAGAAAAAATCTAAAAGTTCTTACTACAGGCTGAATCTGTATAAACGTACATTTGTGAAGATTTGAATTCAAGAGTTTGTCTTCATCCTAAGAACTTGCTTTCGATTAATGCTGTATATTCCATTCTATTAATAGAAAGGAACAAAAAGAAAAAAAAAGACAACAAATCTTGTACGCATTCTAGATAATTATTTTGTAAGCTTGTAGATAAAGCACGCACCAGAAAATTATTTGCTTTTTGCAAAGTCAAAGTATGATTCAGAAATTCCCAAAAGTTGAAACTCAGCCTCTCGATTTAGCCCTTTTGTAACAATTTTAGGGATTACAATTTAAAATTTTTGATTTTCACACTTAAATATATTCACACTTATTATAATGCGAAGAAATTAAACTTCATAGTAATTAAACTACACAGCGGAGGTGTACTACTTTTTGTTACACTAAGCTTTCCAGTGAAGAGAGCAAATTACATATTTTGAAATACAACTTCGGACCAATTTTTAAATATACTACTTTTCATAAGAACTTAAATTTTTCATGAGAACATCAACTTTACGAAGGAGTTACCATTTTACAAATTCAAGGAAAGACATCTGAGCTTTCTCACTATTCCATACCAGAATGAAAGCAGCAGTCAGCCATGCAATGTTTTTTTTCATCTAACACATCCAACGTTTTCGAAGTGCAAAAACTCTAGCGATTCAGGTGATTTCCTGAACCACGAACACAGCCGTTTTAAGTACAATCTTACGACCCGGTTGCTTGAGACAGTACGAACCCTCCGAAGCAGAACCGGTTGCAGTGCTTTCCGCGCTTCAGTGCAGCGAAACGCGGCGGAAAGTGAGTGGCTCTGTAACACCAAGTGCTTATCTCGGTCCCCGAGGGTGGACGCCGTACAATTCCCAAGGGTCTCGTTGCCAGGAAGTCTGGCAGGGCTCTCGTCGCTCATTGCAACGTGTGGCTAGCACGTATCATTTGTTTGATGTTGGCAATTCTATTTTTTCAGTGTTTTAGTATGATATCAGAAGCTTCGTTGCATATACTTGCAAATACGTATAAATATTTTAAACTGAGAAGTACTCAATTCATTCCAAACCCAAAAAATTAACCCACTTAGAATTCAGTAATATCATTGGATAGTGTGTCTCTCAGCCCATGTGACACTCAGTTTTTCAACCAGATTTACAGTAGTCTGCAGCAATGGCGTGGCATGGTGAGCTACATGTCAATATCCTTCTATGTATCTACAACATTTGGTATCAGACATTCAGTATCATTATTGCTTGTAGCTGTATGTGATATCCGCTCTTGAGTGGCAACAGTCTTTCAGGAAAAACGATGTATTTTGAAGCAATGGTATTGCATGTAGAGGTTCATCTCAACGTGACCTTAAGTGGTGTGACACCAATTCTGCGAGGCGCTTCAGAATGACAAGACTCTAACTGATTTTAAGCTAATTTTACTGGGGAGCATTACGAAACTTTATCAAGTAATATACGTAAAATGCAAATTAAACTATGTCATTTTGTCCATAGAATGTTTTCTAGAAGTCTGATTTGACAACTGTTTTATTGCGGTGTACGTCTCACAATAAAGAGTTGGAAGATGTCTAACCATCGTTTTCGTCAATAACGTCACTTAGAGCCCTGTCATTCTGAACGCGCGAATAACCGAGGCAGTGTGCGCAGCTGTTGAGATGCCTCTCAGTGGCGTGGAGCGGCGTGGCGTGGAGTGGCGGAGCGGCGCCAGAGAGCCAGACGCGACTCGCCCACCGCCAGCATTCCTTTCTGTGATATTCCCGAGTGGCAGATTGTATACGCTTATTACCTCGCATCTGAGATATCTCTGAACTCGGCAAAAAGGAGGACTTCAGCGGCAAGGGAGGGGCGGGGCGGGGCGGGGCGGGGCGGGGCGGGGCGGGGCGGGATGGGGGAGGGAGCGATTTTGACCTCTTGGTCGGATGGCGGTGCACGGGAGACAGTTCCCCCTCCTCCCCCGACCCGGTCCCGTCCCCTTGTCCCTCCCCTTCTCCGTCCCCGCGCCCGACTCCGTCCAAGTCCCCGTTCTTGCCTCCGATCTCCTGCCTGAAGCCGCTGATGGAAACAGCAATTATACAACCTTCACAATGAAAAGAGATTATTTTAAAGATGCTGGCAGGCCAGTAAATGGCAGTCTGGCTGAGCGAAAAATTATTTGTATCTTCGGTATTATTTCGGATATCGTCTTTGAGAATACAAAGAAACCCTTCAAGTGGTAAATAAAGTTCACTCAATTTCTTCGTAAAGTTTCCAATTTTGAGAACTCTCCTGAGTTAAGGAATGTAAAAAATAATTTCTGATCAAAATATACTGATCCAAAGTAAATGTACGTATTACAATATTAGAAAGTGTGCAATTAAGATACTTTTCTTCATTTATGTAATAACTATTTGTGTTTCTAGGTATCTAAATTGTCTCCATTATTATTGTTTTTATGTTTGTAATAAGGAGACACAGTCGGTTTGGCTTTAATTTGATACACACAACATTGAGTAATTTTGAAAAAGGATTTTCTTTCATTTTAAAGAGTAGAGTTGCTTTCAAATTTGGTATTTTTCTTCTTTTTTCAACGAATTGAATAGAAAAGCATTTACAAAATAAAACATTTTTTATACCATAAGAAAAAATAATAAATTTTAAAATGAAACTTCGCCCGGCATTTGATGCAATATAATTAATTTTGTGAACTACTCCTAATCACTGGCGTTTTTTTAACGGATATCAAACTTAAAAGCCATAAAAAATTTAAAAAATTTAGAAAAATTAATCTATCTTTCCTTTACGCTTCCGACTACAACTAAACATTGTATTTGCATGATGCCAGAAGTCATTACAAAAACTCTCTTTCAATTGTGAAGCTGAATATAAGGGCTAGCGAGATATATTTTTATTTTATTGGATGTTATTAACTGAAATTACAGAGGTAACACATCTATTATACGATAATTTTACTGTCTCTATCATGAATGTGAAAGTGTACCAATTTAGAGTGAAAATTACAGGCAGCAACAAATTATTTAGAATGAAAAGCAATTTTACGTTGGTTGTTTGTCAAATGTGAAAATTCAGTTCTAATCAATCACAGGCATAATTATTCTGAAATTTACATTCATCAATCTGCATTATATTAGTATTAATATGATGGCAAATGTCTTTCATTATTTTTATAGTTTGGCATCGATAGTTTTTGCTTGTTTGTGGGCTGCTTTTATGCCGTGGAGTAATTACCCTCAAGTTTAACACGAATAAAAAGTGTTCCCGTTGTAATGAACATCATGCATCTATACAATACATATTTAAAATAGTTTCAGATCCTACTAAAACGAAATATTGATAATATTTTGACTACGTCAGCAAAACTAAATACCATGAAAATAACAATAATTTTAACATATTTTAACATACCTATTAATAAATGATAACACTATATTTTGACACTTTATCCTTTTAAAACGATGCCGGAGGCGGTGATGTTATCTGTGGAGAAGGCTGAACGAAAAAGAAAGGATTTGACATGGTTTTCGAGGGAGAACCAAGCGGTCTGTGGCGCGCTCAAATTATCTCTCCAGAGAGCGGTATTTCGCAGAGGAAGACTAAGACGACTGCATTAATTCGTTAGGTTTGTTTACTTTGTAAATTCACAACAACGCGCAATATAATTATTCGACAAAACACAGCCCCTTTTGAGACAAATCGGATTTAATACTTCGTTCGTGAAGTTCAAAGTTCGAATGCTCTGATTCGAGGTTGACCTCTCTTGCTTTTGCGTTTGTGAGAGTTTGTAGTTGTGGAAGGATTTTTTTCCTTAACAGATCCTAAATTATTAAAAGGGAAACAGGAGTGAGAATGTAATGCCTTTAAATAAAACATTTGTAACAGACTACATGAAAGAAACAGTCTTCTCTTTTCTAAAGTATTAAATGACTAAATTAGTAAACATGGTCTTTCCAAGAATTCTTCGAGAATTTAATTTTCGTATTTTTTGCTTTACGTTTAACGATATATTTGTGTTAAGGGGAAAAATAATTTCTTTCAGAATATACGCTTTTTTTCGGGGAGCATTCACCTAATTGCATTCGCTGACTTCTCCGACACAAGTAAAGTTGCATCGTGCTATCACACAGGGGAAGCACAGACCCTTGCCATGGTAGCTGACGTAGAGCGTGCGATGTGCAGGCGGGGTTAACGTGACAAGTGATCCACCATCTTCTGACACGCGAACTACAACAGCGAGACAAAAAGCACGTGCTTCCACCTCCATCCACACCTCCGCTACCGCCACCGTCACAATCACCACCACGTCTCCACCCTCACCCCCGACGCCACCACTGCTGTCTCTCTCTCCGCTGCCGGCACCATCCACTTCCCAAACACAGTCACCGTCGTCACCGCCAACGCCCTCACAGACCCCGTTCTCACCTCCCCCACCGACACCGTCCCAGCCATTATCCTCACCGTGACTATCACCACCATGCCTCCCCCTCCACCTCACCTGCGCCACTACCTCCTCCGTACCCAACACTGCTATCCAATGCCCGCTATTGCCACTCTCCCCTTTCCGAGAACTACCACCACCCTCGCTGTCTCCACGATTTCCTCCCAACCTTACCCCCGCCCCCTCCTCGGCTTCCACAGCTTCCAATGGCCATACACAGACGCCTCACGCATATCAGGCCCTCACCACCCTTTCCCCACCCCTCCCGCAACCCCATCTCCTTCACCGCCTCTTCCGCCCTCCGCGACAAAAAGCACGTGCTTGCACCCCACCGCCTCCACCGCCCCCGCGCGGCAAAAAGCGGTCCTTGAGAGACTCTCCGACACTCGAAAACCCCTTTCGCGATGATTGTACTCGACGGGGCCTCCACAGACAACCGCCGCCTGCGACACAGCCTCCGTCCCTCTTCCTCCTTTTTGCCGAGCCCCGCGATGACGAATGCATTATACATCAGCGCACGGCACTTGCCGCTCGCCTCGCAGACGCGAAGCGACGCGACGCGACGCGACGCGACGCGACGCGGGGCGGGGCGACGTGGTGCGGCCGTATGTCGCCTTGTATGATACCGCCTTCATAAATGTGTAAGATATGATAATAAAGTCATTTCGTTTTAGATACGATGTACGCCTACTTGTTTTATTTATGTGTGTGTGTGTGTATCTCTTCCTCATAAACTTTTCCCTGCCTCTTATTATGAAATATTCAGAACGCATCCTCGCCTTAAGTAAATAGGAGGGACGATGACGCTCCTCTGCTATTAAACGCTATAAAGAGAATGGTTCATTTCGTGGCGTAGTCATCTTGCGGCGTTAGTTATAGACCCGCATCCGGAATTCCTGCGTTTCATTGCTACCCAGTGGGAGGAGCTGGGTTGGAAAATTCCTTACAATTATTACTCGACCATATTTTCACACTTTTATTGCCGCACAACCAGTCATCAGCTTATTCAAATAAATAAAATAATACATTAACTGCGGTATTTTTTTGTTTTGATCGAATTTATTTATTAATAATGATATAACTCTTTCGTCGGGTAACTGCTTTCAGAAGCAGTTCAGTCAAAAAACTCGTTGGACCTTTTTTTTCTTAGCGAGTGAGTTTTCAACTTGTAAGTATTTTACTTCAAAATAGAAAAAAAAACATTTAACCCTCCACATATTAAAGTATTCAAAGCATAAAATGTCTGGACAAAATGTCTTTACGTGTACGCAAAGGCCTATACTCGAGTATGAGCGAGATGATGAAGTTTGGGGGCATATTAGCACATTAGCACATTCGGAAGGCACAACTTTACCATTTAAAGTGCGAGAAAAACATGAATACAATTGAACCACACCTATAAACGAGCTATTTTTTCGTATTGCCATAACAGTTCAATCACAAAAAACCTACTGCTCAGGTAGTTGCAATAAAAGACACTAGCTGAACCCACACAAACATCCCGCACTTCGTAAATCACTTTTATAAAAGTGAAAATAGTTTCATTGCGTATCCTAACTTCGAATTAAATTGCAGTACTTTGTACTCGGCATTGTGCGTGAATAATTGTTCTAAAACTCGTATTGTTAAGCGCAGAGATTCAATTACACACAAAATCAAGTAGACTTTAATTTGATCGGGCTTGTCATTTCTGTTTCAATTCCCTAAATTTAAGTTTACAATTTACTGGTCGTTTCTGACCACTCTAGCAACAGACCAGAAGAACTAAATCTCCAAAACAAAACAAGTATAATAAAGATATAATTTTGTACAATACTACTTAAGAAATGTAATAGGGGTCCCAACGTTCCCTACAAAACATGTGTTTCTTTAAGGCCCAGTACAGCGTGGTATTGCACAGCCTGATAAGCGATCCGCACGAAGTTTTTCAGCAATGTAGGCTTGGACACCATTGTGAAGAATGAGGGTCTGCAAGTTTATGAAACACAACGGCACATCCCATCACCTGTGAACTTTGCTTTGAATTATATTTATTTTCGATTCTTTAGGTGCATTGACCTCTTTCTCAGTACCGTAGGAGCAAAGAGTAAAAACCTGCAAAATTGTACAAAAGAAATGAAGTGCCCTTAAATCTTAATCCTTAACTGAGGCGTGTGTGCATACTTCGCACAGTTTTTAATAACTATCAATTAAATATGAGAGAAAAGCAAATATATTAAGCTGATTAAAGAACTTAAATTAAAATTACTTTTTTCATTAACCGTAAAATTGTTTCTCAACGAATGATTCGTTTTATTGTGAAGGTTAAATTTGCAATTTGTAAGACGTCAGAAAAAAAAGTTAATTACATCTTACCCCAATATTTGTGGGTTTTGTATTTTAAATATGAAGTATCATACTACCGCAGTTATCACATGAAAGGGATTTTGGATGTGATAGAATTAAAATTAAAATGTTTATTATAAATACACCAATAAGATTAGGAGGGTTGCACAAGCGCATAAGAAGTATGGGTGGTGATTCAGGAGGATGGGGAACGCATGTGGGTAATGCACCCCTCCCTCAAGTGAATTTTTTGTGAATTTACCTTTCAAAACAGTTACCACATAAGGATCGCGTCATATCGAAAGACGTATGCCCGAATTTAAGATTCTTTCTTTTTATTTTCTCGCCCTTACTCGTAAGAAGAGAAAGTATTGTAATCGTGCACCGGAATACGGCGAATTTTCGACAGAAAACCTTTTATTAGTGAGTCCTGGTAATGAAAAAATGTTTATATATGTTTTTGTTCGTACATATAATTAATTACATCCTCCAACAAGTTGTATAGTTAGAATCCATGTTTTGTGAGTCCTTCATACCGAAAAAGTGTTCTATTTTTCAAGACGTCAGTCCATCTGTAAACAAAACACTAGCGCATAAACAACGCACGAAAAATCGATTGGCGGCAAAAAGTCTGTTTGTGGACAACGCTTAAACCGTTCAGCCGATTTTCTTCAAAATTGATATTCCCCAATCGATTTAGAGACCCTCTGAATTTGACAAGGTTATTTTGATTTTGGGGAGTACTTTACATGAAGCTTCAATTACACGTTCAAAATTTTCTCAAAAATCGAAAATTTTGGAAATAAACTATGTTCTTAAATAGTGTAATAAACGAAAAAGAGAATGGAATAGGACTTATTTTAGTTCATATACACCATTTTCATACTTGCACAAGTTCAAAAAGCTTTTCGACGTCTTCCACAACTACAAACAAAGAGAGATACGTTTTCCTTAATACAATCTGTTGTTGAAAGGCAATATGGACACAACGTCAGGTGAAATTTTTTGAAACTGATTAGTGTATTTTCGCGAAATTTGGCGTGAAATATTTGCACTTTCCCAAATTATTCCTCCAATATTTAAAACATTTGTCTCCTCGTATGTATCAAAGAATGTTAATAAAGTGGCGCTAGTCCTATTTTCAGCAAACCATCTGTACTTTCGAAAATTGCAAAAAGGTAACATTGCAAAATTACAAATTTGAAGATAGCGATTTTTGACTCCAGTGAAAACTGCTCCAAAAAATATGATCTCTAAAAAATGTCATGTACTATGTTTGAAAGAACCAGTAGTTGTCTTGCAAAATCTGTCTAAAGAAATGTAAAAAGTCCTAAAAAACAGCTCCAAATATTTTCTTCAATTTTTTTTCTACAAATAGAACAACGTTGTTTAAAATAATGGTGCAGATATGATTTTGGTAAAAGTTTCTAAAATTGAAAAAGTTAGAAATAATGCGAGACAGTTTGTGCTGTTAGTTAATTTAAGTCTAACATTTTTTTAAATTCTTAATCATTTTAAACACAATTATGAGGGGAAGTGCGTACTAAAATCAGCATCTTCAATTACTTTTGTATCCGCCTCAAGAGTTTACAAATCTGTCAGTTATATCATACTAGTTTCCTGCTACGTTTTGAAGATTCGGAAATGGCAATCATCTAAGTGCGTGTCGTCCTATTCCCCAGCTCATGGTTCGGTCTACGGTTCGTTCAGAAGCATTTACTTCGGAACCCTTATAAATATTCCAGTTATATATAGATCCGGAACAATACATTTTGTAACACAATTTATCAAAATTTTCTAGTAAAACAGTCGATGAGGTCATGTTCCATGTTTTGAACTTCAGAAAGAAGATAATGCAGAACTCTTCATGAGATATTTCACAGCGGAGTCATTATTTTGTAGGTGTTTGTAATCATATCCAAGTATCGTATAGATTAATACAACAGAACTGCAGAAAATAATCAATTTAAATATTGTACCACGAACATGATCCCTCGCCGTTTCTAGAAGACAGGCTCCTAATATATTCCGCCAGAGGCCAGCAGCGGTGCGGTAGAACCACAGTTTACACCTATTACAATGCTTTTGGTGTAAACATACAGAAGTGCCATGGTGAACGTAAAATTAATGCAACTGCGTTTGTGACGGAATACTTTTTTATGGATTACTGACGCCAAGGTTTGAATATAATTGGTGGCCTATCTCCTCACTTTGAATAGTCTATAGGAAGTTCTACTTCCCAAATGTGGCATTACATGCGCACGTTTTCTTAAGACCCGGAATATCTATTCCCACTCCTTTGCCAACACTAGTTGAATAAGGAATAAAGGATAGCAACGAGCGCTGTAGAAAAAAATATCATCACCAGGAACGTTCACTCCCGTGTAATAAAACTATTTACCATCGAAAAACGAATCACAAATTTGTCATACAATTCCTTAAGCCAAAATAACCTAACTCTCCACTCCTCTCGCAACTAGGTAGTAGTTGTAGGTGTAGGTGTAGGGACGGCTCAAGAAAACGTGCGCGGATAATTAAATTTTATTTTCACCTGACAGTGTAACGTACTATTGACTAAGTGTACAATTATGGAATTTATTGATTTCTTTATTTTCATAATTGTCATATTCTTTAGAATTTTATTTTATCAGTGTGTTTTGGATCTGTAAACATAATTTTACTACTGATGAAAGAACACATTATTACTACTACACTGCACGCGTGATATTCTCGCATATCTCCGTGTTAAATGCCCTATAAGAACAGTGTTGATCGGTGACTCGAGCGTTTCGAGGCGATAAAGGAACAGTACACCGATTACATTCGACACTACATTCGTGATACATTTTTATTCTGCTAAATTATGGTTAAAAAGGAACGCTTTATACGAGTATATTTTAATTTCCTCTCGAATATAACTACATATACATCATGTGAGTTAGAATGGTTTATTTTTAAGAAAACAATTTAAATATAATGGATGTTGTCCATTGAAATAGAAAAATGTCATGAGAAATAACAACTATTTCATTATTTTTCATGAAAATGTTTAGAAACTACAGATCTCCATTAGTACAAAACTACACAAATTAAAAACGAGATTCTGAATGCTTGCAGAAAGGCTTGCTGAGGGAACAAAATTTGTAACTAAACAGGAAAATAAAAAAAGTAAGGTGATACATATTTTATTCCACAATATTACACATTATTTTCAAAACTACATCTGCAATATTTTGTCTTATTTTTCTTACTAATAAAACATTAACATCCCAAATGCTAGAATTTAAAATTGTTGTCTTGCTGAAGTAAATCTCTGTTGGTAAACTTCAACAAACTTCAACAAAACTTCAACAAATCAAAACTTTTATTCTCCAAAAAAAGTTTTCAAACTGTTTTTTTTCACTTCACAATAACCACTCACAATATTCCTGCGAGAGTGAGTAATTGCTGAGTGGAAATTTTTTTCTAAGCAATTAATTTTCCAAATTCTGTCATTAGAACTGTTCGCAGTGTGACATTTAAACGTTAAAACTGACACAACACACATATAATATTGAAATTAATTTGAACATTTTCAAAGCAATAAACCTTTTTGACATGTCTTCCTCTGGGATACTACTCAACCCGTTTTTGCATTTTCACAAGCTGCAACTCTATAATTTTAATACACAACCAAACATACCGTTTGGCATTCACTTCTGCTAAATCTATATTTAATTCCCTCACACGTATTTCTGCTAGACGTGAAGTTTTCGCTAAATGTGAGGCTGATATTTCATTTTGAGGAGTTCTGGATCTCAGATCAGGAAAATATCAAGAAAAAACACGAATTATTTACAAATGCTTAACCAGTTGTTAAAAAATGCAACTTCAGAATCAGTGTACTATAACAACGCAATCCGGAAAGCAAAAAAGAACCAGGATCGCTAGATGTACTATGCACGCGTATCCCTCAATAACACCCCCCCCCCTAAAAAACGGGCTGAGCTAATGTACTATATAATATGTACACTGTGTCTTCCCACTATGGCGGCAGAATTGTTACCTAACAGATTGTTCCTAACAAATTCTGGTAGAAGATTATAATATTTTATTAAAATTTGAATCAAGTGCTTTAAAAATAATAATCTTGAACACCGTGGTTTATATAATATTGAACTTTTCCCTCTTTCACAAGGATAAGAAAGTCCGGGCAATGCCGGAGATATATTGCCCGGACTTTCTTATCCTTGTATATATATATATATATATATATATATATATATATATATATATATATATATATATATATATATATATATATATATATCGCAGAAGGACGCAGAAGGAGTAACGGATTAGAGGGAAAGTTGAAAGATAAAATTGTGTTATATTTCAGAAGGAAACAGTTGCCGAACTTTTTTCCCACCACAAGGAATTTTTAGTGAAGATATGGACTAACCTTCTCCTCAGGCTCCTCGTCTTCACGTTCTTATAAATAGCATTCATTTAATAAGAACTTCGACAATTGTCCTTTATATATGGACTTACTTCCATACTCAAAGAAGCACAATTCCGTGCATGACTCATAATTCATGTGAAGTTTGAATATCAGGAAATGCAAATGACACAGAAACGTGTAGGGTCGGTGGTAGGAATGGACAGAAACATTTCGATAAATGATACCAACATTATAATATCTACCTAGGAAATAAGTTGACTCATACCCAAGAATACGTCGCTACTGCAAGGTAATTGTTCTATAAATGTGCCGCATAGACTTATCCCTCGCAGTTCTTCGGTCGCCATGTCAGCGTGCACGTGGTTTTTCAGTGTCATGTTACTTTTACAGAGACTTGAACGCATAGAACTAGCATCATCTCCAACATTAACAGCCGCAGCATCGCCGTCTCCGCCGCCCCCGCCAGGTGGCGTCGCGGGGAGAGAGGTGGAGTGCAGCGAGGGGTGGAGGCTGTGCCTGCTGCTGGGCCGCCTCCTGCACCGCCCCAGCGGGCGCTGCTTCGCCCCGGGAGACCCCGCCCCGTGCGGGGGCGGCGGCAACGCGTCCTTGGCGCTGGACGCGCGCGCTCTGCGGCGGGGGCGGCTGCGCGCCGTGTGCCGAGGGGGCCGAGGGGGACGGGGCCCCGGGGCGGCGCCGGCGCCGCAGCAGCCCCAGCGGCCGGGGCGCTGCGCGCTGCCCGACTTCTCCCCGCCGGAAGCCGCCACGCTGCGCGTCAACTGCAGCGAGGGGGCGCGCCTGTGCCTCCCGCAGGGCCTCCTGCCCTTCGAGGTAACGTCCTGCTCCTTGGCGAGTGCCTAGCTACTTCGCAATGCGTTGGCCTAATGAGGGGGTCGCAGGGCGCGTGCTGGGAGGCGCTGTCGACGGCGCCGTGCGGCGCGGGCGAGTGGCTGGCGCTGGACGCGGCGGCGGCGGCGGCCGGGCTGCTGGGCGGCGCGTGCGTGCCCCGCCGCCCGTGCGGCAGCCCTGAGCGGCTGCGCTTGCGAGCCACCGGGCGCTGCCACTCGGAGCAGCAGGTGCGCCGCGCGCTGTGCCCGGGCGCCGCGCTCTACTACGCGCCCACCGGGGACGTGGTCTGCTCCGGCGACCGCCAGGCCTCCGACGCCGCGCTCACAGTGGTCGCGCAGTGCGACCGCCAGGAGGAAGCCGGCGGTAAGGGGGTCGTTCAGCACACCAACGATACGACCATAGAAGGACTAATTCAGGTGAACGGCAAGCTTATACTAGTAATAGATGGCCCACCAAGAAATTGTACTCTAAATGATAATGGAGAATGTTCGCCTCCAGTAATTTCTGACGGGTAGTGATACATTGAATACCGTTCTTCGTCGGTATTTTACATTCTGATTATGAATGCGTGATTTTGATTGTAAAATTTTGATTCTGATTTGATTGTACTATACTTGCAATAACTTATGAATAAGCAACATTGAACCGTGTCAAATTGTCAAACACAACTTACGTTGAAAACATATACAAAACAACATATTTAAAACTGTGTGTTCTTTTTCCCAGTTCTCTAATTCTGGTAGCGAAAAGAAGTTAGCATACACAAAAAGTTTAAAATACGCGAGGAAATTATGATATATGATCACATGAGACGAATTTTTGCCGAATGTTTAGCATATTCTTTTGAATTTTTGCATTTGGTAAGACTAGTTCAGTAGAAAATTTTAGACCAATTGGTTGACATTTATACGTGCCGACTTGGGCTCAAAGTGTAAATATTAGATTCCAAGGGGTAAGTACTGTTTTGGGTGAATATGATAATGATAATGTAATAAAGAATGGTTCAATTGAAAATATATGTTATTTTCATATTGATTTATGCAATATATTGAATACATTTCAATTATACTGTATTACAATTTCATTTTTCTGAAAGTTTCAAAATCTACTCAATTGAATTTCTATAAGAGAAGATTTAAAAATGCCCATTTTTGGACTTTTTGTCAAAATAATAAATTTTAAACTTATTTGGAAAGAATAGATAAGAGGCACGATGTGGGAAGCGTTATGCGATCGGAAACAATCTTATATTATGCGCTAAATTTGTATATTTTGAATGTTAATATTGTAAATTTTTAACACTAATATTTTCCCTTAATTAATTTCAATGTATCAATTGTATATTAATAAATGAAATATTGACATTTAATTATTTTTTATTATTGCACATATGTTTCGCAATATAGCCGAAAAGTAGTAAAAGTTTCAAAAAACATTACATGACAAAATTGGAAAGAACTAACTACGCAAAAAAGACTACACTGGAAGGAAAAATATCTATCTTCAATATTGTAGTTGTAAATTGTATCCTATATTCTTCAGCCAGCAAAACCCGTCTTCATAAAATTGATATCCAAGCCATACGAATTGCTAATGAATGTTTCCGCACTTCTCCGATCTTAATCGAAGCTCAGAAGAATCTCTCACTCACTCACTCACGAAGAAAACCTTTTCAACTACAATATGCCATGAAAGCCTATACTTCAAGAAACCCAATAATAAGAAATGACATATTCTCCAAATTTTTAAATACAAATAATGATGATCTATGAACAGGAATTACCACCAAAAGAGTAAACCCATTATATGGAAGAATTAGGTTTTGTTATGCCCAAGATGGAAAGAGAGAAATACTCCTATATTCCACCCCGAATAATGTCTATCATTAGAACTGATTCACCCCTTTGTGAACATAAAAAAAGTTTATCACATAATGATTCGAAAGTAAAAATTGTAGAAATGTGACAGATTAATATATTTACACTGATGGCGCAAAGAATAATAGTAGTGTTGGAGTTGCTATATATTACTGTGGTAATAGTCTATATTATACTCTTCATCCTTTAACATCAGTTGTAACACCAGAATTATATGCCATATTATTAGCAATGAAACAAATATCTAATAACTCCACTATTACAAAAACTTATATTATATTTACTGATTTATATATTATATATTTAGGTATACAGCAACAAAAAATTAAAACTTCTGAATTATTAAACCATATTCATGAAATACATTTTAATGAACTTAAATTGAGAAAAAATATCATTATTGTTTGGATACCATTACATAAAGATATATTTGGTTATGATATCGCTGATATCGAAGTTAAGAGACCCACAACAAAAGCACACCAAAACTATCCATCCAAAACAAACAGAGTTAAAGATATTTTAAAATACATTACGAAAAAATTAAATATACAGTGACATGCATCTTGGCTAAATAACAAATCCAGCAAAACTCATAAAATATTACAATTTTTTGAGGCTTGTAACAAATAACTCAATGAATCAAGAACAAGTTACTCTAACAAGAATTCGGTAAACTCATTCTAAAGTCTCTCAAAAATTTTAATTGAAAAATTTTCACAACCAACTTGTACTACCTGCAACACTATTCTATCAATAAAACACATCATTCTGGAATGCCCCATTCACAATGAAGAAAGAAAGTGCCAACGAAATGAAAATTTCAATGCAATTTAAACTTCGCCAAGATACCAAAAAAAGTGATAGAATTTTGCAAAACTATTGATATTTTCACTGCATTTTATTAATGTATTGGACGCTCATGACCTCTGTTGTTTATGCAACTTAAAATTAAAATATTTTTTAAAAAATAAGAAAAATATTTTTTCCAATTGACGGTTTATCTGTGACAGCAATGCAAAATTTGACGATAAAAGCAAAATGAATGAAAGTAGTGGTGTTAACAGCACATACCTTCTCGTATTATTTCTAAATTGGCAATTTTCGAAAATTCAGAGTGTTCAATGAAAACGAGACACGTGCCGTTATTTTAAGCATACCTTTTAATATTCATGGAAAAAATAAAGGAAAAATTTGGAGTGATTTTTGAGAAAATACATTTTTTGGAAATTGCATTAATTTTGAGCATAAATTACGCGAAAGACTACTCGTTTTTTTTAAGTTTACTAAAG
Organism: Gryllus longicercus; assembly: GCA_038098605.1. NCBI lineage: Eukaryota > Metazoa > Arthropoda > Insecta > Orthoptera > Gryllidae > Gryllus > Gryllus longicercus. The sequence continues at coordinate 2,774,435 of JAZDUA010000094.1, read as the reverse complement.
AGCTAATTTTAACAACAGACTTTGTACGAAGCAAAAAACTATCTTTAATTTTGTACTTTTCAATTGTTGCCTTATTGAAATTTTAGAAAAAACGGACAGATAGACAAAAATGGGACTATCGCCATATTTTTTACAGTCCCTCATTACATACTAGCGGAATCCGGCAGACCTTCTGCCCTTCATCTCCCTCTCTCTCTCATCGTCACCGCTCTCTCCGTCGCCCCTCATCACCTCCCTCTTCTCCCCCACACACGGCAAAAATGTAATAAAATGTCCAAAAATATCTCATCCTGTATATTAGGGTGTGAGAAACGTTTCTTTTTTGTTTTTAATGCTCTAGAGCGCTTCGTTTAGGATAGCGCATCGTTAAGAATATAATTTAAAAAAAAACATAGTTTAGCGCTTATAGAGAAAATTTAGAGAAAAAAATTGTGGCGGTTTTTGAGAAAAAAGTTAATTTTTAATTGAACGTGCCTATATTTCGCGCACAATTACACGAAAACTATTCATATTTTCGAAAAATTGAACCTGAACTTGTTTGAAGATCCGCCTGTATTGAATAGATTTCATTAAGAAACAAATCTTCATCCTCAATATTACAGTTGTTGGAAGACGCACCAAAAAATTTCACTTTTGTAATTTTGAAAACATCTGGGATTTCAACGAACATAAGACCTCAATAATTCTGTTAAGCATCCTTTTCGCTATCCAATGACCAAGCTTAATAAAAAAAAATGGGTGACATTTTTGAGAAAATTTAGAAGCTTGTTTGTTTTGTTTGAAGCTTGAAAATGTTTTTGAAGCTTCATGGAAATTCAATCTTGTACCTTCAGAAATCAAAATATCCGGTTGAAGCTTCCAAAGCATCGCGTTCATTCAGATCGATCAGGAAGTATCAGTTTTGGAGAAAATCGACTTAACAGTTTAGGCGCTATCTTTGACCACAGACGAAGAGATGGACAGACAGACAGACGGGCGTTTTGCCGCCAATAGATTTTTCCGAAACAAGCACCCACAAAACGTGAATTATTGCTATACCACGTGTTACAGGACTTTTTTCTATATCTAGCATCAGAATTTATCCGATGTTTCGTAACCAGGGCCCTGTAATAAGAGTTTTTCTGCCGAAAATTCGCCGTTTTTCCGCACTGGATTACATAAATTTCTCTTCTTAAGACGTACCTTCGCAAGGGTGAGCATGTAAACACGGGAATTATCTCCCATTATCTCAATATAACTTAAAAGCTATCCATTTGTATAGCCAGTTGCATAGTTGCAACTAGATGTATTCATTTAGTTGGTATTAATTACATGTTTTTCTTTTCACTCAGTTCATATCTACTGAATTCTCCCAGAGAAATGCTGACGTCCTCTGTAGATATTAACATTTACAGGGAACGCGTCTGCGTTGCATTCTTTAACGCGGTGGTACTCCGAGTTTACAACAATGGTAAATTGGAGGGTTCAATTTAATTTGGCATCAAAGGTAACTCGGAGGGGTTGAATTTAATTTGGCACTCCGCCACAGCCATCACTTCACAGCCTCGCAGCTAACTCCTACCAACTGCCATTTCTCAACCATTTGAGATATGTATTCTAAATCTGCAAAAGAAGTTTGGAAAATTCAAATTTTCGACCGCATCCGCTGACTCACCGGGACGTTGCAGTCTCATAACCTGGAAATTCAGCTACACCTGTTCTTGGAACTTGGGTGGCGTGTGAGTTTCAACGGAACTTGGCGAGCTCAAGCGGTCATCAATGACGCCGCGATTGGGCGGCAGAAACCGCGGGCCGCGCGCCAATCGAGGATAACGAAGCGGGGGGCCATGTGACCCGCGAAGCTGTGAGGTAGCTGCAAGACACAAGCTCGGTCATTTCGATAGAGGAGGTGACAGCGAAAAGAAGTGCCTTTCCAAGGTAGGGTCGAGGGTGAGTTTTTTGGGCTTACGGGGGGAGCCCAGTGAATGCATTACCGCATCGCTGCCGCCCGAACGCATCATCGCCACATCGCGGGCCGCCTGTGGGGGTCGCTAACTCAAGGACGAATGACAAGGACAATGGCAGTGGGTGCCCGACCTCGAGCCCAGGACTGACGACAGGCCGAGGCGCAATCACCGCTGCCGTGAGCCACGCCGCCGATGCCCGGACCAGGTGTTGCGAACGACCGAGCCACCACGCCACCACGCCGCCTGCCGCCCCGACCGCCTTGCTAATAGGCAAAGAGGTGAGGCGAGACGCTGCCGTCGTCTGACCGCGCCGTAACCTGACCACACCGCGCCAAGCACCACGGCGAACGGCCGCCGCTCCCGTAACCGGGTTCGTGACCGCCGGGGCGTCGCCCTGTTCTGAAGGATGAACTCTGGCCCCTAGAGCCGAATTTAAGATAAGTTAGTTGTAAGCTAGTTTCAAGGAGTAATTATAACGGGAGGCTTCACCTCATAAAAAAGGGAAATCCACCTTTGAAAATACCATGTGTTTCAATGCAGTACTAGAACGAGAACAAGCCCTATCACGCATACTTCCCTTTAAAGAGTCGACGGACTGAGCAGCCGAGGCAACGCTGGATCGCCGTAACCAGGTAATCAGGTGAGTCGGGGCAGCCAAACGGTGTGTGTGGTCACAGTATATTCTAAAAGACCTTAATGTGCCCATAACAAGTATTCTATTTCAGATTCTGGGTCAGTGATTTCATTTTGATCAAGTTTTGATAATTTTCCCCTTGTATTAGCATATGAGATGGCTCCATGTATTGCTTCTGAGCATAAATGTAGTTTTACTAATATTCAAGTTATTTAAAAATTTACACTATGACCGAGAATGGAAACCAGATTTTAAATTTTTCTATAAAATTCAGTTTTTTATTTCTTACACAAATATGAAGAAGCCTATTAAATGTTAAAATTGTAATTTTTAAACTTTAATATATCCGTCAAATTAGCTGCAATTTACCCACTGTACAAATGTGTATAGTTTTCAATGCGTTGTTCTATATCAGTGCCTGGCAACTCTATGCTCTGTAGCGTCACAAAAATCTGCTCTCCTGCCCCTAGTCAAGCTGCGAGGCAAGGAAAGTGTCCGACTCGGCAGCGGGCGTACAGTGTTCCACAGATAGTACGGAAGTGGGGGAAAACGTTCGCTCGATAATTACGTCTTTAAATCGTAATTAATATTTAAATGTTTATAATTCAATAAAAATGAAAAAATAAAAATAGAACAAATTATTACATAAGTCAAAGCAATATCCTACTCTGTTTATAGTAACCAGTACCTGTTAATTTCACTTCAATTCTTCTAATACATAACATTTTTGGAGAAGACAATTTTAACATTATAGTAGTACAATAATATTTTATACAATGCTATATATTGTAAAAAATTCAGTTCGACCCGAACCAATAATTTATGTTAACAACTAGATACCCTGAAGGGGTCACGTGGAAGAATTTGGACTCTTCCATTTAATGTACAGTTTTGTTTGAGTAATGTTGTAAATTCTCGTGATTTTCAGTAGATTTTCCATAATCTTCTACATGCAAAATTTCTTACTCATTTCATGATTGCAGGCTATCTGTAAATTCTCAGAAATTATTTTCGTCTCTCGGATTCTTCTGGGTTGCAAAGCTGCTTAATACCTCTGTAGGTTGAAATTTTTGATATACTGCAGTATTTTCGAACACAACACACACTTCCCCATAGTTTTAAAGTGTTCAATTTTTGCATTTTAGAAAAACGCAGAGTTCGGCGGAAATACGACGAGCACCAGTCCAATTGGACTATTATTAATCGTTACGTTTCAATTGGACTATTAGGTTATAATTGACGTATGTATATTTATAATATGGTACCTTACGTTTTACCACCAGATCTGAGGAAGGAATAAAAATATTCCTAAACGTCAGCAAACTGAGTATTTTTATACTTAAATTTACTACATCCAAATCCCATAATCTGTATTCCTTATACCTTTTAAATTAATTTTAAAACGAACCAATATTATAATTTCTGAAATGTTCACGCAGATTGGTATTTACCTTCCCACAGCTCCAGCACGGCTTCTCGTCCGCCCCGCCCCGGCACGCCCCGCCCCGGCACGCCCCGCCCCGGCACGCCCCGCCCCGGCACGCCACGGCCCGCCACGCCACGGCCCGCCACGCTACGGCCCGCCACGCCACGGCCCGCCACGCCACGGCCCGCCACGCCACGGCCCGCCACGCCACGGCCCGCCACGCCAGGCCCGCCACGCCACGGCCCGCCACGCCACGGCCCGCCACGCCACGGCCCGCCACGCCACGGCTCGCCACGCCCCGCCCCGGCTCGCTACGCCACGCCACGCCACACCCCGCCACTCCACGCCACGCCACGCCACGCCGCGCCGCCCCCCGCAACGCCACGCCCCGCCACGCCACACCACGCCCCGGCACGCCCCACCCCGCCACGCCCCGCCACGCCACGCCACGCCACGCCCCGCCACGCCACGCGCCGAGGGGAGTCCTCGTAGGAGATGGGAATGCCCGCGCGAGCGCAACCCGCCCACTTCAAAAAGCGAAACAAAACCCCGCGTCTCCGCGTGCAACGTGCGCCGCCCGAGAGGTATTTTTCGAAGTCAATTAATGTAATGGCCTTGTTTAGCGAGAGTAAAATACGAAGCGAGACTGAATATAAACTAAGGCTAATCAGATCGCGGCGGCGAAATTATCCTGCAGTTAGGAACGGAGCAGAGGCCGCCACTGAAGCGGCGGTGGCGGAGGCTGAGGTGGGAATATTGGTGGCAGTGATGAGATCGGCGTCGGCGGTAGCGGCGGAGAGAGGTGGAGACGAAGGCGCAGATTTTGACGGTCTCCGAAACGGCGTCGGGTGTCAAAAATGGTGTCGGTATTGGAAACGGTGCGCGATTCCTTTTGATTGATGCGGCATTTTGATTGATTGAACGATTGATGATATCGAGCACGTCAACGGCTAAATTGGATCATTGGTCCCGTTAGTGTAGTACATGATCTTCCTCGGGAGGTAGCAGTTATCTTCCTCCACTGAATGGTGAGATCCGGCGCCAACCTATCATCGGCTACCAGGGTTGACGCTTTGTCCGAGAGGTCAACCAGGCATCTTTCACCAGCGAGGCATCGCCCCAGCCGGGACATGCTCCAATCTCTCGACCGGTCTCTCGGCATTTGTGGTAGGGAAGTGTAGGGTGTAAGTAAAGCGTGAGGATAGGACGAGAAATTGGAAGGAAAGCTCTGTGTGTGTCCCGTTTGTTAGGGTACTGCTCCGGCATTCGCCTGATATTGATAAGCGAAACCACGGAAAACTACCGTTCAGAGCAGCCGAATAGGAGCTAGAATTCTCCTCCACTGAATTCGACCTAGCTATCTAGATAGAGTTGGAAATTCTGCCTCCGTGGGGAGTGAAAACCTAGGACCTCCCGGTCAGAGGTACTGCAGTGACAGCAGTTGCGAGAGCAGCAGCAGTTGATGCCCTGAGCCACCTCTCCCGGTCTGACGATGACGCTGACAGTGTGTCTGACGATGACGCACATAGTGCGTTTCTGGTGGGCTGGTTAGGGCCAGGATGCACGTAGCGGAAGAGGGGGTAGGTGTAGGCGGTGGGTAGCGGCAGCCAGAAAAAACGATCGGATGTTGAGCACGCAGCGTACTAACGTGGAGTAGAGATGCAACATTAACCGATGTTTTCAAAAAGTCCTTATTTTGATGCACACAGCGATGTATTTGACATCGATAATTGAATCCGATTTTTAACATCGATATTTGAAGTTCCTTTTTTTAAACCTGATATTTTATTTTTTAATTAAAACTACAATAATAAAAACTACAATTTTTTTATATATTCATAATTTGAACATTTTTCATACCAAAGTCACCAAGAGTAAAAAATAAGTTACCCGATTGTTTGTTAATAAATGTAGGGTAATGTAAATTATTGTTCTACAATTTTGAAATTGTTTTGTCTGCTAAATCTCAATTATAAATTAATAAACACGACCATCGTGTCATAAAATCGCCTCTCTCCCCTTACTCTCATGTGAACACTAATTTTAGAGTTAATTAATGTTAATTACAAACATCGATGATTTTGGGCCGATGTATTTTGAGCATTCATTTGTCAAATTTTGAATATCAAAGTTTCGAAACATCTATATGTTCTTGTAGATGGCGCATCTCTAACGTGGAAACAGCGGCGCTATTATTATTATTATTATTATTATTATTATTATTATTATTATTATTATTATTATTATTATTATTATTATATATACATATGCTGTGATGTGAATCATCGCAAAAAGAGGACCATCAACAGTGTCATATCCAAAAGAAGAGAATGAACAGTGTCCTTAGGTAGGACCGTTTCTCCTACATTATAATAAAAATGAAGGAACAAAAGTTTGTCCTCCACTGCGAGTTGTTTTTTAAGGATATGCACATGTTTTTGAAAATTTTAGTAGGCATCGCGCAATATTGTGTGCAATAAGTGCAATTTACAAAAGCAGATTTTCTCAAAATCGGTTTCAATTCTTTTCTTTAAATGTTTGGTATGGACAGTGCTAAATATACGTGATCTTGGCTCTCCGGGTGATCAGCCCAGCCTTCGCAGCGGCGTCACCCGGACAGCCAAGATCACGCACATGACACTGGCCGCGGAAGCCTACGACTTCAGCGCTAAATATACTGTATATGATGACATTAGCGCCTTAATGCTCTATTCTGTTGTCTTTTCAAAAATTACAAAAAAATATTTTTTTTTACTTTTCTCCAATGTCATTAATATGTACATTAGAGGCAATTTTTTATTGTATTTATAATTATAGTATTTATTAGTACATGTTCTTTAAGCAATGTAATATAAAGTTTCTCGTAAATTCAACCGTTTTCCGTGAAAACTATCTCAAAATTCCACATTTTCAGAAACACTCAAATGACATTTTCTCAAAAACGGTATCAATATGCGTCATTCGGTAGCACCACTAGTTTAAATTTGCTCTTTAAACTTCCACATGAACTGACTCACCATTAATTATGCAATCAATGAAAACCAATTAAATGAATTTCTGAGTAATTAATTAGCAATTAAAAATGTTTAAATGGTGGCGTATTTGCTTGCGTGCTAAACGATTGTGAAAGTGCCAGGTTAAGAGACACGAGAGAATTGTGAGGGGAAGAGAACTGCGCTACAAGGTGGCGGTGGCGGCGGCGGCGGCGGCGGTGTCTCAAGGGGCGGGTGGATGCCTCTCCTGATAAGCGCCGGGTGATTGTTTATGTCGTCCGCGTCGCCGCTCGGAAGAGCCGCGCTCCGCAAACGCACGCGCGGAGACTAGCGGAGGCGAAGAGAACATTTCGCTAAAGAAATGAAACCGGCACAAGTGGCGCAGAGCATCAACTGATGTCATTGCAGGATGGTTGCGTAGGCTTCCGCGGCCGGAGTTTATGTTGACTAGGCTATCCGGGACGAGCCGCGTCAATGTCATGGTGGCTTTCCGTCAGCGTATTGTGGCCTTCTTCAGAGCGTAATGCTGTACGCTCTGAAGAAGGCCACAATACGCTGACGGAAAGCCACCATGACATTGACGCGGCTCGTCCCGGATAGCCTAGTCAACGTCATTGCAGGATCTCTGACCGGGATGTTCTAGGATTCGAGTCTCGATGGTGGCAGGAATTTCGACACTAGCTACATAGCAGCGTCGAATTCAGCCGCTCTATGGAGGAGAATTCTAGTGGCCGGCTGCTCTAATCGGTAGTGTCTCGTGGTTTCTCCTATCAATACCAGGCGAATGCCGGAGCAGTACCCTAACAAACGGGTCACCGACCGGGCGCGGTATCTCCTTCATCTTCCATGTCCTGCCTTCACCCATTACTTTCCAAACTTACTGCATTACTCTACCATACATGTTGGGAGACCAGTGGAAAGCTTGTGCTGGTTGGGGCGGTGCTCCGCTGGTGGGTGGTGCCTAGTTGGGGAAAACGCCACTAGCCGACGTGTTTTTCGGCGCCGGATATTACCATCCAGCGGGGGAAGATCACCGCCACCTCCCGTGATGAAACATACACCACGCTTACGGCAATAATGGCCTTAACAGTTCACGCGTCGAGAATCAATCATTCGTCTTTCACCTTACCTACCGTCCATAGTGACTCGAAGTACACTTCAGTACGAAATGCTTTCGTAGCCTCCAAATGCGTACGAAATGCTTCCTTCAGTACGAAATGCTTCCGAAGCCTCCAGCCAAGAATCCTCGTTATACTTGTTGACTTCTTGGCACTTCTCGAATCCAAGGATGCGAATCTGAAGACTTTAAATTGTGGAAGTTTTAGAAAGTGACGGAATTTTTTGTCTTGAATTCGGTTACAATTTTGTAACGACTTACTGTCGTACGGCTATCTCTGTATATTTTCCTTCGTAGATTACATTATAGAGCAATTGTTTATGACTCGTTACAGACCCTAGTTACCTACCAAAGAAATCAATAACGGTTTATATAGCTGTTGCGGGTAAAATGAATGAAGTTGCCACCCCTGCAAGGCATCGTTCGACTCAGAATCTTTGTGTTGTCTAGGCTATCCGGGACGAGCCGTGCTTCAGCATTACGCTCTGAAGAAGGCCACAACACGCTGGCCGAAACGTAAGCCACCATGTCAGTCGTCCCGGATAGCCTAGACAACATATACTCCGGCCGCGGAAGCCCACGCAACCATATCAGAATCTTTGTATTCGCAGCCGATCTCCGAAGCCAAGGCGTCGCTTTAAAAGATGCGCCTGCAGTCACGGGCGTGCGCTAGCGCGGGTGGTCTCCACAAACCGGTCCCCATCCCTTCCCCGTCGGTCCACGCCGTCCCCCTCGCATCCAAAGGCCTTCATAACGCGCGTCGCTCCGAAACCCCATGCAGAGCGGCTCGTTGCCAAGGCGGTCGCGTCTCCGCGTGCGGTAGGGCGATAATGGGCGCGGCCTGCTTAGGACGCGCTCCGTCTACGGCGCGCCCGCCATATTTAGCGCGTCCCTAATGAAGAAATAAGACGCCGCGGCTCGCGTGGTGGCGGCCCGGCGGTAATCCGTCAGCCGATTGAGTCGCAAGTGAGAAGACGGACCCGTCCGGTTATGTGGGCCGTAAAATAGCTCGTTTTTCTTGTTGGCTTCGCGGCAGCCGTTTCCCGCGATGGGAAGATGGCGGGGTTGTCTTAGCATCGAGTCACTTGGATGTGGTAGTTTTAGTGACTGTCTCTGCAATTCTTTACATCTTGTTTTTTTTGTGTGTACGTAGGCCTCTCGGGAACTCGAGTTCTTGAAGAACGTAGACGTTCGCGATGGAGACAGAAGTTTCTTGGTTAGTGCGGAGACACCGCGAACTAGGTATGGGTAGCAACACTTCAGTCTACATACTGCAATCTTCTTCAGGGCAAAATGCTTTTCTACGGCCAAGAATCCTCGTTTTACTTGTTGACTTAATGGCACTTCTTGAGAGGCGAGACTGCCTTAGAATCGAGACTTTAAAAGTAGTAGTTATAGAAAGTGGCCGAATTTTTTTTATTTTAAAGGAGTTACTTACTGGGTACCTCTGTATAGTTTCTGTCGTAGATTATAATACAGGGCTATTGTTTATGACTCGATACAGAATCACTTTTTAACTAATAATAAAGTAATACTAAAATAACTTAAGAACAAGTTGGAGCATGATAGTAGTGAAATGCATTGCCTATTGAATCATTGTATATGTATCTGTTCAAGTCAGTTGAAAAATCATGTTTGCCACTCTTATATGTCGTAATTATTACGTAAGAGTAGTAGAATAACGAAAAGTTTCTGCCAAGTGTCATAATAATCAACGTACCTGTATATTATTGTCGAGAAGAGGCGAACAATGTTGAATCAATTTTTTGAAAAATAACTAACGGTTGTTTATCCTTATTACAAGGAGGCAATTACACAAAACCTTCCACGAAGTAACGTGATCGATCACAAAATTCATATAATGATATACACACGACTAAAACTGCGATGCCAAATATGAGAAACTTTAGCGCAGTTATCCGAGTCATTGACCTAATTCAGGAAACACTAATCATTTTCTCTCGCTAACTAACGCACTTTGCAAAATGTCCCAGCTGCTCCCCGAAGCTGCATCGCGTAAGATAATATTTCTCCGCGCGTGACAAGTTGCACGACTACTAAAATTTCGGAGGGGAACCAATCACAATTAATTTCGTTCCAGCTTTCTGTTTCGCTCAAAAGTTATGAGGCGGGCGAAGTATACGCTCGTAAATTATTTTGCGTAGAAATCCGAGAGTGGCAGTATACACAAGCGGATCAGGGCGGTTAATCACAGCCGCCTGGACACCGCCGCGTGCCGCCACAGCCCGCCCGATCCCCTGCCGGCTCACAGCAGCCTCGCGCGGAATATCAACGCGACAGGCCGGATCAGTTACCTCAAGGCAACAAGGTTGGTTGGTTAGTGAGTCCGGGCGTGACAACTACTAAGGTCATTAGTCCCGTGAGTTTAGTGCATGTTCTTCCTCGTGGGGGGGGGCGATGATCTTCTGCTGGATGGCGAGATCCGGCGTCGACCTACCGTCGGCTACCAAGTTTTCCCTCAACCAGGTATCTCCCACCAGCGTGGCACCATCCCAGCCGGAACAAGCTCTAAGGTCCCGACCGGTCTCCCGGAATATGAGGTAATGTAGGTTATGCAAGTGTAATTGTATGTAAGTAAGTAATCGGAAGGAAATATCGCGCGTGGGTAGGGTACAGCTTCGGCATTCGCCAGCTATTGATCCGAGAAGCTACAGGAAACTACCGATCAGAATAGCAGGTCGCTGGAATTCTCCACCTGACAGCGACTGAACTCCACTTAGCTGACAAGCTAGTGTCAAAAATCTTGCCATCGTCGGGACTCGAATCTAGGACCTCCTGGTCAGAGGCACTGTAGTGACATCCGTTGATGCCCTGAGACACTTCTTTCATGGCAAGAATTGTTGCCACCGCCGCGGGTCTGAGCTGAGAAGCTAATGTCAGAGTTCCAACGGCGGCGGATTTTATACCCTTGTTAGTTAGCTAGGTCGAATTCAGCCACTGTCTAGAGGAGAATTCTAGTGGCTGGCTTCCCTGATCGTTAATTTCTCATGGTTTCTCCCATCAACTACGGGCGAATCCCGCAGCACTACCCAAACAAACGAGCCACCAAAATCGCACGAGCTTTTCTTTGTCCTCTCCTCTCCCTTTACTTACCACACAATTACACACACTACACAACCACACATGCCGGGAGATCAGTCAGGAGCTTAGAACTTGTCCCGGCTAGGGAGGTGCACCGCTGGTGGGAGATACCTGGTTGTGGAAAATTCCTCACACCGACCTTCAGGTCTTGCGTTCAATCAGGATGGTAAGACCGCTACCTCCAGTGCCAAAATGCACAAGAGAGGATTAAGATTAATGAGGATTAATTAAAATATAATAATTAATGACAGTTGACGCGTCCGAAAAAACGAATCAATCAATCAATCAAAGAACGTTCAATCAAGTATTTGCGTCAAGCAAATGCGCCGTGGAGCTAACATTAAAATAAATTTTAGTTAATTATTACTTGCTGAATATTTAAGCATTACAAATGTTACAAGCAGCGATTAAATATTTCGGAACTATCGACCACAATAATCTATTATTTATTTCGATTTCATATAGTAAATATAATTAATTTTTCCATTCCATGTATGATCATAAGAGTTTCATTGCATTTTTGGGATAAAAACGCTTTGCTGAAACTGTAATTAATTCACGTGTATCTATATTATCTGAACTATAAGTTTTAGAACAGCGGAACGTAGTTCTGTTTAGACTGACACAATTCAATAGAAATAATTAAGTGATGTGAGAAATATGAGAAATGATTAATGATTGATGATTATTATGAGAAATAAGTTAAATCACGAGCAACGAAAGGTTCTCGTAAGCCTAACACATGAAAGTGACTGTAGATGTAAGTTTGTGACAATAGATGTAAGAAAACGTTATAAAAAGCACCCACTTATTAAGAAATGCATTTTCCTTTCTTTACCAGTCATGCAAGTTACAACAGTTTTTTCGTATTTCTTCGAATATTATCACTAAAACATGCAGTTCGTTTTTGTTGTCCATACATTTACGTTTCAACTCAAGTTTACGTGAGCATTTAAAAGGAATTTAAATGGATACTATTACCGTTAAGATAATAATTGAGTAATAATACCCATAAGAACATGCACCCCCATTACAAAGCCATTAATGTGGAACGTAAATAACAAAAGTGTGGTCATTTCCTCTCGTAACCATAGGTGTAACGCCACACAATGTAGAAAATGCACGGGTGCGTTTTTATGTGGGAAATGCCCGGCGCAAAGCTGCGTAGACTGCTCACGAACGACAAGGAAAGTGGTGCCTTACAGTGAATGTCATCCCATTGTCACTGTGTCAACGCTCTGTCGCATAGAGCGGACAGGTAAAGCGCTTAGTTTATTGACAAATTGTAAAGGGAACGTAATGTAAATATACACTGCCATGATAACTGGAAGGCATAAAAATATGCCTCATGTGTGAACAAGAGACATATTAAAATTGCCATCTGTACGAGAACTTGTCAGAAGTGTAGAGAGGTAGTGAAGATTGGAGATGCTGATTGTTTTTTCGATATTCAGTAATATAATTTTTTTTCATCACTAGAATCTTTTCACGTTGTAATTCTCTATATTTTGTTCAGTGGAGCAACAAGCAAAAATGTCATGATTTTAATGCAGCAAAATCAGTTTAACAATTGAATTGCTTAGGAACTACTTCTAAGTGTAACCCTTCACTGTCTAATCGGTTTATTTCTTGTATGTTCTCTTCTGGTTAACGTTTTCTGTTTCTTAGAATAGAACCCTGACGCCGCATCGATGGCAGTGACGGCAACTTTTCGGATATCCTGTCGTGGCGTCCTTCAGAGCTGAAGTGCTGGTGCTCAGGGCTTAGACACCTTAGCCCTGACGAAAATCACGACAATGCTCGAAATGTGGTTGCCGAAGCCTTGGACACCGCTATTCGTATTGCTGTCATTAGGGATCTGGAATGGAAACGCATGAAAAATCGAAAAAATATGTTACGTAAATAAAAACTTTTGAGCGGGGCGTGCTGGAGAGGGGAACTGGGCCGGGTGGACGTGACGAGGTGGGGTGGGGCGGGGCGAGGCGGGGAAGAGCGGGCAAGGGAGGGGCAGTGTGAGGCGGAGGCCGAGGCATGAGAAAGGGTGGGTCGGGGAGTCGAAGGCCGAGGCGGAGGTGAGGCGCAGGGGCGTATGGGTCAGAGAGTGTCTAGATGGGGCAAAGCGGAGGGTGAGCCGGGGTGGAGCAGAAGCCCAGGCAGAGCGAGGGACGGGCCGGGGAGAGAGTGTGCGGGGCGGAGTGATGCGAGGTGCCCAGGGCAAAGCAGGGCAGATCGAGGGAGGTCGGGGCGAGGCGGGACGAAGTGGAGCGAGACGGAATGGGACGGAGTGGGGCGAAGCTAGGCGGGGCGGAGCGGGGCGGAGCGGGGCAGAGCGGGGCAGAGCGGGGCGGAGCGGGGCGGAGCGGGGCGGAGCGGGGCGGAGCGGGGCGGGGCGGGGCGGAGCGGGGCGAGGCGGGGCGGAGCGGGGCGGAGCGGGGCGGGGCGGAGCGGGGCGGAGCGGGGCGGAGCGGGGCGGAGCGGGGCGGAGCGGGGCGGAGCGGGGCGAGGGAGGCGAGGCGAGGGGGCGGAGCGGGACGGAGCGAGGCGGGACGGAGCGAGGGGGGGCGGGGCGGGGCGGGGCGGAACGGGGCGGAGCGGGGCGGGGCGGGGCGAGGGAGGCGAGGCGAGGGGGCGGAGCGGGACGGAGCGGGGCGGGGCGGGGCGGAGCGGGGCGGGGAGGAGCGGGGCGGGGCGGGGCGGGGCGGGGCGGAGCGGGGCGGGGCTGTGTTGGCGAGGGCGGCGGCGCGACGCAGGGCGACATCGCCCGGGGCGCTGCTGCGCCAGCGCGGGAAAAAGAAAGAGGAGCCCTGGGCCCGCGACGCGCCCCGCGGCCGTCCGACAATTTATGGAAATTACCCCAAATTGCTCGCTTATTAAGCGGCAGTTCGCACTGGCCGGCGTCGCGCACACGGTCCTGGCGGTGCAGAGCGCGACGCGGAGAGGGGGGTGACGCTGGCGAGAGGAGGGGGAGGGAAAGGAGGGGAAGAGAACGGGGAGATGAGAGATGAGGGAGCAGGTCGGGGCGAAAGGGGCGTGCCCGGCGGGGAGGAATGTGTGGGGCCGGGAAGGAAGTGGACGGGGAGGGGAGGACAGGGGAGGTGTGGTAGCAGAAGGGTTGGAAGTTAGAGGAGGATATGGGTGGGGAGAAAAAGTGGGAGGAAGGGAGGGGTGGTGATGGTGCCAGGTAGAGGAATGCGAGGCAGAAGAATAGACGACTTGTTACATCGAGAACGAATACATGCGATTATACTAAGATGCGGTTCACGAAAACAATTGTGCCTTTTTATATATTTTTCAACTTTCCTGTATTTGTAACTGAATTTCATACTCCCTAAGAACAATATTATGCAGGCAAATGATATCAATATTTCGTACAAAAACATCATGGCAAACCATATTATCCTTGAAGTATGATTTTTATTATTGTCTTATGCATTTTTGTCCTTTGAATAATGATGAAGAGAGATCATTAATTGTTTGCATTACATAATTATTCTTTACAACAAATCCAAAATACTAATATTACTCATATTATTTTTTATCGTGGCACATATTTAATTGTGTAATGTGTTAAGAAAGAAGAAACAAAATTCGAAGTTCACAGATCATGTTTTCCAATATATCTATATGTACCAGTACAATTAGAATTAGTTCACTTACAAAACTGTTTCACCAGTCTCCACAGACACCAATTAAAATTCAATTGTTTTTCATATTTTATGTGCCAAGGTAAAGAATTATTTATAATAAATTTTAATAATAGGGTCACAAACTTACTGATTTGAGTATTCACAAACTACAATATTGGTTTATTTCATAGTTTAGTCGTGTCATAAAGAACTTCGCGTTGCGTCTTGGCAGTCGTAACATATCTGACATAATAACTACAAGAAAATAAAAATCATTCATCTTGCGGAAATCAGATAAGGAGCTTTTACCGTACATGGCAAATACATGAGGCAATGAGGTCGGTTTGAACAGAACAGCATATATATTTTCAGATTTATTTTCAAGACGTCAAACAACAAGCCGTAAGAACTCCGTCTGTGCATTTCGGCGATCGAAAGTCACTGTATGAAATTATTACTCCTAAAAAAATCACTAATCCAATGATCCAAATGTAAACGGAATTGTTAGTTTGTTGGAACTCTCCTTTTTGAGAAGAACACATTGTGTTGTATGAGGAATTGTAAGTTCTGATTCCCACACTCCAAAAATATCGTTACAATCAAGACCAAATAATCAATAATATGAACAGTTCTATTTCCACGATATAATCATAAAAGGTGATGAGAAAGTATTATGGTGTGAAAATATTTCGCAGACCTCCCCAGAATATAAAGCCACTGCCTTTGATGTGATTCCAGATCTGTTCCGAAGGCATCGGGCGCCCAAAGAGCTCTGCGCCGGGTCGCGCGTCGGTCGTGATCTGGGCCCTAAATTGCCGCCCGCCGAGGGGCAAACGCCCAGTGATTGGGATAGGGCCTGGACCAGCCAACCCGGGCCGCCGAGAGGCAGCGCGCCTTTCGGGAACGAAATTATCCCAAGGAATCCGCCCCATTATTTCTGACATTATAAAGAAGGAAGCGACTCCCTCATCTTCATTCAATAAGGAACGCCCGACGGAGCTTCAGCAGCAGCAGCAGCTACGAAATTAGAAAGGGCCAGGTAAACAAGCGGAAGGCACTGCTGCCATCCTTCTGAGGTAAATGAGACAGCCCCGCAACGGCAGCTGGGATGGGCTCTCCTCTTGCTGGTACCTAATTTCTTATTTTAGACACCAACCTGATCGTATACAGTTTATAACGTGAATTAACTAGCTTATTATTAAAGATTAGCGTAATGTTTAGTAGTATATTCATGTAGGGGAAGGGAAAGAACATAATTACGTCTCACTAAATTTTTAAAGATTCTCCTTCCCAGTGCTGAATCATGTTCAATCAAGATCAATCATGATTAATCTTTCATTCTCGGCATATTCATAATAACTTCTGAATTTTCTTGAATAGATAAGTCTGTTCCGCTGCCAGATTAATTGGTCAAAGGTAAGGGAACCTGAGATTCGAATCCACAGAATTATATTATCAGATATTTCCGTGAAAATATTTTATCAGTTTTTTTCTATTTTAATTACCAGATTATTCGCATTCTGATAAAAACATAAAATTACGTATTTGTTATGAAAGTTCGGCGTCATAAAGATTAGAAGAGGATCCTCGCAGAGGAATGGATGAGAAGAAAATAAACTTTTTTCAATAAATTTATATATGCTTAGTTTGAAGCACTTCTACCCGTAGTACGGCACACACATCATTTAATTGTATTTGAAGTAAAACAAATAAAGCTAGTTCGATTATTGTATTTACTTTACATATTTTTAATATTTACATAGGTTTTCAAGTGATAACCCGCATTCTCTGGGTGATTAATACGCCAATAGTAACTGAAACTGAGATTAACACACAGGCACACACAGACACTTCGTAGTACCCGATTTCTTATTTTGGGCACAGTGATTTATATTAATGTAGTTGTTCTTCTCCCCAACATCTTACGCGTATTTTGTAGTTTTAGACGTTAACTAAATAAATAAATAAACGTATACCAATAAATAAAATAGCAAGGGGTAGTTAGTTTATTAATAAAGTTCAGCTAAATAACTAGTGGCAAATTCTTTGAGGGAAACGAGAGGCGCCAATTATGTATTACCTATGCTCATACAAATCTTCACCAGACTATCAACTCTGAAGAGTTAACAAGTTATTTCTCACTTTTTAATGAAAATATCCTATCATTTGTAAATGAATTGAAAAAACAGCCATCGAATAAAAAAAATTATGCTGATTAATATTATCAGAAGAGATTCTAAGGAAATAATTAAATGCATAAAGAAATATTAGAGAAATTTAAACGAGCCAAATAAACAATAACACACTCGTGAGTAGTTGTGTAACTATTAATTAGTAACATGCTTCTCTGAAATTTCCTTGCTGCGATCAAGATAGTCATGGAAGTTGGCTCCGAACAGATGTTTTGTTCCAAATAAATTGTATCTCTTCATATAAAATCACATCTTTATGGCTCCAGATTTTGAGTATAATTTCAACCAGTTAAAACGTGTATTCGCGGAAAAAAGGTGAAAACTTACTTCTACGACCCTTGCAACGTACTCAACGTTCTATCGAATGAAAAAGAGTTATCTCGGAATGTTTCCTTATCAGCGTCGTTTTCCAAAGGAATTGTTTCGAAACATGAATAAATATATTACCGATAAACACGGTATCAGTTAAGCGAAATAGGAAACTCATAACGCTTTATAAAAATTTTATATAAACGAAAGCGAAACTTAATTTTATGGAAATAGTTCAGCCCATTTTATGATCTTTGGTAGAACATATTTTCTTTGACGCTATCTAACTACTGCTTAAGTCTCTTCACTTCACCTTACTTTCTTCACAGAAATGTTTCCCACTACTTCGTATAAACATTTGATTCGAAATACATGAGAGATCATTCCAGCTACACGCCTCCTGGATGCGAACCAAAGACTTCCCATATGCGGACGCGACTGGTTGCACACTCGATATTCCGCTATCCGAAGTTGACACTGAAATGCAGGGATGAAGTAGCACTGAGCGTGTAAATGCAAAGGGAGTATATCTCATACAGCGTGCGCTGCTTATCGGGGCGATCAATCTCCAACGGGAAGAATGTTGAGGGTACGTGTTCCCGGCGCTGCTTTGAAGGTGGCTGCACTAGTTATCTCGCCTTAAGAGATGCGTACTGCTGTTAAGAGAATACAACTTTGAATTCTGTTTTTTTTTTAATATCATGAATGATGTACCAAATGCGCGGCCGTTCTCTAAAAATACCTTGGTAAAGGGTCATCTGGTTAGCGTGTCAAATTTCAGATCATGCTTTTGAGAGGATGGTGTAGTCAGATGCTGTCGTATAAAAAAAAGTGGGGTACCTAAAAATTATGTAGGAAATATTATGCGAGAAAAATTATGTATTATCAGTTTCTCGATAATGATTCTAGTATTGGGGCTCAAACATAAGGACAGAATATCCTTATTGTCAGGTTTTAATGGAATGCCGGCTGGCCCAGATCCTCCTTCACATTCATATCTCCTAAGTCTTCATCGCTTATAGCAGAATCCACGTACCACATTATTTGTGTTGTGTATTTCCGCATGTTTTGAATTATCAGTAACTACCGTGTATCACTTTTAATTTCTTTTGTGTTCTCTTTTGAAATGAATTTCCATATGTATGCTTTGTACTTTCGTATAGCTGTTATTACGTTTTATGGATATCATTAATTACCGTTGGTTACGTGCAACCTATCTGAATGAACCTTTTAAGTATTTAAATTGAATTGAATAGAATTGAATTGGCGTGGCGAGACTCAGGCCATTAGGCCTTCTCTTCCGTCTAACCACGCAAATTTCGTTACGCTCCTTTCACCAACTAACAGAGAAAGGAGGTATTTCTTGGGCGAGAAACAGGCGATTTGAATTTGGTTCAGAGGCGTCATTTAGGCTTGAGGATCTTTTACATGCAAGTAAATCTACTAACATGGGACAGCCGGCTTTACTTCCCCTCCGAAGGAAGGCGTACGAAGGATTTTTTCGCCCTTAAAAATCCACGGCTTTGAACGGGTTTGAACCCGCCAACTTGGGTACAACAGTCCGAAACGCTAACCGTTACACCATCGACGCGCACTGGCACTTAAACTGGCTGCTCTTTACGAATGAAATAAAATTAAAAATAAAGAGCCGGTCTTGTTGGTGCGGGAGCGTGGAGCAGCGCCCAATGCGCGAGGTCAAAGGCTGCAGGTTCGAGACTCGCGATAGACATGGGCGTTTTCACACTGTAATTGGAACACGGTTGCCTTTTCTTAGTATCCCATCACCCACTTAACACCAATCCAATAGATAATTAATCTACCATTAACATCATCATCATGATTATCATACATCCCACGTGATCACCATATCATGTTCCACACGATGAAATGTCTAAACAAATCATTCTGCGATTCTCCTCTCAACAAAGAAAACATGAAAGCGGAACCTTTCTCGATGGCCTATGCTCAAACAGACACACATCACATCGCGTCGCGTCACACCATATCGATCAGAATTTCCGTACGTTCCAACGTTAATAATTTATGAATCCTCTGAAATTGAGTCATTTCATTCTCGGCTACCGTAGATTTATTTTCTTTCTAACAATAAGAGTACGTTTTCCAACGAATATTTTCTTCCAAATATGCAAACTCTTCTTTCTTTCCTCTCATAACCATTATTTGCACAATATTTAAAACACGAGATTATGCTTCCACGTAATATTGAAAGTCTTTCTATAATTAATATTTGAATTTCCTAAAAATTAAACATCTTCTACATGAAGTGAAAAGTTCTAGTAAAGCGATTACTACCAAATTATAAGAACAATTAGAGATGAATATGCAACTACTCAGATAATGAGAAAAGAAAGCATTACGTTAAACTGATGATTATTCAGTTCAACTAGGCATGTAACGATATAGTGATTTTTATGCCTACAACGCTGTTTAAATACGTATCTTGTGTAGATAAATGTAGAAGAGAACAAGGGATGCATAGAAATCTCTTAAATGTAGGCATAAACGGCATTTTTGTTTTTATATGATGAAGAGAAAAAGACCATTCAGACTCTCCGAGCCTGTCCAAATCCATGTGGGTTCTCTGTGTCTATGCAAAAGGTGACCACACGCGAATTGCGCCCTGATGCCCCAACAGCGTCAACGGTTAAGGAGACCGAACGCGTGGCGACATCGCATTCAATGGCGGAAGTTGGCGGCCGGCCACCGCTGAGTATGATGACGGTACAGCTCAAGGCCTATTAACTTCCCTGAAAGTCTGTGAGAGGAGCATATTGATAGTCGCTGGTAAATTAACTCTTGACAACTACACTGCATTTCACTTTTATTTATAACAAAATACATATACATAAACTCTTATTGAACGTCTTTGACGGTCTTTTACAAACACTACATTGCTGCACAGTAAGACAAAAGGACGAATGAATATGATCATTCGTTTACATACCAAAAACAGATGACGACAGTGTCGGCGCGTTCACAAACCTCAATCTCTCAATATATAGTACATTTCCAATAATATACTAGACGCAGATGGCGACACTGTCGACATGTTCACAAACTTCAACCTTACAATATAAATGTATATTTCCAACACGCCTCCTTACATTTATATACATACTATCTTAAATTCAGTTAATATTCATCATATTCCTAAAATACACAAACTTGTCTTTACACAAAGCTTTCGTGAAAATATCTGCCATGTTATCATCAGTATTTACTTTGACTATATCAATTAAACCATTCATATACAACTCGTTGACAAAATGATAATGGACTTCAATATGTTTTGAGTTTTTTGTAAAGTTACCATATTTAGCGATACTCAATGCTCCTGAGTTGTCTTCGTACATTACAATCGGTTCATCAAAATTCAAATCAAAAATTTTCATTACATCTTTTAGAAATTTCACTTCACTCACAGCATCTGATAGCGCAACATACTCTGCATATGTCGAAGCTTTTGTTACACTTGATTGTTTGCGAGACTTCCAAAATACAACATTGTCAAACATACGGATCACATAACCTGTCGTAGATTTACGATCTATATTGTCACCTGCCCAATCTGAATCTACATAACAATCAAGAACTTTTGCATTTTCGTTTTTACAATAATTCAATTTCAGGTTTCTTGTCAAATACAGATATTTTAAGATTCTCAGACAATACTTATAGTGTGTGCCGTCATAACAATTCTGAAACCTGCTCAAATAATTAACAGAATAACTGATATCTGGCCTTGTTCCTGAACTAATATATAACAACGCACCAATCAAATTTCTATACTTTATATCATTACGCAATTCCTGAGTTGGTTCTAATTTCAAGTTAACTTCCATCGGTGTAGCATATAATTTTGAGTCTTTAATCTTGTATTTTTCGGCTAATGAATTAATATAATTTTCCTGACTCAAGCTCATTTTGTTTTTCTTGTATTCGTAATTTATATCAATTCCTAAATAACTTTTAACCTCACCTAAATCTTTCATACTAAATCTATTTGACAACAAATTTTTGATTTCTTTAATTCGACTTTTCTTTACACAACAAATGAGCAAGTCGTCAACAAAAATTATCAAGTAAATCAGGACATTACTTTTTCGCAAAACATAAAGGCAATAATCATATTCACTTCTTTGGAATCCTAAACTTTTCAAGAAAGTATCTAAACACTCATACCAAGCTCTCGGACTTTCTCGTAAACCGTACAGTGCTTTCATCAATTTGCACACTCGATTTGTGCCGTCTTCGTAGCCTTCAGGTTGTTTAACATAAACTTCTGATATGATTTCGCCATTTAAAAAGGCTGTTTCTACATCCATTTGTTCAATAATTAAACCAAAATGACAACAGTATGACAGTAAAATCTTCAAAGTTTGCATTTTAGCTACTGGTGCATATATATCATCAACACATTCCTTTTGTTGAAATCCCCTAACAACTAATCTTGCTTTGTACCTATTATCAAACTTTTTAGTAAAAACCCATTTAACATCTATAAGATCTTTGCCCTCTGGCTTACTAACTAACTCCCATGTGTCATTTTTCTTCAAACATTCAATTTCCCTATCCATAGCTTGACTCCAGCTTTTCGATTCATTGCTATTAATCGCCTTCTCAAAACTAACCGGGCTATCTGCACTACATACGTTAATATAAATAAAGTTACTTGTATTATCATCCCTATAGCGTTGTGGAGTTTTAACCACTCTACCCGACCTTGTTGTTTTTTCCTTTAGCGCTGCTTTTGGAGATTCGATTTCGACTAACCTTTCTTCGTCCTCGCTGTTATCTTCAGACCCAGTTTCCCAATTTTCACACCCAGATTCATCTAATCTTTTACTCACGGAACCATTATCCTTTAAACCTACACATCTAATATTTTCTTCAACAACCTCTACATGCCTGGCCACAACAATTTTATTATTTATGAGTACCCTATATCCAACGTCACTGTAACCTAACAGAACTCCCAAATCTGCTTTTCTATCCCATTTTGACTTTCTCAATTGTTCTGGCACCCTTACAAAGACTCTTACTTCCATACAATTTTAAATGTGTGACATTAGGCTTTTCTCCAAAAAATATTTCATAAGGAGTTTTCAATTCTGCGGTATTTGCAAGACATCTATTTTTCAGATACGCGGCAGCACAAACTACTTCTGGCCAAAACCTATTGTTAACTTTTGCTTCGGCTAATAAACATCTTGACATGTCCATGATTGACCTATTGAACCTCTCAGCAGTTCCATTCAACTCATGCACATATGGCGGGCACGCATTTAAAACAATCCCCTTTTCCTTGATGTATTGATATATATTATTATTCATGTATTCTTTTCCATTATCACACCGCAATTTCTTAATCCTTTTCCCAGTAAGATTTTCAACCTCATTTACATACCCAACTAAACAATCATATAATTGGTCTTTAGTTTTAATTGTGTAAACGCGTGCAAGTTTACTATAATCATCAATAAAAGAAACAAAGTATCTTTCACCATGCATACCTACTGTTGAATGTGGCCCATTTAGATCTGTGTGAACAATTTCTAGGATTTCTTTAGCCTTATTTCTGTTGTTTTTAAAAGGAACATTATGCATTTTATTTTCTATGCACACTTTACATTTCATAGGTTCAGACTCGACGTTTTGAGGGATTCCATCTACTAATTGATGTTTGCAAATTTTATCTAAATAATTGAAATTTACGTGCCCCAGTATCCTATGCCACTTTTCCTTTATTGTCATATTTTCTTTATTGCAGAAGTTTACGTTAAATTCCCCTTTGTTGATCACACTTGTCACTTTATATAACCTATCTTGTTTCCATGCAACTGCAATTAAACCCCTATCTTTACTAAAAACTTTTGCGCTGATGCCTTTTGCAATAATATCATGTTTCTCTGTGACTCTTGAAAAACTAATTAAATTCCTATCTAGATCTTTAATGTAAAATACATTTTTCATTTCAACTCGTTCTAATCTGTCAAACACTAAAAAATCGCTAATTACATTACCAACTTTAGTTGCCTTTAAAATCTTTCCGTTCGCGATTTTTACATTAATCGGTTCTTTTAACGTTACGCATTTAGAAAAGTATTCCTCGTTATAAATTATATGATCTGTACAACCGCTATCTAACAACCAATTAATTTCAATCTGACCTGAATCCTGTGTTACACTGTTTACTTCCTTGGCGAAGACCTCTGTCACGAAACTGCTTGCGCCACTTACATTCTGATAAAACTGTTGTTCTCCACGGTTCCTACCACCATGGTCGTCCTGTCGGTAATGTCGGTCTCCTTGCTCGTTCTGTCGGTAAGATCGGTCGTGACCATAGCGACCGCCTCTGGACCCACGTGGTCCTCCTCTGCCTCCGCGATGTCCATTTTCATAACTTTGGTTGACATAACCTCCATAGTTACCTCGTGCTCTTCCGCCACGTCCCCGGGAACCTCGATGATTCTCAGTTTGTCGACATTCCCTCTTGAAGTGTCCTGGTTTACCACATCCGTAGCACACTTTTTGGCCGCTCGCACTAGGTCTCTTCTCCGAGATGAATGCATTTGATTTTACGCCCTCACTGTCCTGGTTCTCCTTGATGCTCTTCATCCTTATTTTTGCCTTCACGTACTCCGCAGTCCGGTCTTCCTTCTTCAAAACATCCACTAGATCTCCGATATAACTTAGTGACTCGGGCAGCGTTTTGAGCATGTAATTTAGTTTCTCTTCTTCGCTTACCTTGGCCCCGGCTGACTTCAGTTCGTTTATGTATTTCTCAAACACAGTGAAGAATTCATTTATGTCGCTGTAATTCTTTAATCTGAGTCCATCTAGTTTGTTCCTGCAGACAATCTGCAACGCTGTTGACTCTTTGGAGTATAGCTCGTCAAACTTCTTCATAACCTCGAAAGCACTTACTTTATCATTCACGAACTCTAGCTGCTTGTTAGTAATTGCACTAAAAATGCAATGCATCGCCTTCAGGTTCTGTTCTTCCCATTCTACGTCCTTGTCTTCTTCTCGCTTCGACCTCGTGGTCACCTCATGGCATTTTTTAAATTTCAAATAGATAGTTAACCTCGTTTTCCAGTTTGCGTAGTCCTCTCCATCAAAAGCTGGAATGTTCAGGTCGTCCATGTCGCAAACTTCCTCGAATCGACGGACACTGGGCTGAACTCCAATATAACCTCTTCAGCAATTCATCTGCATCCGGAAACCACGCTCTGCTACCATGTTAAATTAACTCTTGAGAACTACACTGCATTTCACTTTTATTTATAACAAAATACATATACATAAACTCTTATTGAACGTCTTTGACGGTCTTTTACAAACACTACATTGCTGCACAGTAAGACAAAAGGACGAATGAATATGATCATTCGTTTACATACCAAAAACAGATGACGACAGTGTCGGCGCGTTCACAAACCTCAATCTCTCAATATATAGTACATTTCCAATAATATACTAGACGCAGATGGCGACACTGTCGACATGTTCACAAACTTCAACCTTACAATATAAATGTATATTTCCAACAGTCGCAAACGTGAAGGAATCGAGCAGGCCAGTTCCAACTAAGCTGAACTCACTGTCCGGTCCAAGGATTCGAGGGTCCTGGAGGTCCCGAGATTCGAGTCCCAAATGTGATAGGATTTTCGACACTATCTTGTCAGCAGGGTTGAGTTCAGCCGCTGTCTAGTGGAGAATCTTATCGGCCGGTTTCTCTGATCGGTTATCCTCTGCGCTTTCTCCGATCGGGACTAGGTGAATGCCGGAGTAGGATTCTAACAAGCGAGCAGCGGACCGCGCGCTGTCTTTCCTTCCTCTTCATTATCCTATCCTCACCCCCTACTTACACACAAACTTTCATCCAATACACTATCACACATGTCAAGAGACGAGTCAGAAGCTTAGAGCTTGTCCCGGTAGGAGAGGTGGCCTGTTGGTGAAAGATACTTTGTTGTGGAAAATCCCCACACCCCGACGTCAGTCGTCGTCGGATCTCGCTATCCAATGGGAGACGATCACTGCCAACTCCCGCGATAAAAAGCACTACACTTAAGGGACCAACGATCTAGTAGTTGCACACGTAAGCTTCCGCGGCTCGAATCCATAAATTCTCGGCTATCCGAGAGGCGCCGCGTCGTTGGCAGGGCGGCCTCCCATCCAACGACGCGGCGTCTCCCGGACAGCCAAGACTTTAAAGACCTTAGTAGTTGTCGTGCCCCGGATCACTAATCAACCAAGCACCTGGGCGTTAGATCATCTGTCAATCAAACATTTAGTACTTGCGCACCTGTTGTTGCACTCGGCTCACCTCCGGCGACCCGCCGTCCGACCGCGTGTTCCTCCACTTAATTGCGAGAGCATCCGGTGGATGCCCGCGCGACCGCGTGCGTTCGAACGGGGGCGCTGCCGGTGCGTGGGGGAGGGGGTGAGGGGAAGGGGGGGAGAAACAGCTGAAAAACGCGCGCTTGCGCTCAGGCCTTCCGTGACCGCTTGGAGCGCCGCGCGCGGTGGGGGGACGGGGGTGGGGGTGAGGGGGAAGTGCGGAAAAAGCGCACCGAGCGCGCTACCCGAGAGGCAGAACAAACGACGAGCAAGAAACGTCCTGAGCAGGTGCCTCGGAGCGTCTTGGCCGGAGTGTTTCCGTCAGTGGAGGTTTCTCGTGGTGCTGATTCGGTTGGCTAACAACGGGCGCGCAAACTCACCTACGTCTTTTCGTAACGGATCATATGTCTTCTGTTGTTGGTCGAGATTTCGCTTGATACTGGGTCGCTAGGGTACCAATGGCTGAGATCTCACTTCCATTGCCAACCCACCTGATGTATTCATTTGATTTCTAACATAAATATTCACTAGTTCAGCGAGCTTACTTTCGCGGTTTGTATACGTTTATAATTTTCATGCAGATTGACGATTTATACACGTCACGTATTAACAGCACAGTTTCATTTAGAGATGAAACTTATGTTTTACAAAAAAGCATTGAATACTCATGGAACAAAGACCGGATTTAAAGGCGCCCCAGGGTCCCCCACCAATTACAAATCACTCTTGGTTGGGTCCCCCCACCAAGGGGGGCTCTTGGTTTTAACAAGTCATACAACGTTAATCAAATTTATGTATTTTTTGTCATTTGAATATCACATTTGTACTCACGCGTTTTAATTGTATTTGTTACACTTTCAAATTAATGATGTATTTTATAGGCCTACTCTACTCTTATTTTGTTTTGATTTCATATTTATCTTACATTATTTTAATTTTCAATATGCTATTTTTCTATGACATCGACTCGCATCACTATATAATAACGCCGTCATTTATTTGCTGTATTTTATTTAGAATTACATGTATGCAATATATTTTATAAACATTTAATATATAAATTATTTTCAAAACAATCTCCAAACCTGTCTGTACAGTGTTTTGCCAACTTTTGTGTCAGAATTTCTTTTCACAGGAGAATCTCAAGATCAAATGGAGGATATCAAGCAAGTCGATTGCGTGGAGAATCTGATAAAAGTCGATCTTGTGGAGAATCTCAAGCACGTCGATCATGTGGGGTTCTCAATATAGTTGACCAAGTGGAGGAATTCAAACAAGTTGATCATGTGGACAATCTCAAGAAAGTAGATCATGTGGAGAATCTCAAGCAAGTAGATTATCTAGAAAATCTCAAACAGTCCCATCGAGTTTTGATAATATCCTGAATCATCACATACTTCGTGTACGAGATATAAAACACTGTTTATTAAATAAACAAATGATATTGATTAATATTTATTGATAAGTAATACTTTGTGCCTACCTGTGAGGGCACAATAATATCACTAAAGTTAGTAAAGTGGCTTACCGAATTGTCGAATTTGCATCACCGGCATTATCATTACAAGTATCTGTTTCCCTTACTCCAATATTAATGCTTCCTACATTAAATTATTGTGAATAAGCTACACCCTCAAAAACAATCGCTCCTTTGTTTCTGATTAAATGTTTTTGTTGGATAGTGTGAAGGACGTTTAATGGTGCAAGTTTTATGTTCATATTCATAATGGTTCATATTTAAGGCCATCGGGCATTACGCACCAACCATGAGCCGGTTTTCGATATCTTTTTTTAAGAAAATATGATAATTAACGTACTTAAACGTGAATTTTGAACATACCATCGTGTACTAACTTAATAAAAAAGGGTGTTATTATAAGAATATAAAACAAGAAATTTCTTTAACATGAGTCACTAAACTTGTACTACATACACAGAATTTATATTTTGTTAACTTAATTATTAAAACATGATTTTATTACTGTATTATTGTATTGTATTGTATTTCACAGTATCTATTCTTTGAAGAAGGAAATGAACCTTTTGCGAAATATTGTACGAAATATTGTTACAAGAACATTTAATGATTCAAATAAATCGTAAGTTACTATTGACTACTTGATTAGGATGGCCCTTAGCCATAGGGTAATTTTTGAAAGTTAATTTTTTTCTGCTCCTACATTCCAGACAAGAAAATGATGTGTGTAAAATTTCAGCCCAATCAGATAATATCTAGGCGTCCCCCCAACGCCTTAAACTTTGGACTGAGAACACACAACAAAAAAAAACAACAAATAACTGAGTACACAGATCTAAAAATTACATTAAAAAGCGATAAAACTCTTGCCCATAAATTTCCCCCCCCTCAATTTTTATGACTTTCAGACATTCTCAACTATTGTTTAAAAACATTCTAAATCAACTTACTCAAGTTTTCATTCAATAATTTTTTAAATAACATGAAAAATTAAAGCAATATTGACTTTTTACACAGAGAATCTACAGGAATTTCTGAAGAACAAAAAGTAATTGAACGAACGAACTTGGAACATAATTTTGATTCTAAGAGAAGATTTAGTAGTTATTTTTTACGATCTTTCGGTAAAACTCTACTCTATGTTTATAGAGAAAGTAAGATTATTTTGATGCAAATTGTAGCTTTTCCATTGATTTATTCTTCTTCCTCTTCATCTTTTTTTTGCTTCCAGAATAATGTCATCAGTTTTTGCCTTTCCCTCCGTCGGTACACAGTCAAACAAGACTAGAGCCACATGGGAAATAAGTATCAGAGATAATTTGAATTTATTTTTATTATTTTCTTTGAGGGGGCAGCAGCTTTACTGATTTCTAGATCAATATTCTGATAGTAAGTGTAACACAGTTCACAACGTTCAGACAAAACAGTGTGAATGCAACGAAGAAAAAGTAACTGCGCCTGACCGTAACACATACTTAATGCCACACTAGCTGAACCACGAACTAGACGATATGGAAAAAAAGTTGTAAAAGAAAAGACCAACCAAATGTACTTGGCGAAAAATAGAAAACCGTAACTTAATATTTCATGCTTTTCGGTATTTATCCTCTAATAATAATTGATCCATTAAATGAGGAAGGGTTACAAATTCTCGAACAATAAAACCACAATTCCTAGAAACATATTAAGCGGATATTACGATGGAAGTTACACTGTAAAATCCGTAATTCACACGACTGATTGATTAGCGATTCCGTGCGTGCTAACTGCTAAGGACACTAGCCCCATGAGACTAGTGCAAGTTTATATCACTGATGGGGGTGGTGATTTTCCTCACTGGATTGCCAGGTTCGGTGAAAACCTACCCGTCTGCTTGCAGTTTTCCCTAACCACGTACTTCCACCGCCCCAGCTGGGGCAAGTATTAAGTTCCCGACTGGTCTCCCGACATGTGTGATAGTGTAATGCATGTAAGTATGAGTGTGTAAGAAAGAGGGTGAGGAGGGGAGGAGGAAAGAACAGGCGCTATCCGTGGCCTGTTAACCCGATTACTGCTCCGGCATTTGCCTGGTCTTGATCGGAGAAACCACGCAGCGATGAATCTAAGGTAGTAAATACTGCCACTGTGGGTACTCGAACCCTAGGACCTCCCGGCCAGAGGCCCTACAGCCCTAACCCACCTAAGCCGGTACTTATTCGCGAAGACTAAAAAGACTGGAAGGTTTAAAAATTCTTGAACAATATAATAATTATTTCATGAAACATTACGCGGAATATATCTACAGGGAATGAACACAGCAACATCCATAATTCACACGAAAGAAATCCCAAGCGAGCTACAGGATCCAGATACAGCAAAACCGTTTATTTCCAAGAATCTTGTCAGACCTAGAGATCTCCAATTCTCGAGTTTTTCTGATGCATAGTTGAATAAGTGCGAACGTCGGGCCACATGGGAATATCCGTTATCGAGTCTTCCTGCGTTGCGGCGCTCGCTGCTAAGTTCCGAAAACTAGGGCCAAAAATATTGTAACCGCCAAAGCGCGAACCCTCGGATCTCCAGGGCATAGGCATTGCAGTGCATAGGCATTCGCACAAAACACACAAGCTAAGGGATCCATATACAAATAGAAGCGTTTATTTACAGTAATCTTTTACATAGAGATCTTCAGTTGGCGAGCCTTCCTAGCGCACAGTTGAATAACACGAGAATATCTCGGATCTGGCTGATGATAAAAATTTGTAATAGAAAAGTCCAACAAATGCGCTTGAGTTAAATCAGAAACGAGAATATATTGCATGCCGTTAGGTATTTAATCTCCAAGACTCATGAAATGTTGGAAGTTTACAAATCCTACAACAATAAAAAACACAAATTCACGGAACACATCTACAGCGAATGTATAGACCAAACTTCATAATTAACACGAACGTAATAGGAAAGATAAGAGATCCATATACTTGCAGAGCAGTTTATTTCTCAATCTTCTACATAGTGATCTCCAGACTTCCATTTTCCAGACACAAAAATTCATAATTCACACGAATGAGATCCCAAGCGAGCTAAGAGATCCATGTACGATGAGAACCGTTTATTTCCAGGAATCTTCTACATACATATCTTCACTTGTCAAGTTTTTCTTGTGCATAGTTGAATAAATGCGCACCGCCGCGCCGCACGGGAATATCCGTTATCGAGACTTCCCGCGTGGCAGCGTGCGCGCGTGCAACTTCCGGAACGCGCTTGCGCACGCGGCCGGCCGGTCGGACGGCCGGCGGCGTGCGCGACCCGCGTGACCTCGCGTTCTTCGCCTGTCTGCGGCGGCGGCGGCGGCGCGGGCCCTTCTTGCTTGTTCTCGGTGTCGAAGACCCCGAACCGCGGAAACAACGGTTCCCCCGGTCGAACGGTAACGGGATCGCCGGCCGGCAGTTAATTGATGAGGATTATGCATCAGGGGGCGCGGAGGCTGTGTTTGGCAAGGCCGTACTACAATTCATTCGAAGATAAAGTTGCGAAATAAAAACAGTTCTTTAAAGATTCATACGAGTAAATTATTATTATTATTGTTATTGTTATTATTATTATTATTATTATTATTATTATTATTATTATTATTATTATTATTATTATTATTATTATTATTATTATTATTACTATTATTGCCATAGCCCATGTGCAAGATGCACGAACGTGCTTATATTCAGGCCAGAGTGTGATATTTGACAGCGGCCCTTGGGTGATTTTGCACTGGGCTCTTGATACCGAAAAATTAATTGACGACAAAGCGTCTGTCCGTTTGTCTGTGAACAATGCTAAGGGTTCATCCGATTTTCTCCAACATTGATATTCCCTTTTCGATCTGCCTTATATCGCAGCCCCTTGAGTTTGAAACCGATATTTTAATTTTGGGGATTTTTAATTTGGGGGTTTCCATGAAACCCTTGGGAAATCTTCAAAATTTAAGAAAAAAGTATCGTTTTTGATTAAACTTTGTTATTGGATAGCGTGAAAGACGTTTAAGAGAATGGTGCAGGTCTCAAGTTCGTTAAAAATTATAATTTTTCGAAAATTGCAGAAGTTCAAACTTTTTTCGGCGTCTTCCTACAACGAAAATATTAAAGATATAATTTTTTCCCTTTATGAAGAGTGTTCCTTAAAGATAGATTTTGAAATAAGGTCATATAGAATTTTTAGGAAACTTGAATACTGTTCGCGTAATTTTGGGTGAAATGAAGGCAATTTTTAATTTCCTTTTTTAACAATTGTTCTCAAAAAGGGCAGCAGCAATTTAATTAAATTTCAATCTCGGTTAGCGTATAGAACCTAAAGAGAATGGTTCAGGTCTCAATTCGTTGAAAATTCTTACTTTTGATGTATAAAAAAATTTAATTTTCTTTTCAACGTTCTCGTACAACTACAATTATGAAGATAAACATTTTGTCTTAATGAAATGTCTTCATCAAACTCCGATCTTCAAATAATACTATGTTCAAATTTTTGGAAAATATGAGTATTTTTTGCGAAATTTTGTGTCAAAGAGGCCACTTTTATATTCTTTAAAACTTTTTTCTTAAAAAGGGCACACACGTTTTTGATTAAATTTGGACCATAACGTAAAGGATGCCAACAGAATGGTGCATGCCACATTCGTTGAAATGTCTGAATTTTGAAAATTTAATGAAAATTTAATGAAAATTAAAATGTTTGTCCGGCTTCCTACAACTACAATTGTTAAGATACATTTTTCTTAATGAAATGTGTTCATAAAAACAGATCTTCAATTAAAAGCATATTGAATTTTTCGAAAATATGAGTATTTTTTGTGTAATTTGGCATCAAGCGTTGACGTCCGCTTCGAATTTGCTGTGTTTTGTGAACGTACGTGATTCCAGACAGTTAGAAGCTACGTAAGTTAGAATTTGTGTATTAATTCCTATTTATTTATTTATTCGTTTCTTACATTCGAGCTTTTATTATACGTTTAAAAATTAATCTGTTAGAAATTATTTAATACCTATTTAAAGTATATGAAAGAAATATTTCTAGCCATCAGGAAATATCATATTGAATTTGCAACAAATGCATTCCGCGCCGCGACACAGCAACTGAATATCAGTGAACGACGTTTCATTTTTGGGTCATGATTTAGCTGTATGAAAAGCAGTTGTAATTTTCAAATTTATCTTGATATTTGCTTAAAAATATAGTTTTTGCAGCAAATGTTCTACTATTTGTATTGAGTTCTACAAGAAATGATGACTAAGATGTTTTGATTCGGAGAGAATTTGGGGTATAAATAGTGTTACATAAAACCATTACTAAGTGAGAGAGAGTACGTGGTCTTGTTGCACCACTAGTTGAAGGACGGTGGACTGCAAGATTTCCTTGTCATATTTTCCTCCAGCACACGTGTACCGATCTTATAAATATAAAACGTTTCCTTGATTAGGCTTTGATGAGGCAAGTGATGGTCGTACTAGCAAAGATGTCCTGAACAAAACAAATAGAGGCAGGCAAGTTATAAGAACTTCACATCCATTGACATGGGATTCAAGCATAAAAAGAAACACAAAAATTACTCTATATAAAACAATTGTTGAAAGTCTATTCACATATGGAGCTGAGTTACGGACTATTAATGCCAGGGATAGAAGTGGGAACCAAAGGAACCGAAATGGAATATTGGGGACGGTGTTGTCAGGTTACAAAAAAGGAAAGAATTAAAAATCAAAGAATAATAGAAATAATGAAACCTGGAAAATAAACCTTAGAGCTGATAGAAACTAAGGCTCTATTATGTTATAGGCATTTAAGAAGGTTGGACAGTGAGCGACTGCCAAAGACGATGTAGCGAATTCCATCCGAAGAAAGAAGATACAGAGGAAGACCAAGGAGGAAGTGGGAGGAAGACGGAGGGGAAGATAATGCCTGGGGAGATCGAAATAAATGGAGATTAGACAGAGAGAAACGGTGACAGCTGTAGAATACTCGCTTTACTACTACAACTACATTTCCTATACATTTACAGAAAGATGTTGAACTCTGAGTCGAATGAAATGGAAAGCATGATTGGAAAATGACATTCATTGTAGCCCAAACTTATTTCAACCCTTTACGGACTTACGAAGCTGTTTTATTTACTTTGCAGAGCGATACGATCTTGTTCCCCAGCCTGAGTGGAAGTAAACGAATGCAGTGGGAGAAAGGCCGTTATCGAGAGGAGTGGAGTAGCGGCGTGCACTCGTCGCTTCCGGTGCTAGCGTGCGCGCACGCGACCTCCGAACGGCTCGTTCTTCTTCTGTCGGCGCAGCTCTGGCTCTCTCGAGGCGCTCCCCGTGTCCGAGACCTGGAACCGCGGAAACAAGCAACGGTTCCCACTCCAACTCTGATCCAATACCACGTTACGTTCATTACGTAAAGAAACGATTGGATTCTGCGAACATCGCGTTCTTCATCTGTCTGCGCTCGCGACGCTACGCTGCTCTGGCTCTCGCGAGGCGCTCCCCGTGTCCGAGACCTGGAACCGCGGTAACAAGCAACGGTTAACACCCCAACTCTGATTCATTTCCACGTTACGCTCATTACGTAAAGAAATGATTGAATCGATAACGCTTTGCGTAACACGATGTATGGTGTTTCAATCAAAGGCGTCTCAAAACGAGATGTACTAACTTTCCATTAAATACTGAATATTCAGAATTATTTTTAAGAGGAGCTAAAACAGAGTAATAAATTGGCTCTTAAAAGGTGAGAATATTCTCTATAATTTAAATATATTCCTTTGAAAATTACCTATACGTTTTATTTTCTTTCTAACTATTCTAAGTAAGGATACAATATGAAAGGAAATACAAAAAATGCAGAAACTTAGAAATGGATATCTAGCGCAGTTGCACCTTTTTTTTTACAAAGAATAATATTCATATTTAGAACCATTAATTTCGACACTGGTGAGCACTGTGTATGGTGTATTTACAACCAATATTATACAGTAAATTAATTGTCGCTTAGTGTTTTGGACCACTGTGCTATCTGGGTAATCCACGATTTTTATTTGAAAGAAATTTGTATTTTTCTCATATTCTGATTAGCAATACTTTCGCGTTTATTCTCCTCGGCTCCAATTATACTGACGAGACAAGTTTAGACGTTTACATTGCGAATGTTATTGGAATTTAATGGTTAACTCTATATTTCTGAGCATTATAAATGTAATTCTTCAATTTCGTTAAGACATGAAGTGACCTCATTATTATTTTCGAATGTCTTTAATAGAAACAGTCGTATTGACTTTTCCGTAATAAAATCAAACTCTACTTGTCATGAGTATCTCTCTCACGAGTAAGATTGGGCGGGAATGTGAATCCTCATAAAAATAACATATCATCCAGGGGAAATTTACATTCCTTTTAATACAATTTATATCATGTTATGAAACAAAAACTTATTACCTTCTCATGAAATTTAGCCAAAAGCCAAATTTTAATGAAAAAGAATGCAATGTTATGCTATCAAACAAAGTTCAATCAAAAAAAGTTTGCTCACTCTGAATGCAACAAATTAAATAAATAAAAGGTGGTGTACGATATCAAATATAAATTATTATTATATTTTATTATGAAATTAGTATATTTAATACCGGACAACACTTTTTATCTTTTTATTTATTTAACTATTAGACTGTATCTACCTCACCACCGATCTTATTAATGAAACAAATTATTTATTTATTCTCAAATTTTTCAAAAATTTATTTATTATGATGAAAAATTTGAAATAATCACTTTGGTCTCAATACTCAGAATTTACTGACGAAGTTCGAACTAATAAAACTGCAAAAAATAATATAAATTCATTTAATGAACATCTCTTTATTACAAGAAAATTAATGAAAAAATATTAAGGAAACTGAGACTTTGCAGGGATTACATCACCTAATAAGGTGTTAAATTTTAAATACTCATTCTTCTCTTCGCGACAAAAGTGAATGCACTCGCGAAAATACTTCTCCGTATTCCCGTTGAAACCTGCAGTACAATTTGGTTGCGAATCTGCTTATTGGAAAGATACTAATAATGTCACTTTAAAACTCGCTTATTGACACAATAAGCCATCTTCTTTCGCCCACTACACAATTCATTAACCGCTTCGTCAATTCACGTGATCAACTCAATTCCAAACAGCGTTGCCACGCATCTCTCAGTCCACGGGCACACATTCATTCGCTGGACTTAATTGGAACGCAGTCAGCGCGCCCCCGTTCTAAACTTCCTCTGGGAAATTGAAAAGCCGCAGGAGAAAAATCAATAGCGACGTGACAATTGCGTAACACATTGCTGGAAAATGCGAGATAATTCGGGAACAATTGCGCTCATTACCATCCACGCGTGAAACCGCTGCTCTAATTGAAGGCGAAAATGAGTTGCGTTGCGCGAAATGCAGTCGTGCGCATGCGCAGGGCGTGAGTTTCGCACGCTCGCGCGAAGCGTGGTGCCAAACGAGCAGTCACAGCGCCGGCTAAAATTGATGAATTGCTTTGTAATGAAAAATGTGAAATAATCCTCCAAATAAATGAATTCGTGTTGCCATTGCGTTAGCTTTATGACACGCTGATATACAGCGTGTGTCTTCATTCAAATTCCGAATGAAACTCGAAAAAAATGCGTTTATCTACAATTCGATTTACCCAACAAAAATTGAATAATATCTATTCATTGTTTGGGTGTTATTACAATACCACAAGGCATTGGCAATTTACCATAAATTGAAGTGTCACGCAACGACAAGGGAATTGATCTAAAATGTTATGCAGTTGTAGTACGTAATAAGATAATTGACTAGGGACAACAGACATTTTGCTCACATGAGTTTTAAAATGCACCAATATTCATTTATATTAATGTTTACATTCCACCAATACCTCATTAGTTCAATGTAGACCGTCTGCTATTCCTAATAATATCTGCTATGGTTCATAATATTTTCATTATATGTTTATCGTGTTCATGTGTTTGCATGACTCTCAAGTCGCTCGTTTCTTAATTAATACACTACCAGAGCAAATGTTACTCGCTCTAAAGAGGATCCCTAAGATATAGCCCTTCTCTGCCACTTTAAGGTTGCACCGTCAACCTGACAATCTAATACGCCGGAACATAACACTTCTCAAATACGGAAAGTCTCCCCACTTGAGCCTGAATGGGTTGCCCTGCCAGCTCAGATCTACCCAATTCCGGAACAAGTGCCTTCTCAATAGCCATGGGTATCCATTCTCTTGG
The DNA here is from genome assembly GCA_038098605.1 of Gryllus longicercus. NCBI lineage: Eukaryota > Metazoa > Arthropoda > Insecta > Orthoptera > Gryllidae > Gryllus > Gryllus longicercus. The sequence goes on along the minus strand of JAZDUA010000094.1, from coordinate 2,737,968 downwards.
GCATTGGCCCGACAAAGCCAAGAGGTCAATATGCTATTCGCTACCCCGGGCTGGCGTGAAAAAAGTTCAAGATTTGCATTTAAACTTGAACAATCCTTGAGCTGATATATGATAATTGTGTTAGGTATGTAGTGCCCCTAAGACTTGCCTTTATTATTTGTGTTTATTCTATATTTTGAATACACAATCAAAAACTCAGCTTTATTAAGGAAGAAAGAAATAACCAAAAGTTGTAATCACTTTTTGAGCAGTCTGAAAACGCATGTAACAGATTTTAGGGAACATTGCTCTTTCGTAAATCTCCGCCTGTCGAAGGAATCGGAGCATTTAACGCTCCCCGCGCCGAACCTGCTAACTTTAGTCATATTATTCTTCTTAGGCCTTCGTTCATTAACTCTGTGTGGCCCGAGAGCGTAGGAACGGAGACCAAATCTGCAATTTGTCATCTTATCATACTTACGGACGAATGTATGAAACTATGAATCCTAATATTACAGTCTTCATACGGTTGATTTCCTTGTCGCCCACATTTTCTTTGCCATGGATGACTTCCATGAGAGACTATCTCGTAATGTAACGAGATAATCCTTGTTGGCTCCCATTAGAATTAAGCATGTGGGTCTTGAGCGAATTTAAACTCAGCGTAAAGTGATTCAAAATACGTCTTACCAATGTGTTTGGGTTTAAAAAATTGTGTTTACTTCATATAAAAATGTAGCCTTAAAAGATACTATATCTCGTCTAAATTCTAGGTACATTTTACCTTTAAAATGTTAGTCTCAGCACAACTAGTAGGATTTCTACTGTTAATAACGAAATGTACAAATACAAAATAATTGTCGCCAAAGTAGTGACATTTTCTACAAGTCGTAATTTACCTCCATTTTTTAAGTGGACAGAAAAGTACAGCCGGGATATCCATATGCGCGGCAGCTCGGCTTCAAGATAACTAACAAGATCAGCAACTCGTGATTTCCTTTTAGCGCCACTCATGAGATGCGTATGAGTTGTACGTTTTTGTTTGGAGCTCATCACAGCAGACACAAACGAAACGAAATATACAACAGCACTTAATTATAATTAATTACTGAATACAATAATAGAAGATAACCCTCAATGTTAAAGAATACAATCAGGCATTTGCAGCACCAAAATTAGCATGACAAAGAACTAAAATCTGCCTTACACTAATATAAAAGAAAACATATTCTTTAAAACTATTTCGTGATGTAACTTTTCGAATATTATGTAATATTATAATGAAATTTCAATAAACAGTTATCTTATGTTACGTTCGTAATGCAGCTAGCTGCATCATAACTTACAAAGTATGTCCTCCTAGTATGTCAGAGAAAAGATACGAAAAGAAGAAAACGTGAAAAATACTAACAAATCAATAACTAAATGTTTTATGCAATTTGCTCACCTACACATTCAAGACCGTTTCTCTTCGTTGTGAAAGCTAATTATGAAGGAATTGGACTGATGAAACTTCGCAACAACTTCGTGACAAATGCACCAAGTCAAAACTTTGTCATCCCGATACGAATATTGTGTTGTGAACACAGATTATACGGTGATTTGTTTAATTATTTCCTAAAATAATGAATTCCCTCACACACACATACAAAACACATCACAAAATTAAAGATCTGGAGAGGCTCGGAACTCGATCGACCACACAGGAGCGCCCCAAGTCTATGGTATGGCGCAAAAACTTCGCATACGTCACTAAACAGTTATCGCACCCGTTTCAAAAGTGAGTGTTCCAAGTGGACTGGCACTTTGTGACCAGTTTCCATATCACCTTTTAACCCCAGGCTTCCTCTATCGCTACATTTGCTGCCGCCGCTACCACCGCACCGCCGTTCAAGAGGTCCATGTCGGACCTCACGCCTCAACCTCCGGGATCGTGAACCTCCAGTGTTCGTCGGGAGAGATAACAAAGAGAGATTGGCCCCGTTGCTGGAAGCACGGAAGCGGATCCTCCTGGACTCGTGGCGAACCAGGGGGAGTAGCTGACGTCACCTTTATGTACTACATTCATCTACTTTGTGTGACGTTCATCTACTGCCTATGTATCGTTCATATGTTGTTTCATTATTTTATTTTTTCATATTATATATTCATTATTTATTTTAATATATATCTATTCATTCATCTATGCATAATGGACAATGTTACATCTATGTGTAATGGCAGATACGAGAAAGATACATAGAAAGTGGATAGGCAAATAGAAGTTTTCTTCCACCAAATTGTTTTGTAGAAGATAACATCCATTTCCGTATCCAATATGGATCCGGAAGGAAGAATATGACTCAAGACTTCTGCGGTAAACACAGATTTTATTACAGAAACAATTACTAAAACCGTCGATATAATGTCAATTCAATGTCGTAGAGGTTAATTATTAGAAATGAGAGAATTATAGACGATGAGTGTGAAAGCAGCAACATACACATCATTCCTTATATCATCACAACTCCTCTGGAAACAGTTACATACTTGAACAATTTATGTAGATAGTATACATGCAGGATTAAACTAACAAAATATTAAAGTAGCAATATTAATGGACATTTTCATATATTTCATTTCTGCATCTGGTTCGTGGAAACGTTTGTCTTGCACACTTCGCTCATGAAGAATAAACTCGAGTTTTACATTCATTTAGATAACAAGTTGTAATTCATTGACAATGAAAATGAAAATTCCCTGCGATTCATTTCCTGTTGTGAAATCGCTACGTCAACCGCTGTTAGGTTAACCCGATTGAATGGAAAATGGAAAATAGGAAAAAGGAAAATGGAAAATGGAAAATGGAATCGAATCGAATCGAATTGAATTTTATTATCCCCTATTTTACGTGGCGAGACTCAGGCCATTAGGCCTGCTCTTCCGTCTGACCACGTAAATTTCGCTACGCTCCTTTCACCAACTAGCAGAGAAAGGAGGTATTTCTTGGGCGAGAAACAGGCGATTGTATTACCCTACCTTTCTTTAAAACAGGTCAAACTCGCGGGCAAGGTAACAAGCTTACTAGAGCTCGCGGGCAAAGAGTACAGAGAAATTATCGTGAGATTTAAAAGTAAGGGTTGTACAAATGCTGTGAAATGGCGGTACGTCAGTGGATACCTGGCCTATGGCAATCTTTGGGAGAAGTTACTTGACAGTCATTGTCACAGATTTAGCTATAGCAATTCCCATTTTCTCTTAAAGGCAAATAAATGATCCATTAAAATGAAATAATACATGTTTGATTTCAACTTCTCAATTGAGAGTAAAATTCAAAAATTTGAATGAAACGTATCTTGATTTTGTAATCCTGTTTACTTAAGAGTGATATAAAAGCACGAACTTTCTACGTTCACGTTAGAAGGTTTCTTCTTTTGGTCCAATCTTCCATATACGGAAGTTAGGTGTCTCACTACGGCTTTCTTGGGATGAATTACTCAGGGTAGATTCCCGTGGCCGTCTTTGAATTTTAGACCCAGTCTTCTTCAGAAGCCTACCTCTGTCACGGGTTACAGCAGGCAGTACCCTAATGCGCCTGAAATTTGACTCTCACTTTCTATACCAAATGTTGGTTTCGGCTAACTACATACGAACTTTCTGGTTGGAAGAAAGTGAGATCTCGTTAGGGCAGGATCTTGTAAAAGGAATTTAATTTTGCCGGGCATACCGTCAGAGTTATTTTACATGCCACGTGTATGACATTTCTTCTGTGGATTTTCCGCCCATCGACCAGTCGTGAAATTTACTTTACAGAAGACAACTTTTTTTCGAATTCAAATTAATGAAATATCAAACAACTTAAACGTAATATTTCATATACTTTTTAAATCTTTGGAGATAATATTAATACAATATTTACCCGGAAGCGAGAGCAGCAGATTGTCTTGCCAAGGCCTGCAAGTAAGGTTAATCCGCCCCTACATAGTGGGGCACATTCATCAAAATTCGGCTCAACTTCTAAATAGGAGAATCTTAATAACGCGTCCGTAACATCTGACGCATTCACGTCCTGGGACTAGTATCGCGCGAATGGGAGCATCTGAAACTTTACGAGAAGTACGGGGCCGGTTTTAACTACCTGGCTCAACGCGGCACTTAAACTTAACGCGATCCGTATGGCTCACGTATTTCCCAGTCACCCTCAACACGACGTTTTTACGTTGAATAAAACCTTATGATTTATTGTTATGGAGTTTTAACGAGCAAAAAAGTAATTACAAGCAGGCTTAAAACTGAGTGCTAAAAATAACTGCTCTGGAGATGACCTTCCAACATTTTTACATTTCGGAATTTAGCCGTTTTGAGCCGACATTGCAAAGGCTTGGTTCATGTTTCCCCGTCGACTCATTGCAGTTATGACGGCATTTTATCAAGAACCGTTCAAGGATGCTTTATGTAAGGGAATAAACACTGCATCTCTCGTACTATCAAGGAATGCAATTTGTTGGCTTCCAGATGAACTATCGCCGTAAATATTTAAAAAGTTGGTGTAACCTGTCAAAAATAACGGAACGAAATTAAACTCCTATATACATAATTCATTATAACAATTTAACTTCTTTATTATTAAATGTAAGTTTTTTCCATTTCAATTTTTTTAATGCTCAGGTCAGTAATACATGTTCAAACCGCGGTCCTCTAGGTGACTGAGAAGCGATTTTCGGGAGGCCCCACTGACGATGCCACTTCAAGAATGTTTGGGATATTTGCAGTTGTTGCTGCTGGTGGCACGTCCCATGAAGGAATCGAATTTATTTCCCCATGACATTTGTCACAGTCGTTTCAACACTGCTGTCTCGGAAAACATCAGCGTGTGTATCGAAGATAGGGTCCACCATCTTCCCAGAAATGACAAGCGTGCACTCCGCCCGTATGGGCACCTTCCCTTCCTCTGCCACTGCACCAGGAACTTCGATCTCAGCTGTCCACTAACGGACGTGTTTTTACTTTCTCCTATACGTACGCTTATACGGAATAATTACGTTGATCGAAAATATAAGGGCACAGGCGCTGGTGCGGACGATCTTCTGTGGCGCTGTTTGATTTCAGGTGCTGAGGAGGCCAAGCACTGGAAGGAGACGGCGGGACGCCCACGCCAGAAAATAAATAGTTAAAATAAACGTCGGATAGATTAGTATGTATTCGGCTTCTGACGGCAGGTTTTTCCCCCTTCAGGGGTTTTTTCCTGAACCGTACCTTATGGTCTCTTTTCCGCGGCTTTGATGCGATAGAGAGACAATTTGGGGTGAATACCAGAATTCGAAAGATTAGAACGCGAAAGGATGTAGGTATTGTAACGGCTTAAAGGCCTTCGGCCAAGCCACATAGGATCAAGTAAGCTAATTTGTTTGTAATAATTACCTATTAAATAAAATAATAATTACGTTGTATAGGGAAGTTTGTAATGCTACGGAAAAACAATTTCGAGATTTCAACAAAAATACACGTTACCGAAAAAGTGGTTAAATCATACGTAGCATTTTCCCCTAGTCTACCTGACTTGAAAAAGCTTTAGAAGACGAATATCTTTCTCAACTAGACTTTCTTGTTAAGTGTTGATTATAAATAGTCAACACGTACAACGTATATGGAATACATCTTTGTCCTCTTAGCACTTCACGTTTGAAAATTCAATGTCATTGTGTTAATGATAGCCTTTTAATGGCATCGAGGCAAAAGTGGTTAAATCATACGTAGCATTTTGCCCTAGTCTATCTGACTTGAAAAAGGCTTTAGAAGACGAATATCTTTCTCAACTAGTCTTTCTTGTTAAGTGTTGATTATAAATAGTCAACACGTACAACGTATCTGGAATACATCATTGTCCTCTTAACACTTTACGTTTGAAAATTCAATGTCATCGTGTTAATGATAGCCTTTTAATGGCAACGAGTCAACTGCTAAATGTCAAATATTTGCGATTGCATATAGTGACTCTGATAACGTCCGCAACCATGAAGTGGTTTCCCTTTTGGAATTACTTAACCATACACAGGTATATATTCAACAGGAATCATTATCTCTGTTCGTTCTAGGGGAAAACTTTCCATTTGCACTGAAGGCGTCAGTGATAATGATATTTACTAATAAGCACACAAATAAGTACAATAATCATCTATGTATTACGTAGTATACTAGATAGTGAATTATCGTAATGATGGAGCAAGAAGCGCAGAGTATTTTTAAGCAAAAACTCGTGTTGTGGGTCCCCGATCCCACAAAATTGGATTTTATTTTATCCTTTACGTAGTAAATTGTGATAATCGAAATCGGGGGTTCTTTTTAAAAAAGTCTGGTTTCTGGCAAATCGTCAGTCTGAACAACGTTAGAACATAAATCATACACAGATTTTTAATAAAACTGATGAACTATGATCGATATTGCTTATGACACGACTTCTCGAACTTGAAGTGGTTCTTGTAACTTATTGGGTGTACTTTACATATCGACGAAATAAAAATATTTTGGCTTGCGATTTTTCAGGATTCATTTTCATCCTCCCTATTTAATATCATTATAATTCGTATATGCTGTTTTGCATATTAGCAAGAACTATATGTATGTCAATAAGAGAAGTAAATAGACCTGTGTTGTCAACACAAAGTGCTATTGTGATTTCAAGGACTGTTGGCATATCATTCATACACATTTTTAAGCAGCACTGACAGAGCAAAATTCAGAGCGCCGTAGTACAATTATTGACTCTTGATTTATAAAACTTTATTTTACTCGGAATTGTCTTTACGTTGAGAAGCTTTCAATTATTTTCAACATAGATTGTGGTAGGCTAAGATTTAGTTGTTGATATAGCGTTTTTTGTCCTGAGTGCGAAATGCTACCGAATGTCAGGGGAAGAGTACAATGGTGTACGTTTTCTCGTAAAAGCTATTTGCAGTAAATTCAGTAATTCATATGAATTACTTAGGAAAATGATTTGTTGTGGATCGAAATTATTCGTCGGGAATGTATTAATTTTCTGGATGTTCGTTTTGATTCAATTGGTTTTCTTCTTTCCTATAACTGAAAGGAAGTTATCTTCTTCAATTAAAAATGCATTTACCAGTAAATACAGATCACACGTACATGTTTCGAAGTGTTTGTTAACAATTTTTCATATGAAGTATGATGGTTAGAAGTGGCTATGCGGTCTACTGTACACGACACGGCTCAGAATAGACCAACAACAGATCTGCAGCAGATTCACAGGGAGGTGTTTCACAATCCGCACTATCTTCATTCATCATCAGTGATCCCGAAGCAATGTAGTGCAAAGCATAGCTTTTTAAATTAATTTACTAGGCGGCGCCATCTTGTGTAGATTAACACCTCGAAACATGAATGCGTGATTTGTCTTAGTGTAAATGCATTTTTTAATTGTGGAATATTACTTATCTTTTTAACTATACATACGAATTTCCACAAGATCTCTGCGGTAACCACCGAATTTATTGACGTACAACCTCATTGTCTTGGAAAGCACTTTTTGGAGGGGATTGCTTCCTATTTTACAAAATGAAACGACATGGGATAATTCTCTAGACGTACTAACGTATGCAAGTCTATCATGCATTATAGATAGCTATACATTTTGCAATATTCTTCTGATTCATTACATTAGTATTCTATAATTAGTATTTTACATTACATTAGTATTTTATAATTTATAAAGACAAACATGCTGATTTCCTAATATTCAGAACATTTTAGTGAAAGCTAGTAATTAGTTCTGACATTCGCAATTGAAGACGTACAGAATCATATCGAACGCAAGTTTCCCTAGGTGGCCAACAAAAAGAAAACAACTCCGTCGGCCGATACGTACTGCCTGCCACGTTAACGCGGCGCAGGGCAATCGCAGGGAGCTCGGGCGAATCCTGGTTCGCTCGAAGAGAAAGATCAATTAATTGATTGATTGATCAGTGATTCCGGCGCGCCAACTCTTAAGGTCATTGGTCCCTATATGTAGTGCATGTTTTTATGGCGGGAGGATGCCGTGATCTTTCCCCGATAGATGGCAAGATCCGGCGCCGACATACGTCGGTTATGTGGATTTTCTCCAACAAGATATCTCCCAGCAGACTGACATCTCACCCAGGACCATCTCTGAGCTTCCGACTGGCCTCCCAAGAAGTGTTGTAGTGTAGTGCTTGTGTGTGTGTGTGTGTGTGTAAGTAAGGTGGAGATAGGACAAGAACGAGGAAGAAAAGATCGCGCGCGGTCCGTTGCTTCTTTGTTAGAATACTGCTCCGGAATTCGTATGGTGATAATCAGAAAAACAGTTCCTAGAATTCTGCTCCAGACCGGCTGAATTTCACCTAGCTAAGACGCTAATGTCGAAATTCGAAAAGGATTTTCGTCGCAAATAGTCTCCATGTTAATGACTATTGGTCGAGAAATTCAGATTATAGTCCATAATTCACTGGAGCACCACCGAGCTTTAATGAAGGCTGAACATTTATCTGTTGGGATTGTCCTCGAAGAAAAATGTGCTTACAGACATAAATAAATGTTTTGTTAAAATATATTCCGTTCAAATCCACACTCGTTGCTTATATTTGTGCACTGATATAGAAGGTAAAAAATCTAAAGATCTAAATTGCACTCATTCCATTCTTTTGATTCTAATATTTTTGTATGTGTTTCCAGAAAGCGTTTCTTATTGCAATGATATCTTGAGTTACAATTATTGCCACTCCAACGCGAAAATGTATTAACAGGTTTTCATTAATCAGGAACTTCGTCATGTGACTAAAGCTTCTTTCCGAGCGATCGCACGACATTCAATTTCAGGCTGATTTTGTCTTGCGAAAAACATTTTAACAACAATAACCGGCAAAAAAAGTGTGCTTTGTGGTGTCGTAAATGCTGTCCTGAACACAGAACTCGAACTTAGTGCATTACGTAAAAACTGATATGTTCGAAATGATTTAAGTGTGAATATACATTAAGTGAAGCACCTACACATCTGTTGGACTGTGGAGTCTAACGAATTAGAATAAGAATAAGAATTATTAATAGAATAAGAATAAGAATTATACAATAAGAATTATTTGAAGCGTATGGTGTTATAAAATACTATTGACAAAGTGACGAACAGTGAAAAATACCGATGGTTGTAGGGCAAACATTGGAAACAATTTCAACTAACGACTGTTAAAAATTATATTTGATACACACAGTTTCTAGTAGTTTTGTGAGCATTACACCTCACTCTGACGACAAACAAAATCCTAATACATAATACGTTCATCTTAAAGATGACATTCATCCAAAATTCTCAGATAAGCGCACCACACATTTGGTCTGACTGCCTAACAGATAAATTTACAATGAGGCAAACAATTGATTGGTCGAGTTGATACAAGTTCTCGCCTGGCGTAGTCAAATTAATTTGATTCACGAGATTTAAATTTTCAAAATTGCATAAAAATTACCAGTTTGTGTAAGGAATAAGATATTACTTCAAACGATACCCTTGCGTGTTTTCAGAGAAAACATCTATCCTAACTCGCACGGATAGTATCCTTTAAAGTTTAATTTCAAGCAAATTGCAAAAGCACATTTTCCTTATTTATGAAAGTAGTACTTCGCATCATAAACAACACTAACGAAATCTGGGCATCGGGATAAATTTGTGACATTACAAGAAAGTGGTATCACGAGTTGGAGCTAATTGAAGAAGAATAACTGCAACCCTTACATTGCCTACAGGTCAGTTTTTTAAATTATAACTTCCCAATCGCCGACGTTAGCCGCTACAATCTAATTAAAATTACTGTCAGGTTAACGAGAGTACTAAACATACAATTGAAGCGATCCAGCTCCTGATTTTATATTTTTGAGCTTTGATGGTTGGTTTTCATGGTAAAATGACTAATATAAAAAATTGTGACAGTATTTGTAATTATTTTCTTAGCAAGTTTACATGCTTTTAAAAATAAGGATCTAATCACTGGTAAGATTTTTAAAAACATGGGTACATGTCACACTGGTAATGCACTGCACTGTACAAGCATTTTTTGGGAAAGATTTTTTGTGTAAAGAACACTTAGTGTTTTCGTCAAGAACAGGTAATAATACTAAAGTAGAACCAGGGGCGGATTAATATTTTTGCCGCCTGTAGGCACATCAAATTTGCCGCCCCCTGTTTAAAATTAATGTTACATTTCAAATTGTAACGTTTCAGTAACAATTCCTCATTAATTTCAACGTTTTAACTTTAAAAGTAACATTACATTTTTCACATTGTTTTCATAAATTAAATATTTTTTTTGGATATAAACTGTATCTTCATAGCAAGGAACGTTCAACATTATTAACGTTTCAACACTGAAACGTTAACATTAAAGGAAACTAAAAAATGACAATTAGAATTGCAACATGATTACTTTCGTCTACGGGTCTTACTTTCAGATTCATATACTTCTGAAATCATAAAATCTAATGAAGTAGACTAATAAATACCTTGTATTAAATATTAATATAATAGATTTTTATTTACAACAACTGAACGATTAGAATATTACGACGTTGTAACAGTTTTTATAATTTTCGATTCACCATTATAAACAAGGAATATACCATTTAACTTTTTTAATGGTTTTTTTATACAGTTGAAATAACGTTTTATTAATTATAGCTAATTGTCTATTGATGTAAAATTTTGCGACGTGCCTTTTGGTGAGCAAATTCATCAATAATTATGCTATAATCTAAAACGCTGGGATAATTTTCTTCGATACACAATAACGCTAAGGAGTTCAGTCGATACTCTGTCATTGTAGAACGCAAATAATTTTTAATTCTTTTTAAACAAGAGAATGAACGTTCTGCTGTGCAATTGGCCACCGGAATACATAAAAAAAATTCGAAGTACAATGTCAACGTTAGGATAAATACATTCTAATACTTCTTTCCGTAACCACTTTAATAAAGTTGCAGGATTCGTTGGCTTAACATCTTCGTCAAGGAGTTTTAAATACGAACTTAAATGTATAACCTCAGAAACAAGCAATTCTTCAAGATCTTGGGGAAATTGTGAACAAAAAAATATCGCTGCTTTTTCCAAATCTATCAAAGGTAATTTTTCTATTTCAATGACAGCCTTAAATTTGTCGTATACATCTTTATACGCTTCAAGTCTCTTATTCAATTCTGCAAGTAATTTATCAACAATAACCAGATAAGTTGTGATTTTAAACTTGTCTCGTGCGGTCAGTTCTGCTGCATTCTCGTTAGTTTCATCACATTGCATTTTACGTTTCCTTTTTCTTTTGTTTTCCGATTCGTACGTTTCAGTACTTGACAGCTTCTTACCCTTCTCTTCAAAAAATTCAAAATTGCCTCTGTTCGTTTTTAAAAGTTCTACAAGCGAAGTGTAAATACCAACCACGGAACTTAAATCGATTTCGACTGGTTAGAGCGAGATATTCCGTAGTAGACAGAGAGTCCATATTATGTTCAAAAATAATCATTTGCGAGATAAGTGGGTATTGTGGGACCTACATAAACCAAATAGGGACTTTTCTGCTGAGTTTCATTTAATTATTCAAATAAATTTAGTTTAATAGATGTAAAATAAAAATATTTTAATACCACATAAAGAGCTACCGTTGACTAGTTTCTTCACTAGTACCAACATATCGCGTGGCCACGGACTGAAAAATTGAAGCATAAGGATGAACATAAAAAAGAACTATTACACAATAAGTACGTGTAAAATCATAAAAAGTAACATTATAGACACATATCTATATCTTTTTTACAGTGATCGCTAATAATGGCAAACTTTTCCATGTGTGAGTGGGGCAAAAAGACTATAATAAATTCGGCAAAACCGTAATGTCCTTGAGATTGGCATGACTGCTCAGAGCTCATGCTTCTACAAAGTTTCGTTGTTTTGAATAACTAAGAATACTGTTCGTTGCCTGGTCGACACGCGGTAAATATCACAATCTAAGCGAATTGGCGGAAAATTCATTTCCAAGGCGGAATTTGAGATAAAACGAAATAATTCTCCCATTATTACGAGAAAAATTACGTAATAAAATGTTTTCAAATATTTTTTCAATGTTTGTTTCTCTCTAATTTTTATTTCTTGAATTACCTGAACCAATGGTAAGTCAAACCTTAGATTATTCGATTGCTTGACAACAAGATCAACAGTGTGGATCTCTCCAACATTGTATAAAGCTTTATATTTAACTTGACAGACATCGTAATCATTGTTTTCTGCTGCTCCTTATTATCCCTCTTATCACAATATATTTTGTTTCTCCCCCCTATTTCTGTTATTCTCCTATTTTATTTTTGCTTAGTTAATTAAACTTCATGATCAATTTTTAATGTTTTAATAGTTTTGATTGAAATTTTATAACTATTTTAGCAATTGCAATAAGCCGTATTATTTACAGCAGTGCGGTTATATAATTCATAGAAACTATTTGCTGGTTTTCAGCATAATTTTATATCATGCTATGATATTGATTTAGATGCAGATTATTGTGTTAAGTACACACCAAGTTAAAGCTGATAATATGAAAATACTGCATCAGATAATTCTGAGATCTGTATTATTGAGACCTTCAATAATAAAATTATACCATTGTTGGAGAAAAACCTTCAAAAGAAATTTCTAAGTGGCATAGTCTTTTGTAATTGTTTGTCTTGATGTTGCACTCAAAATGAAAAAAGGTTTAAATGTTTTGAAAATAAGATGAGAACCATTCAAAATGCATTATTATTGTCCAAGAAATGCAAACAATTACATAAAATATAGTGCTGAAGAGAAAAGGAGTTTCTATTAAAATACTAAAACTACCAAAGGCTGGATATATCATTCCTCTTACAATTTCAATAAAATGTAATTATTAATTATAAATGTAATTATTAAATTTGCCCAAGCGGATTTAAATATTATAGGCCTTCAAGCACAAACCTATACTGGGCACTTATTCAGAAAAATCTTTAAAACTAATTATGAATAAATCTAAAAAAACACTAATTATGATAGAATAAATCATTGTTCCAATACAGATTAACAAATTGCTTTCAAAGTAGAAATTGCTTTTAAATTTATCATTTACAAATACATGCATCCATTCAATTTATTTTTAAAATCAAACATTGTTGTTCCGTTAACTATTTGATTAATGCTCCTTCAAATAAAAACATTATATGAAGTTTTTAATTTTGATTTTTAAAAAACGGGCACGAGGATGGGAGTCCCAAGCCTAATTTTGCTAGGAGGAAATCCAGCTCTGCATTCACCTATACATTGAATGGTTACCATAACATTTCATAAAATGTTTTTATTTAACTCCAGCAAAACCCTAGAAATTTATTAACACCAGCAAAACAGTATTTTATCACTGCAACACATTTGAAGCCACTGCAAAGTCTATTTCTTCTGAATTGAATGCCCACTCAGTAGCAATTCCGTTTGAGGTGCTGATCTATGCTAAAGATTGTTGCTTTGAGTTCTGTGTAAGCATCTGTGGTGCACAAGACAATGACAATCCACTGTGTAACTCCACCATAAAAAACAGAATATGAATAATTTTCGAATAATTGAATAAATAATTATTGTTCAGGAGCAAGAAACTGACGTACGGCACAAAACAAAATAATAATACGAACTCGTACTGTACTGAACGTTTATAAAATTCTATAAACTCTCAAGATCACCCATTTTCTCAGAGAGTAGTATCAAAGTGAGTCATTGGGAATATTAATTGAATTAAAATTTCATTCAGATCGCACTAATCGTTATATCCATAAAATTCCAGTTTTCTGAATATCTGGTTACCATCAAACGCAATGTTCTCCAGGAGTGATGATATTATAATTGATCACAGAAGATCCAGAGGAATGTACGAACTCTTGCGAGGTCTTGTCACTCGATTTGAATGAAGCGCGTTGAGCGCGCGGTGTTGCCGAGATGCGCGTCAATGTCGCGACCCTCTAGAAAGCGCGCGAACGTCTCCCTTTGGACTGATTTAGGCTTATAATTTTGCAAAATTCTCCCATTTGAAACGGTAGATTTCCTTCAAATTGCGCATGTTGATTCTTCGAGATGCTAGGTACCAAAAGAAAAGTTTTTAAAAGCATGTTCAACAGTTAATTTTCTCACAATTTTAAAATTTCAGGTCAGATCTCTCAGGTCCCCATAAGAGCCCATGTTAAAACAGCAAACTTTACGGTCTCGTTACGCAAAAACTGGACGGTGAAATCGATTCAAACTCTACCAGAACATAGAAGAACCTCTCATCTTTCGATTAATACAATAAAAAAGGCATGTTAAACATAACACTAATCTCGCTCTAACCACCTTAAGCGGTCTAAAATGAATCCGCAAACCTCGGTCATAATAGCAGTTTCACGTCGATTTAAAGCAACAATAAGACCTTTAGCTTCTGCACGCGTTGAGGGTTTTTCGTAGAATCATCAGATATAATTTGAAGGGCATCTAAAACAGTTTGCTAACGATGTTTTACAGCCTGACATGCATCATCTCGAGCTGACCAGTGCATAATTGAAAGACTTTTCAAAGAGGATGTACTGGATCCTTCGTCTACTAAATTTTGAAGTATGTCCCTCCTACATGTAGATGCACTAAAGACATTAAATAAATTTTGTAGAAGTAGAAAATAAGTACATGCTTTAGTGCATGATTCAACTGCATTTGTACCAACTAAATTTAAAGAATGAGCAGAACAGGGGATGAATTCAATTAGAGCCTTTACATCTTTCATACGGGCTTGAAGACCTGTGTAAAGACCGTACATATTTGACGCGTTGTCCTAGGACTGACCACAATTATTAATGTCCAGTTCGTTAATCTCCATAAAATTACATACAGCGTCGAACATCTTTGATTATGGCCCGTGTTTGGAAGGAATTCCAAAAATGACTCTTTTGGTGTACCATCTTTTCCCACATGTTTAATAACTATAGCGAGTTGATCCACGTGTGCTATGTCTGGTGTAGAGTCCACAATTATGGAAAAATATTTGGCGCTTCGAATGTTTCGGAGAATCTCATCTTGAACTGCTTTAGCTAATATACCTATTTGTTCTTCAACCGTCGTGGTGGATAAATACGATGCATTTCCTTTTCCGCAGTTACCAAATGTTTCTATGTGATCTGCTAAGAAGTGGTCATATTTCGAAATTAACTCAAGCAACATCATGTAATTACCATTTTGATTATTTCCAAACTTTTCGACATGTCCTCTCAAGGATAGCGCTCTTGAAACAAAGAGTTTTTATTACTAAAATGACACGCTCAAGAACGCTCCTCCAATAAGTTGGCTCAGTTTCAACTTGTTCAAGCAGATGCTTATTCACTTGGTTTTCAGTCCGCTGTCTATTTTTCAATGCGGACGTACAGTTTCTATGATATGTAAAATTCTCATGTTCTTTTAATTTGGTATGCGCATTTTTCCAATAATTGTCGAATGAACTGCAGCAGTGATCAGTTTCACATATAGGTTTAAAGAATTCATTTATTTTCTTGTCTTATCAATTTCATTTTGACATTTCTCTTCCTTTTCTTTTCGGATTTTTGCATATTGACTTCCGCTGAACCTTTTTCGATAATCACTCATTTTAAAACTTCAAAATATCATTTTTACTCAGCAGGATCTTACAATAAACGATACACAACAATAGTAACAAAAGGAAAAAAGGGTTATTTCCAGATCCGTCTTCTAGAACTAACTCAAGAAGTAATAGATGTCGCTACTGGCTATATAGCGCAATATGAATGCATGGCGAAATCCGTCAGCGATTTCTGATTGGCTACTTCAAACTCCGTACTCTAAGAATGTAATTCTTTCTGATCAATCAACCAATCAGAAGTCGTTGGCGAATTCTCTTCATGTATTCTGTAACATTGAAAATGTCCCCATTTGAAATTCAAACTTAATTTATAAATCAAAGGTTGAGGGGGCGGCTTTAGTCTCGTTTAAATCATTTTTAAAATACAAATATGATTTATGCTATTATAGTTTTTAGAGAACCTAAATTTGTTTGAGAAAATATCAAGAAAATTGTGCGCCTTTGGAAATTTGCCGCCCTTGAAAATTTGCCGCCGTAGGCACGTGCCTACTGTGCCTATGCGTAAATCCACCTCTGAGTAGAACAAAACAATCAATTTACATTATTTTCAGGAGGTCTAAATTTGTTGTGATTAGGTTTGTGAAAGTTTTTAATTAGGATTAATGTCAACCATACACTTTATCTACTCGCTTCTTAGAAAACGTTCGCGTTTTTCACAAAGCACGTTAGTATTTCCGACTGCTATCAGGCTAGAATTTTTATCAATTACTCTCGAAATTCCAAATCAAGATTCTAGTATCAGAATGTCATGATTGTTAATTTGAACACCCTTAAGAAGAACCTTTCTTAATGATTATGAATGTATCTGATGAATATTCAAGGTAATGTCACATACTTCCAGAATACAGTAATGTTTCGATTGTGCCGAAATGAGTAACAGAATGGGTACGGGCACGCCCACAAAACTTTTATCCTGGACCCCTTTGTAAAAGTGTATAGCAAACACAAGTGGTGTTGGTTGATCCATGAATCTAGTTCCATGAATTCCAGTTGGAATCAGGGAAAAAGTTTTAAAAGAATATTATTTCTCCGAGTGTTGGGCAACTTATAGTCAAAGAGGAATTCAGAAGAGCGTACTCCGATTCCAAGGAACCCAGATATTCTACAGAGAGGAAAAAACGTGGGCGATATCGATGATAAAAATAAGATTTGAAGCAATAAACACATAAATGATTAACAATAATACGCATGTTTAATTATTTCTTCAAATTAAAAAATATATATAATAACATTGAGATTTATTTCTTTAAATTTTGGGGGTCACCATTGGCCCCACGGTATTCAATGTGACAAAAAAAGGCTGGTAGTCGAAGGGGAATATATTATTTTCTAAATAGTTTCCATAGATTAACCCTTTCTCCGGCAGGCACGTCAACTACTAATGCTATTAGTCCAGTAAGTGTAGTGCGCATTTTTTACCTCGGGAGACAGCGTTGAACTTACCCCGTTGGAGAGCGAGCTCCAGAGCCGGTCTACAGTTCGGCTTGCGGGATTTTCCTCCACCAGGTACCTCCCAATAGCGGGGCACCGTCCCAGCCGTGATAAGCTCCAAGCTTCCTACTGGTCTCCTGACATGTGTGGTAGTGTAGTGCTTGAAGTTTAAGCGTGTGTAAGGGGTGACGAAAGAATAAGGAAAAGGAAAGATCACGCGCTGTCCGTGACCCAATTGTGAGGGTACTGGTCCAGCATTCACCTGATGTTGATCGAAAAAACCACGAGAAAACTACCTGTCGGAACAACGGGCCGCTGGTATTCTCCAGACAGACTACAATTTCAGTTTACAAATCATCCTTACAAATCGCCTTCGTAGATTTCTTAAAGAGCACTTGTCATGTATTTCTTTACTGATACACACTATGTGATCAAAAGTGTCCGGACGCGTCCACAATGGTGTTATGGTGTGGTCGTGAATTTCATGGAGGGGGGGTGGCACTCCTTGTTGTTTTGTGTGGCAATATCACGGCACAGGCCTACGTTGATGTTTTAAACACCGTTTTGCTTCCCACGGTTGAAAAGCAATTCCGAGATGGCAATTGCATCTTTCAACACGATAGAGCACCTGTTTATAATGCACCTCCTGTGGCGGAGTGGTTACATGACAAATACATCCCTGTAATGGACTGGCCTGCACAGAGTTCTGACCTGATATCGAACTCCTTTGGGATGTTTTGAAACGCCGACTTCGTGCCAGTCCACACCGACCACCATTGATACCTCTCCTCAGTGCAGCACTCCGCGAAGAATGGGCTGCCATTCCTTAAAAAACCTGATTGGAAGTATGCCTGCGAGAGTGAGAACTGTCATCAAGGCTAAGGGTGGGCCAACACCCTATTAAATTCCACCATTACCGCTGGAGGGCGCCACAAACTAGTAAGTCATTTTCAGCCACTCGTCCGGATACTTTAGATCATATAGTGTAAATTATATATGTTGCAAGAAACTTGATTGTTATTTCAATACTTTATTTTTTATAAATATACCCTTTAATTTGTTTCTGCAACTTCTCACGATACACTTACGTTCTGAAGTTCTTTCTTCTTATTTTGTTAGATATTTAGATATGTTAAGTAATTGTTCTATATAATTTCCTTCTTTTTAACTGAACATTTTTGCCTATTTCACGTTTTTAATTGAACATTTTTTCTCATTTATTTCATTTTAACTGAACACTTTTGCATTTTTACTACATAAAATATCGATATTACAAAACAAATAAATATTGTTTGTAAAAATATATTTTGGTATAAAATATGTTGGAGAGACTCGAGAAAGTCAAAGAAGTGGAGATCGTATCCGGAGCATCGACTACTTCGTCACGCGTATAATACAGAAGTGTAAACACTCATAATATAATAATAATAATAATAATAATAATAATAATAATAATAAAGGGGTAGAGGGGTGTTAACAACACCAGTGAACCTGGGCAAGCCCTTTGTTCCCTCATCATTGATATGCCGACCCAGCCAAACCGGTACCACCTTTGGGCGGTCCCAAGAGCCCGGCGGTTCTGACACCCTAAGCAGAGGAGATCAATAGATCTCCACTTCGGCCGGGACTATGCCCTTCCACATTCTGATGATTTCCGACAGTTTCATTTTTCTCAGCTGAGAAGGATCCAAGGTGGAGGCACCACAGACCCCACGCCTTCGCTCACTCAGACCAGAACAAAGGCATAGGACATGTAGCGCCTCCTCCGGATGAGCATCGCACCAACGACACGAGGGCGATGCCACCAGGCCCATCTTAGACAGGTGAAAGTTCAGGCGCACATGGCCAGTCAGCAGACCCACGATCAGCCTTGCATCTCGCCTGGACATAAGTTCGAATTCCTTCGCCCATTCAGGGTGTAGTTCGCTACCCAAGGCCATTTTGGCCTGTCTATTTCCATCTTGTTCACGCCATCTCTTCAAGTGTTCTTTGTCCAACCAATCTCGAATCGTGGACTTGATAACACCTTTAGAGGGTCCGGGGCTTTCGATCACATTGCGTGATCTAGTGCCCATTTTAGCTAGCTTGTCAGCCATAATGTTACCCTTAACATTAGAATGGCCAGGGACCCACCATAAATGGAGGTTACAATATCCTCCCAGATGGTTCAATGCTTCAATACATTCCTTAGCCACTCGTGATTTCACTCTCTTATTGTCAAGTGATAGTAGTTCGGCTTTGCTATCAGTGCATATGTACACATCTGAGCATCTGCCACAGTCCACTACCTCCTCCAAGGCCATCCTGGCACACCTCAAGATGGCGGTCAGTTCGGCTTGGAAGATTGTGGTATGTTCCTTCATAGCATAGAATTTCTTCGTACCTCCTCTCTTGCGATAAATTCCTATGCCAACTTTATCCTCCTTTTTTGATGCATCCGTATACCATATGTCGCCGTTTGGCGGGAGTTCAGCCAGGTTCGCATCATAGCTTACCTGACCCGTAGACAAGCTAATCCTAAACCTCTTTTCAAAACAGAGGTGTCGGATAGTGTCCGCTGGGCCAAGTGGTTTGAGACTACACATTGTCCTCAACCCTTTAGCATGATTTATTGACTTTATGAGACCAAGTGTCGTTGGAGAACAGCCTCTGAGCTGCGACATAGGTCCTTCCCATAATCAGAAGATCGAAGGGGACAACCCCGGTCAGTACTCCCATCGCCGCCGTGGGAGTAGTCCTCATAGCACTCGCAATGACCCTGAGGACATTACTACGTAGTCTTTCCAGTTTGGACTTAACATTGCCTTTCTTTATCGCGTTCCACCATACAACCGATCCATAAGTAAGTCTGGGGAGAAGGATCGCTTTCAGAATCCATAATATAGTCTTGGGGCTAAGCCCCCATGTGCAGCCGACCGCACGCCTGCAGAGCCAGAGTGCGGACCAAAAGTTGGTGCAAATTCTCTGCACCTGGCTATTCCAATTTAGTCTGCTATCCAATATGATACCAAGGTATTTCACTTCCTTGGTTACCGTCAGTTACACGCCAAACATACGTAAGGGTGAATGCGACAAAAACGGAATGCATTATTTTCACCAGAAAATATATAAAAAAAAGTGTAAACACTCACAAAATATGATTATTATTTTGACTCACAATAACTGTAATGAATAACTGAAAATCAAAGTAATTAATTTTTTAAGAGAATTAGTATTTCAGTCAAATCGCACTAATACGAATAATAACTGGACAGAACGATTATACACTTTTTTACTAGCTGATAAGGAAATTGCATTTAATGTCTTAATGTCTTTAATCCGTTATCCACGGTTAATTACCACGACCATACTTTTAAATTATATTTCGATAGTTTCTACAGTACTTGTGAAATTATCTATGATAATTCCTTTCAAGGTTTGAAGAAATGGATGTGATTGCCACGGCCGCAGATCTTTTAAGCTGCAAATGTAATACCCTCCACACAACTTGAAATTATTAGTTTGAAGTTCGGCGATGTGGAGCAGATGTCCACACGGGTAAAGTTTTGCTACCAGTATGCTACAGTTACTTTTCCTAATATTAATATTAATAATATCGAATTGAAATCTTGTTTATATTTTTAAAAGGTCTCTTAAAATCTTCACCAAGAAACTAGCTTCAATTTTATGGGATGCCATATTCCATAACTTGGAGATGTGGTTATCAATAGTAAGTTTAAAATTATTTTAATGAATAGAACCATTAAAAGGAATTACGTATTGAAGTCAGGAAAGGAACATTAATTGAATTTTACAAAGTTGTGAGTGTACCGGATTGCTTAAATGGCAGCGAAAATTGGACTTAAGAAAAAACGAAAAAAGGAAGTTGCAGAGTGCTGAAATGGGATTCCTGCAATCAGTTGCGGGCTACACATTGATCGATAGGGAAATAAATACTGGGATATGAAAGCAATTTAACATATCTAGCTTACTAAATAGAATAGAAGTATATCTGAATTCCTGGTATCAACATATCGTAAAAATGGATGAAGACAGGCTGCCCAGGGGAATCCTACACTGACAGAAATTTCTGCATTAAAATGTAAAAGTAAATAAAAATAATTATCATATACGCACATTAAATTTTGTGTACACACATACATTAACGTATATTTACGTGGGTAAAATAAATTCCCTGTACGTGTGCATTAAATTTAATGTGCGTTCATGATAATTACTTTCATATACTTTTACATTAAAAGAAATGAAGACATTTCTGATTGTGCTTTTCACTTCTCCTTCAAGAGCAAATTCTTCTACTCCTAACACGACATGGCTTGTTGTTCCTAGTAGCAATAGAACTCTTATATCTCTTGGTGCATAAATAATCATTAACTTGTATACCAAATATTATTCAATGAATTTTACTACGAGTTTATGTATATTATTTATTTATCGAATAGGGAAAAATGAATCAATATTTTACTTTTATTAGTAAACAAAAAATATATTCACACATAAAAAATTCACTACTTATTACAATGTATACTTCGTTGTATTTTGTCCATTTTTTTGGTCAATTTAAAAACTGCTGAACAAAATTCTTTCCCTTATCTCCTTCTGCTGGATTTATTTTCATAATTTCACGGAAAGTAATAATTTTATTGTTAATAAATAATATGTATTCAGCATTACCTTTTTACACGGTAAAACAAATGACAATAAAAGTAATTGACAGAGGCAATGGATTTGCTTGTACAAAGAGGAGCACAAAAAGGAGAAAGATATGTACACAATAACATAACAAAATGAAAAATTAGTTTAATGGAAAACAAAATTATTATTAATATTATTCATAGATGGAAATATTATAATTATATAATGCTACCTATCTTTCTTCCTTGATCATTTGAGAAATTACTAAATTAGAAAAGCTTTTAGATTCGTAAGGATACAACCCATTCTCTATTTAACAATATCCATTTTGACAGTGATTTCTTTAATGTAATTTTACTATTACTTAAAACCCAGACCAATTGCCAATGCAGCTATTTCTGAAATAAAATAAAATTTTCATATAGCATTAAGAATCAAAACGAACCTAAATATTTTACAATTATGCTACATATTATTACAGACATAATGGACCAATGCTCTGAAAAGAAGCGTAACAACGCAGATGAAACTTTCCTAAGTTGTCAAAGTCAACTCTCCTCAATTACAGAACAAGCAAAATAATTTTAGTATAATATTTGCATAAAAAAATTTAAAATAATATGTTTGTTATCTTCTTGGACGATGTTTAGTGAAGAGTCAATGCAAGT
The DNA here is from genome assembly GCA_038098605.1 of Gryllus longicercus. Taxonomy (NCBI): domain Eukaryota; kingdom Metazoa; phylum Arthropoda; class Insecta; order Orthoptera; family Gryllidae; genus Gryllus; species Gryllus longicercus. The sequence goes on along the minus strand of JAZDUA010000094.1, from coordinate 2,715,596 downwards.
ACAAAGACTCATCTGTATATCAGAATGCTAAGTATAAATTAGATCCTATAATCCCGAGAGATGACTGTGATGACAAACGGCTATTCCGTACTGATTAGTTTACAGACAATGTCGGTAGATTGAGCCTGAATATTAAGTATAGTGGGCGTCGGGTAGATAATGTATTACTGAATAGGAGAAGTAAGCGTATCAAAGTTTGGATTCGCATGATGTGTACATGATGTTGATAAAATGATGATGATAATGATGAAGTCGGTGATAGATGGTGACAGTGGTGGCAATAGTACTGATGGGATGCCATGCTAGTGGAGATAATTGTGGCAGTGTTAGTAGTGGCGATAGTGGAACTGGTAGAAGTAGTGATTGTGTGGAGGTGGTGGTGGTGGTGGTGGTGGTAGAGATAGAGGTAGAAGTGGTGGTGGTAGAAGTGGTGTATATGTTGTGTAAATAGAACCAACTGGTTTTTGTCAAAAATGTTCGTCGGCAATATCATGAATATTCTGGAGATACTTAATTAATCTTGATTGAATTAGTTTCTTCGAATACTTTCCCTGTAACTGATAACAAATATTTTGTTTCCGGTATAATCTGTGGAATTTTTCGCTAGATTTCAAAATGGTAGGACACGGGCCTTTCCCTAGCTTTAAGCAAATATTTTAGTCTATACAGTATAGATAGGTGTAAAATTTGCAATATACTTCTGAAACAATACATTTAGTTTGCTATCATTTCCATAGGCAAAGAAGGTGATTTTGTAATTTTCAGCTAGCTTATTTTGATGTTCACAATTGAAGCAGTACGAGGGGCATCCAAAATAAGAGTTTCAACTGTTCGTCAATAAAAAGAAAACCCAATTCCATGGGAAAAATTGTTGCTGATAGAGCACACGTTGCGTTATTTTCCATGACCACCACTACAAACTTATCCTGTAGTGGGATCAAATTTCGTTTCCGTGTCATAGATAATAGGTACCTGGGATAACAGTTACCCATTACAGTAACATTACTATACCTTATACACTGTTTAACAACCAGCTGCAACTGCATCACTTTGTGGATCACGGGAAAAGCTGACCAGAGAGGGATTTGTTAATGTGTAAGAAAAATGGAACACCTCCCAGAGGAACTGCTGCAGAAGATATATTGTAAGGCAAGTCGTGTATGGTCGATCGTATGACCACATATACTCATGATACTACCAATGAAACATTGGAAATAAAATGGTGACTTTCGTAACAATTTTTCAGAACCCAACGTATGGGAATTGTTTTTAGTGCCACCCAGAGCATTTATCGTTCAAGGAAAAAAGCAAGGCAAAGTAGAGCACAGTAAGTTTATGTCACATTACAAGACTATTTGCAAGTAGTTCAATAAAGAGCCTTATAACGGCATAGAGTAAAGAGAAATCACGCAGGGCATGGAATCGTAAGGTTATGTACAGTGAATCATCTGGTAATGATATTACATTTGACAGGCCGTCTTTCTGTGCCTAAATTGAACATGGAAATTCATACGTAAAGTTAAGTACCTATCCTTGGGTAATCCCCCTTAGAAAACGCACTATTTTAATCCAAATACTTCCTACCAGTTACAACTGACGGTAGGCTTCTTTGCAAAACAATGACACAAGTGCATTAATAGTTGAGGAAATAAATACAAAGGAAAAACGCTCCTTGTCTTTTCGACAATACTCCTAGAAACTAGAAAAACCCGCGGCCTCGTGATTGAATTATTGTTATTGATTCCGGGCGCGTCAACTACTCAAATCATTAATACCGTAAGAGTAGTGCATGTTTTCTCGGGAGGTGGCGGTGGTCATCCCCCGCTGCATGGCGAGATCCGGCGCCGCCTACCGTCGCCTAACGGGAGTTTCCTCAAGCAGGTATCTTTCACCAGCGGGACATCGCCCAAGCCGGGACAAGCTCTACGCTCCCGACCGGTCTCCCGGGATATGTGGTAGTGTAGTGCATTTAGTGTAAGAGTGTGTAAAGGGTGAGGATAGTACAAGGAAGAGGAAGGTAAAATCGCGCGCGGTCTGTTTGTTATGGTACTGCTCCGACATTCGCCTGGTGTTGATCGGAGAAACCACAGGAAATTACCAATCAGAGGACCCAGCCGTTAGACTTCTCCTCTACAGAGCGAATAAATTCGACCTAACAAACCACCTAGTGTAAATCCTGGCAGCGTCGGGACTCGCCGCTAGAACCTTCGGGTCAGACGGACTGCAGTGACATCAGTTGGTGCCCTGAGCCACCTCTTCGTTTCGCTGGCAGCACTCCGCACGCGTCGCCCACTGTACACTCGCATCACTCTCGCCAAAGACACCCTGGCCTCTTCGTCATCTCGCTCCGAGATCTCCTGGCCACAACTCCCGCTGAAAAGAAATGACTGCTACGCTTTCACAGCTCACAGATTTACCCTGGGGGGGAGGGGGGCGCACTCTGTGCCGTGGCCACGCCAGCGGCAGCCAACAGTCCAGCTAGCTCCGTCGGCCGATAAGTACTGATCCCTTAGTGCTGCGCAGGGCAGTTGCAGGGAGCAGTGGCAGACCGCTCGATGAGAGTTTTGGTGTCAAAGGGTGTGTGAACACTTTAAATATATGATTTACTCTTTTATTATAAATGTTAATTCCTTTTTTTTAAAGAAAACTTTTGAGGTTTCGAGAAACTTGATAAGAAATCATTTATAGCACACGTACTCATAAAAGCAATAAAAGAACAACCGCTGCTAGTGTAAATATTAACGACGTGAGACACAATTCAAAAGAAATACAGTTTTGTAACAAAATAATATAGCAAAATGGCGTTTATATCATCTTATTCAGTATACTTAGAACCATCCCTACCAGACGTTTGAAGAAAATTTTGAATATTGTAGAAAAGTAAAATCGCGTCTGAAATGGAAATTTTTGATAAATAATTTGGAGCTACTTTTAAGAAAATGTTTTGTAGTGTTAGTCTAAATGTGAAATTTCAAGGTCTTTGTCACAGAAAACTATTGAGTTTTTGAGAAACTTCATTGAAAGCCATTTGAAGCATTCCCACACGCGAATGCAGTTGTGCATACAAATTACTGGAAATAAGCATATTAACGGCGTGAGAGATATAAAAAAATAATATTTCCTTCTGTCATTTTATACAGTGCATTTAGCACTATCCGTACAAAAAGTGTGAAAAAAAAAGATTGTGTCTTTTTGAGAAAATGGCATTTCTATGTGTCTGAAATTGAGGGAATTTTGAGTTAATATTCACGGAAACCTTTTGAGTTTTCGAGAAAACTTAAAAGACATTATTTAAAGTACCTTTAGTCATAAATGCAATAATGGATAAAATTGCCGGTAATAATTTTTTAAGAAAAAATCAATACAGTAAAACTTCTTTAGAGTCGCCTTATTCAGAACATTGAGCTCTATCATTGCAAAAGTTTAAAGAAAAAAATTGGGGCTTTTCTGAGAAATTTTTATTTTTGTTATTTTTTTTATATAGCACATATATGACTCTCCGTTTTGCGAAATATACTAAAATTTCCAAAAAGTGTACATGTTTTTAATGAAGAAATTAATTATGGCGAACAAATTCGATTTGCAGGAAAAATCTCTATCTTCAATTTTGTAGTTGTGGGATAAGGTCGAACAAATTTCAATCATTAGCAATTTGCAGAAATTCAGAGTTAACAGTGAAAATCGGACCTATGTCACCTTTAGAAGTGTATTTCATACTATCATCACAACAAAAATGAAGAAAACATTTGCAGTCAATTTTGAAAATGTTTCAGCGGCTTCTTGTAAAGTATCCCCAACAATGAAGATTTTTCAAAATCGCAAAGCTTTTAGTGGCGCCGGATACACAGGAATTATTCAGAATAATTCTGACCATAGTTTTTTTTTCATTAATATTATGTATATTCTCTGGAAAATGTTAGTTGTTACCGTGCAATATTGCGTAAAGTACGTGCAATATTAAAAAATAACAGAACAATATTTTCACAAAAGCGGCTCCGAATTATTAATTTATCGTATACGAATGTATATACGAAATAATAAACGTAATGTAGAGAAAGTAATATAATGCTGCAGCAAACAATGGTTTGTCTTAAATCATATTGTGCGGCCCTGATACCAAAAAAGTGGACAAATCCTGTTCTAAAATGCACTAAATTACTCCCCCTAACACGTTATGTAGTCAGATTTCAGAAACTGTGCATCTTTGACACAGAAAAAGTGTTTTATTTCCTCCGTCCAGCAGTCCGTCCTTCCGTCCGCCCGTCCGTCCATATTTATTATGAATTTTAAATAAAGATCTTTAGTCTTATAATTCAAGGAAGTTGTATGTTATTTTATTTAAACGTGAGAGTATGTATGTTTCTGTCAGTGGCGTAGCCTGTTTTTTGGCTTAGGGTATGTGAACCGAGAAAGAAAAAAATTAAAACTTCTAAATATTCGTCATTCCCAGTGACCGAGAGCTTACTATGTGTCTTCTGACCTTTGTAAATATTATTTAAAACTGCATAACTATTGAAATTTAACACTTTTTCGTTTGAGAATTGAAGATCACCAACATATTTTTTTAAGACTCTTACCACCGTCAATCGATGATTCTTGCTCATAAGTAATAAATTATTAAAATGTATCTGTCGTTTTTTAATGTTCGTAATGACACAGAGCATTTGGCTTCTTTTCAGATTTTCCTCTTCAGAGAATCTTAGAGTCTAAATATTTTTTTTTTCAATTTGTCCACGGCAGAACAATACGATTCCATAATTATATAGTCGTAGTTGGATCGCGTTGTGCTAGCCATTCCACGTCACAGATGCGCATACCCTTCTCCATTGAACCTACACAATCCCTAACTCAATTGGGCACAAATATATAGTTGATACATGTATTAAAATAAGGTAATAAACTTAAATAGAACTACAAAGCTCATAAATTAATCTGGTTCTCTTAGAAACACCGAAGAAAATAATGCAGTTTCGTATCACGATAGCTATTTCGTAAGTACCCTGGATGTAATAAATTGCTCTACACGATTCACAGTACAGGCGTGCGGCATTTTAGTCTTTAATCCATGCAAAGAATCGAGTCCTTTACGGTGCGATGTTTGAAAAATCAATGGAACAAAACATTATACATAAATAAAATAACAAATGGACAATTTTCAATCAATTTAAAAATACACAAAAAACTGATATTGCCAGGGTATCTAACACATCACCCACATCTATGGAAGCTTGGCCCCTAGTTTCTGTGTCACAAGAACTTCCGGAACGCTGGTGCGATTTTTCCCGGCCCGAATATGCTTTAGTGGCCAATAATAAAGAATAACGTAGTTGCGATTAAAAATGTTACCACAAAATGTGTCACGTTACTGGCAATCCATGCATATTGGCATTGAAAAAATTAATGTTTTGTCTGCAGGTTGTCAGAAATATAGACGCCTTGACATTAGCAATTTATCACAATTACATTCAAGGAATTCTCAATTTTTTGCGGATAGGCTTATATGATGGTAGATAATCATTTATTCCACTGATTATATATATATATATATATATATATATATATATATATATATATATATATATATATATATATATTGTGACGTACCTGGTAATGCCTCAGCTGTAACGTACCTATCAGTGCAATACACTGTTCGGGCGCCAGCTGTGACGTACCTGCGTTTGGCGGTACTTTCACTGCAAAGAAATTACTAAAGGTGGGTATCTTTTTCGTGAATGGGTCCCTATGAGGAGTCGATATGGCATTGGGAAATTTAATCATCAAAAGTTGTACAATCACAAACATGATTTATTCACAAACTAATTTGTTATATGCATGATTTAATACACCGATACATTTTGCCTTGGTACCAAGATCAGATTTGTCATGAGTTTTATCATACCTTGGGGCCCCAACAAATACCTCCGTTGTTTGGATTACGGCTCGCATCGGCGGGGGTCGCCGACCTCCGCTGCAGCTTGGCGCAGTCGGCGGCTGGTGGTGTAGTGGTCGCCTCGGCTGGCGGCCGCTCGGATCCCTCGGTCTCGGCTCCTGGTACTTCGGCGTCGCACTTCCCTCTAATTATCCTTCACCGTTTTGATGTAACTACATAACACGTGGCCACTGCACGCGCCAGCGTCAGCTTCGCAACACACAGTTCTGGTATTGTTCTCACTGCGTCAAATGGCTTAAGCGTGATTTACTGTTCTCCCCGCACTAATCTCTTCTATATATCACCTATCCGGCCTCTACCTAGTCTATCTATGACTCTTGCGTTGGCTAATATCCTATAACACCCGCCGCGTGCTTTCTTTGTCCGTGCGAGGCGACGAGCCTCTCACAGCACGTCCGCCGTCATCGATAACTTCTCTTCAACTCTCATAACGGCTGAATTCCCTGCCGCTCCACGCTCGGTTTTCAACCGCCGATCAACGTTCCCACGAAACCCTCGCAGCGGCGACGGCGGCGGCGGCGGCGACCGTTGGTCCCTCCCCACCGCTGTTCGTCGCGCCTGTCGTGCGTACCACGCAGTCCAAAATGAACTCTAATTTCTTATGCTAATGTTTCTAATTAGCATAATGAAACATTACGTGTTTCAATATATACACACACAAAAATGTGGAAATTTGTACTTATCCACCAGATAAACGCGACTTAAATACCTGCTCTAAGTGCAACACATGTCTGACATTGTGTGATAGAAGTGTTATCTTAATTTAGCTTTGTTTCAAAATCACCTTGACGGCCGGCATTTCCTCAGTCTCTTACTTTTGACAGTCTGAAAGAGGTCGTCTGCCAATTGCCCGACAGAAAACAAGAGGTAGGTCGAGGGAAGCAATGGCTTCTTAAACATTATTTTGTTAAGACGAGTAGTTGATGTGGTCAGATTATCCACCCCTTCGCCAGGCGGTTAGCAACATTGTGATGAATTGAAGGTTTTGATTGATAAGTGTTTCCGGGCGCGCCAACCGCTAAGGTCATCAATCCCCAAAGAATAATGCATGTTTTATCACGGGAAAACTTGGCGATGAACTTGGCCCCGCTGGATGGTTGGGTCCGAAGTCGACGTACACATCAGATGATTGATTGATTGTTTAGTGATACCGAGCACGTCAACTACCAGTGTCATTTGTTCCGTAAGTGCAATGCATGTTTTGCTCGGGAGGTGGCTGTGATCTTTCCCCCGCTGATGGCGAGTTCTGGCGCCGACCTACCGTCGGCTAACGGGAGTTTCCCTAAGCAGGTATCTCTCACCAGCGGGACACCGCCCCAGCCGGGACAAGCTCTAAGCTCCCGACCGGTCTTCCGGAATATGTGGCCGGTTTCCCCCAACCAGGTATCTCTCACCAGCGGGGTACCACTCCAGTCGGGACAAGCTCTTCGCTCCTGACGTATGAAAGACGTTTAAAAGAACGGTACAAGCCTCATTTTCTTTAAAATATCTGATTTTTTGAAAATTGCGAAAATTAAAAAATTGTTCCGCATTTTCCTACAACTACAATTACGAAGATAGATTTTTTTATTTCCCTTAGTGAAATCTGCTCGTAACAGATAGATTTTGAAATAAGGTACTTTTCGCGTAATTGTGCTTTAAATATAGGCAATTTCTATCTTTATCCAGAACATTTTTTTAACGGCATCAACAATTTTGACTAAATTTTCAACTCGTGTATAATTCTTAAGAGAATGGTGCAGATTTCATGTTCGATGAAAATTTTGAATTTTAAAAATGTCAACTTCCATTTTTTGAAAATATAAGTTTTATTTTGCAAAACATGTGTCAAAAATAATTTCGAAAAAATTGAATATTTTTTCAATTTTTGAATATCTGTTTTTAACCAAATGAAACCTACGCCATTCTTCTAATCATCTTTTAGAATATCCAGCAACAAAATTTAAATAAATTCGATGGCGTCTTTTTTTTTAATTTTTAAAATGTCCCAGGAGCTTCAAGTTATGTACCTCCAAAATTAAAATATCGGTTTCAAATTCAAAAGGCCATGACATCAGCCAGAGAAAAAGGGGGATTTCAATTTTTGGGAAAACAGTTTAGACGCTAGCGTTGTTCACAGACGGACAGGCGGACAGACAGACATTTTGCTGACTTTTCGGTATCAAGGACCTACAAAACATGGATTCTGGCTTCACCACGTGTCAGAAGATTTTTTCTAAATTTAGCAAGTGGATTTATTCACTGTTTCGTTACCACGACCCTATAATAATTTTCTGTCGAAAATTCGCCGTTTTTTCGCACATTACACATTCTCTTCTTAACAAGTTCCTTCTTAAGCGCGAGAAAGTAATACAAATTGTTAGCTTTCAGGGAATATCAGATTGAAATGCAACAATGGCATTCCGCACCACGACGCAGCAGCTGAATTTCTGTGAATTACGTCTCATTGTTGTGACATGTTTTAGTTGCATGAAAAGTAATTATAATTGTCACATTTCTGTTGATATTTGCTTGAAAAATCACAGGACATAACACTCGTATTATTTGGTTTTACTACGTCCGTGACCCACATGTGGTTTACTACTTCGGCAAATATTTCCACATAACTCCCCGCAAGTGCACAGAGTTTGGTGAGGACTTGCTAGGATGGACTTAGAATATAGAAATTCATCGGCACGTGCGTAAAGGGTTTTTATTTTGAGCGTATTACAATAAACGTTTATGACAGGTACGTTTGGACGTGCGGAGATACTTTGATGTTTTCATAAGAATAGGGAACGTGTTAATTTTCAAAGAGAATTAGTACTTCAGTCAAATTGCACTATTATTAATAATGTCTGGGTAGAGTGATTAATCTTTTTTACTCGCTGATAAGGCAATTATATATAATGACTAACGATTATCGGTTAGCCTAATTTTGTTGATAACTCATGAAAGTGGTATAGATAAACTCAACAAATATTTTATTTCTAAATAAATTTAATGCGTATTGATTTTACATATCTTACAAGTGTTTTTGTTCTAATCTTACAGGTAACTCAAATATTTTGTAGTATATATAGTAATAACAAAATACGGTATGATACAGTGCAAAGATATATATAAAAACGTGATATGACGTTATTATTGTAATATTCGTAATCCACGTATAAAATTGAATACGTTGTGCACTATCTTCTTGAAGGTAAAAATCTGGTTCCTTGGTTTTATCACTAATCTGTGGTTAATTATAATGACGGTACATTTAAATTATAATTTGATATTTTCTACAATATTCGTGGTATTATCTATGATAATTCCTTTCAGAGTTTGAAGAAATGGACTTGATTGCTGCGGTGACTGCATTAGTACTTTTAAGCAAATCCACCGAAGCTACAAATGCAATACCCTCCTCACAACTTGAAATGATCAGTTTCAAGCTGGGCGAGGCGGAGCAGATGTACACCGAGGTACTGGATTCCTACCCATATGCTACAGCTACTTTTCCTAAGATTGATATTAATAATCTCGAAGTTTATAATAATTGGTTCGGCTTTCAAATATTGGCAGCTTTACGGTTTAAGGAATACATCTACTTGACCAAACTATGTGATTTAATAGTAAACATTTTGTAGAGAATATTTTTACTATTGTCGATACGAACATCATTCACTTACATTGATCCGATGAGCAATTTTGGAGATATTTCCAAATGCAATTCCAGCAAATGTCACGACTGCAACGACTTTTCCAGCAAATGTCATTGTAAATATTTATCCACGCATATTAATTTCCCACGAATGCGTCGATTTTTTACCGAGCCAAGTTGGCGTGTCTCACCTGTATGCATCAACACTACTACCTCTGTTCTTGAATCCGTTAGTTTCGTCCCCAATTCCAACGGGGTTGAAAAATCCTGACTGACTAAGTGATTTTGGATGCCCGTTTCTATAGTGCGTGCTGTGTTATCCGGTTGAGTTAAAACCCCTTGGTCGGGCCTGTTTTACCTGACAAGCTTTGTCAGTCGGTCCCCAATTCCCCCAAATACTCCAACTCTTTCGTGCACAAAGTGTGAGAAATGATTCGACATTTTACCCCTTCGATGCGAACGATATTTTCGCACTACGAATTGATAACGTGGTATTGTATATGGGTAATTCCACGCCAACTCCACATTGCATCACACCAACCCATCTCAGATCGAAAAATTAAAGTTATTTTCTTATTTCTTATGCCAAGATAAGCCCAAATTTAAATTTTCAACCATTTCTGATGTAAATAGCGTTTGTGAGAACAATTATAGATTTTTCGCGATTTTCAAGCATTTTACAGCATCTTTTTATAATTATCCATTATTTCGATATTTTTTAATGAAAAAATATGTTTAAACTACTATTTTTATAGGAAATTTTCCGCAGAATTCGAATCTGTTAATGAAAATATTGATTTTTTTTTCTTAATATGACAAAAATTGAAGTTTATGATTTTTATTACTTTATTTTCAAAAATTAATTTTAGTATTACAGTACAATTAAAAAGTTAGTTTCTTATGCTTAAAGTACGTGAAAATAAGTGTACATTACGGTACAGGAAATTTTTTTTTGGGGAAATACTGTTTAAAAGAGTTAAACGCAAGAAATACAATAAAATCTCTTTTCTAAATGTGTTTTATCATTTTTAAATAACCTGTTAGTATTTTCTACTACTTTTAGACTGTTTGGATGACTTCGGTGGTGTAAAACAGTTTTTAATAAAATGTGCGTCCTGAACTTTTTTGGGAAATACGTTTTACATGAGTTAAAATTTTAAAAAATCGTGAATAATTAATCGATTATTATTGTTAAAGCAGATTAAATTATAAATAGTACAAACAAATTTATAAATAGGCACTTAAAAACTTTTTGATAAAAGTTTTCATTTATTACAATTTTTAGTTGAATAATAAAACATTGTTATTTATAAAATTATTAAAATTAATCTTTTATTTTCTTATTTCATTTTCTTGTTATTAATTAAATCAAACACCAAAGAACAGTGTTCTTGAGTACTTATTGTTTTACATTAAATAATATGCTCAGAGTAAGGAACAAATTCATGCAAATTGCGAGTACCCGGAATTGTAAATACTTTTTCAGTTTTGTTTCGATTCCGATATTCATCGACTTCAGCTTTTCTAATAATTTCACAATGGATGTTTTTAATATGTGCTTTACAAAATTCTAATAATTTGTCAATATCTGTGATTTGAATTTGACGACGTCTACGCAAGCTTTCTTTTGTTGCCTCTCTCTTAACAGTTGCACCCACTCCATCGTTCTCCGTTTTCTCATGAGAGGTAGCAAAAAATGTCCAGGTAGCATCAATACTATACAATTTTGTATGTCTACAGAGATGTAATAAGTTATAACAATTTTTGTATTGTCCTGGACATCCATCGCTGAAATAGTTAATTTTTTGCACGTTTGGAATATTTTCCTTTATATAATTAACAATTTTATTTTGAAAAATATGAACAATTTGAACATCATGTTTTAAAACATCATGTTTTACTCAGAAATTATTTTGAAATTATTATTAAAGCTTAACCTCCTTGTGGCATGGAAATGTTCTTTGTCAGCAGAGTGGCAAGTACAGCACTCAGGGCTCAGGGCCAGTGTTTCTAACTACGGGAACGCCCCTCCATTCACGTCTCCTTCGGTTTGATTAAGATTAGTGAGACACACACAGTACACATTCCTACAGTTAGAAACACTGCTCAGGGCCCCTATATTTGAAATTATCTTGCGATCACGCGCCAGATTCTGAACATAGCCATGTATAATTTAAATGTTTAATACGTTCATAGGCCCCTATTCTCCAACATTTTTTTACTTTTTCTATGGCGTAATGAGTATTTCTTTCAATTTCGTACAGTATCATGAAGAGAGGTATTTTCTTCCGATATAACGATAATAATCGATTAATTATTCACGATTTTTTAAAATTTTAACTCATGTAAAACGTATTTCCCAAAAAAGTTCAGGACGCACATTTTATTAAAAACTGTTTTACACCACCGAAGTCATCCAAACAGTCTAAAAGTAGTAGAAAATACTAACAGGTTATTTAAAAATGATAAAACACATTTAGAAAAGAGATTTTATTGTATTTCTTGCGTTTAACTCTTTTAAACAGTATTTCCCCCAAAAAATTTTTCCTGTACCGTAATGTACACTTATTTTCACGTACTTTAAGCATAAGAAACTAACTTTTTAATTGTACTGTAATACTAAAATTAATTTTTGAAAATAAAGTAATAAAAATCATAAACTTCAATTTTTGTCATATTAAGAAAAAAAAATCAATATTTTCATTAACAGATTCGAATTCTGCGGAAAATTTCCTATAAAAATAGTAGTTTAAACATATTTTTTCATTAAAAAATATCGAAATAATGGATAATTATAAAAAGATGCTGTAAAATGCTTGAAAATCGCGAAAAATCTATAATTGTTCTCACAAACGCTATTTACATCAGAAATGGTTGAAAATTTAAATTTGGGCTTATCTTGGCATAAGAAATAAGAAAATAACTTTAATTTTTCGATCTGAGATGGGTTGGTGTGATGCAATGTGGAGTTGGCGTGGAATTACCCATATACAATCATTAAAATACAGATAAAACCATTCCAAATGTTTGCTGAACACCTATTCTAGCTCAAATGTAGACGTGTTTGCACACGTAGTTTGGGTGACCCAAGTGTAGAGAAGGACTTTTTGTACAACACTAATTTATTTTAATTTATGGGTTCTCATTTCGTCCAATACTTTGAATATCTTCAGACCTTATTTTGCTTAGAGAGGAACACTATTGCAGTTTGAATGACAATGACATACCTGTAGATTTAACTACGCGTGTAGCGTTACTATAATAAAGTCCTCTCTAGGGTCCAGGTGACGACTACAGCAACCGAACGACCTTCGATTTTGTCGTGGTTGGGGCAGGGCCGGCTGGATGCGTGCTGGCCAACAGACTCACGGAGGTCGGCGACTGGACGGTTCTGCTGCTGGAGGCTGGTGGCGACGAGACCTACGGCATGGACATCCCGTTCCTCGCGTAAGGACACATGAACATTTCTTGTGACGTACGTTTTGATTCACAATAGCCTTCAGACCTTTGAAAGTGACCTTGTGATATTGTAAGTCACATACGATACTCTGTTCTTGCAACTTTGCTAGCCTATTTCCATCAGCGAAGCAAAACGACGCCTGCTATGTAAATAGAAGTTTTGTCATACTCTATTAAAAAGCTGGCAGATCAATGCTAAGAAGGAGACAATTCTTTTGTATCAAAGCAGTGACCCTTCTGAAACTGAGTGAAAGTGTCAATTCCATCACTGTTTCATAATTTCATACGCATTATACTGCGTTTTATTTCCAAAGTATCGCACGGCGTAACTTGTGCATACATACATCATCGTGCGGCAACAAAATTTCAACTTCTAAAGTGAGAAATGCAATCTATGAAAAAACAATATTTCATAAGCATCAGACTGTTTTTATTGCGAGTGTAATGTTTCTTCGATAATGTCAATATGTCAACGATTTCCAAATTGTTCTTTCTCGGGAATGACATCATCGTGAATAACAGAATCATTTTTCATGGCTTCAATTCCTTCTGCCATAAAACAAAACAACAATTGAATTAACGTTTAATGTTTGAAATAAATATTTTAAATACACTACTCTCATATACGTCCACATTGCACAGAGGGCTTCCTTACGCTGACTGGAACTACAGCCTGGCTCCTCAGAAGAACGGCGGGTGCCCTGCTGGGCCAGAGGAAAGGTGTCCATGCTCCCGAGCTAAGGTTATGGGCGGGTGCACTGTCCACAATACCATGTCGTATATGCGCGGAAATCGAATGGACTACAACACTTGGGCTGCACTGGGTAACGGCGGTTGGGACTACGAGAGCGTTCTGCCGTATTTCAAGAAGACAGAAAATGTGCAGATTCCGGAACTAAAAGATAGTGAATATCACGGCACCTCAGGTATGTTTTTGAATTTATACATTTCTTCTAGTTATTATCTTTTTAACTAGTGGTGCTGCAACAACACGTGCTTTCTCGCATTATTGGAAACAGTTACATAATATTAAAATATTACCATTTATACTCTAATAACATCTCAGCTATAACTTTCGTTTGTACCCTGGATCTGTGGGACACACCAGCATTTTTCTGTATTATTTGTTTGTGAGTTAACGGCTTTTCATGTCCTTCATAAGTTTGGTACTTTCATATAAAAGTTAAACAAGTTGTTTGAGAAGATTATTACTGTATGTATCTACATAGAAAAAACCGTTTTAGTGAATAGGGTTCAGCTAGGCCCAACGTACCAACCATGTAAGTTTCCTTTGGCTGACAGAAGAACAGCATGAAAACCAAAGATTGGCAAAAAGGAACTTTTGAAAACAAAAGTAATAATAAAAGTCAATATTCTTGTGGAATGGGCCAACAAATTGTGTATAAAGAAGCATGACTTATTCCTGTGTCAAGAATATAACTAAAATATTTTTTATCAAGTACATTTCCGTTATATTTGCAATAATAATTACCAAACCATGTGAACAATTACTTGAGCCCAGTTTCTAAATAGTTCAAATAATGATATCTCAATTTCACAATTAAATCACCTATTTCTATAGAAAAATCGTGGAATTTACAATTCCAATTTTGTTTGCAATTTTACAAAATAGAGACAGCGCGCTGAAAATAGACCAGCAGAACTTTCTTTACCATCATATGCTCGTGGAATGTCCCGAAAATTTGAACGTGATACGTGGAAAAAATTTGATCAGTTTTTGGAAAATATTCATTTAAAATTTAACTAGTGGTGCTACAGAATGTCATACATATGGATTTGCCACATACTCTGGCCAGCTGCCATCTATCCGCTTTAAAGAACATTTTTTGACATTGTCTTAATTTTTCGATTTAATTAAGTTTAAGTTTTCGATAAACTTAATTTGAAGTCATTTTAAGTACCTTTACAAATACAATCGAGTTTCCAATTGCTGGAAATGTGCATACCAATGGCGTGAGATATTTAAAAAAAAATATACATGCGTAATTTTTGAAAAAAGAAAAAATACACCGATATTAACTGTACGCCATATTAAAAAGTGCAATTAACGCTATCCGTTCGAAATGTTTGATGAAAGAACTTGGAGCCGTTTTTGAGAAAATGGAGTTTCTGAAAATGAGTTTTAAGCTAGTTTTCATAAACAAAAAAATGTAAAGTGTTCGGTAAACTTTATATGACTTTTTAAAGCATATGTACTCATAAATATAATAATGTGAACAAATTGCCGCTAATGTGAATATTGACGGCGTGAGAGACAAGTTCAAAAAACATTTGTTACATTTGTGCAATTTTTAAAAGAAACAAAAGAATATATCAGAATAGCGTTTATATCATCTTATAAAGTACATTTAACACTATCCTTACCAAAAGTTTGAAGAAAAAATTTGGAGTCCTTTTTAAGAAAAGCTTGTTTTGTCATTTTTTAAAATTGCACATATTGCACGCAATATTACGCGAAGACTAATAAAATTTTCAAAACAATGTACAGGATCTTAATGAAAGAACTCACTATGGACAACAATTTTTTTAAGGAAAAATCTTTATCTTTAATTTTGTAGTTGTAGGTAGACACAGAAAAACTTCATTTTTTTGAAATTTTCGAAAATTCAAACGTATATAAATACCTCAAAAACTAATGATTTTCAAAACTGAAACAAATTCATGATTTTCAAAACAGGGGTTTCTTCAATTTGGAAAAAAATCCTATGCATGGTTTAGGCTCTAGTGTTGTTCACATACACTAGACAGACAGATGGACGGACGGACGTTTTCAAAAAACACTTTTTCGGTATCTGGGGACCCCAAAACTTCGGCTAAAATCTCGAAATCTATTTTCCGCAGCATTACATTACTTTCCCTATACTACGTATGTATACGTGAAAGCAATAAATCAAAAATTCGTATGTATACGTGAAAGTAATAAATCAAAAATTAGGTGTCTTTTTGAGAACAAATTGAAAAGTGTTGTCGATACTTCAATTAAAGTACCTCCAAAATTCAAAATATCCGTTTATAATTCAAGGGTTCGCGGTATCAATTAATTCAGGGAAATTTTGGTGAAAATCCTACTTGCAGTATCGCCCCTGTCTTTGTTCACTGACGGACAGATAGTCCATTCTTTCTAGAAGGTCGTCAATAGATTGTTGACCGTCAATAGATTTTTTGGAATCTTCGGCGCACAGTAAATTCAGACTACAGAACATGTTAAAGTAATTTAGTACAGTTAGGAACAAAATTTATCCACTTTTTCGTTACAGGGCCAGAGTATAAGGGGTTTTCTATGGAAAAAGCGCGGTTTTGGCCTCGTAGTGTTACAATTCTTTTGCTGAGGCAACAAAACTTTGTTGTACATTCATGGGGTACGAGAGCCCGAAATTTTTTACGACCAGAAACCGCCTTTCCTTGTTCTGGTGATAGAGAATTCTGAAAATGAAAAACATTAAGACGTTCATCACAATTGGGGATTAGTATTTGATTTTCAACATTGAGTTTTTCCAGCAAAATATTATGTCACTTGTCCTGGGAGTTATCAATCACATTTCTTCATACTTCATTCTCGTGCATGCAAAGCTTCCATCAGTCTCGGACGCGAAACTTGCTTCATCAAAGATACTCAAGGAGAACGTAGTACTTATATCGCCGAAAAGGAGTTTCAATAAATCACCAAACGTCAATAAAATTATTATCGGGAAAATGTCTCCCTCTTCATGTATGAGGCAATGCGCCACAGCTGGTCCAATAATTGGACATAATAACAATTATTGTTGATTTAAACAATTCGTGCTAACGGCGTCTTCTCGGAAATCGGCTCACGTTTCTCAATAACCAAGCTTGGCAATTCGGACGGTGCTGCGCCCTACTAGCCATGTTGCGAAGCAGTTTGATAATATTACTCTTAGAAACATTGTTTTTTCTTCTAAATTCGCGTTTTTTTTTAATCTTGTGTGCGTCACGTTTGATATGTACATCCTTTGCTACTTCTGTGCATCCTTTGTACATTTATGCCAAAGAGGTTATATTTGTTCTATTTGGAGTTCGGTGCGAATTATGAATTATTTTCGACGGTTATGTGATAACAACTTTCTCTGTACTGCTTAAGCAGTAGCGAGAAAATAAAGGCAAATTTATCTACAAAGAGATCAACTATTTATACAACACGGGATAGGAAAAGTTTCATTGACGATAGGCTTAATAATTTGCCCTGTATAACATTCTATTTTTAACTCATCTTCTATAATTTTGCTTTTAATTTTGGGCAAGAAATAAAAAAAAACCTTCAACTCCAGTCTTATTAGTACTATTGCTGTAGGAAAATCGCCACATTAATAAAGATTTATAAAGATAAGGACACACATTTATACTGATACAGATTTATAAAGATAATGATACCCATTACAACTCATCAGCATGCATTAATTAAAATGTTCACTGAAATTGGTGCAAATGTTTGGTCTGGCAAACTCTAGCTTCATTCCCCGGAGCTTTTGGTCAAAATGTCGGTTCATTTAGCTGTATTTATACGAAAACATTTATTGAGACCTATTCAAAACTTGCTCAGTGCTTTCTGTAAGCGCTAAGAAAAAGTGACAACTTTGCATGATTCGATGACATCGATACAAACCTTCGTAAATATACTACTGAATGTAGAATTACCTCACAGAGATGCATGAAAGGTTCAAGACGGAATAAAATGTTACATATTGCTACGCAGTGGATACAGCAGGCGCACACCCAATCCGCAACACATGTGGCACTGCACCACCCGCTGCCTCCAAGATCCTGAAGACCCGGATTTCAGAACCGAAATGAGACTTGAGTTTTGTTTATTGCGTTTCAATCTACAAAATGAGTCCTTTTGGACCTTCAGCTATATTATTTTGGAAGGCTTAGTTCCTTTGCATACCGCAAATGCCTTGCAAGAATGGTTGGAAACGTGTAGGATTTCTAAATATACATACGATAAAATTGGCTACTTAATATTCTGGGTAATAATCGAACGGGGATTGTCTTTTTGCTTGTTAATAAATATTTATAAATAATACTATGTTATTGTATTGTGCACATTTACGCTGGTAAGCACAGTTCAGTGCCCGATATTACGAAGTAGGTCCCAGTGTAAAGCTACTCTCACTTTTAAAACTGTTGTACGAAGGGCAGAAAGTTTGCACAGTCTCGTTAGTTATTATTATTACTACTATTACTATTATTATTATTATTATTATTATTATTATTATTATTATTATTATTATTATTATTACTATAATAATAATTAATAATAATGTATAATAATAATAATAATAATTATTATTATTATTATAATAGGCTCGGGTTCGGCAACCAATTCTTTGAATAAATTTAATTATTAAAATGCATTGTTAGTCTCGTGGTATATTTGGAATCCTTTACGACTGCGGAATATATTCTCCGAGCAAATTTCGCCCAACAAAGTGACGGGATGGTGACAATTATATAGAATAATGATAACTATTATAATAATTATTATAATTATAATAATAAAATTATTATTATTATTATTATTATTATTATTATTATTATTATTATTATTATTAGTGTTGGCTCATGGAGAACACATTAGTTTTTCGTGGTGCACATCGCGTTCGTTTCCCGTTCCGGGAAAAATAATAGACGGAGTTTTCCAACATAAACGCCTCATTTTCTAACACTGTGTGACTAAAGAAAAGCTCAGGCAAGCCACGCATGCTAGATATGGTGTATGATGTGTTCCCTCTATACGTCGACGAAGATATTATGAATCGGCTGAATATAAAATCTACTCCAGTAGTAACCAGCTACCTAAGGAGCAGGTCTAGTGACTGTCGGTGCCTCTCCAATACTTTACGCAAAATGTGGGCTGTTCCAAATATAGCAATGTCTTGCACTTCCCAGTCTTTTGAATGACCTGGAATTTTAACTAGGTTCTTAGACAAATTTTGAGCAACAAATCCCAGAGCTCCGATATCTATTGGTACGATCTGTGCTTTTACGCCCCACATTCGGCTAATATCGATTTCCAAACACGTGTACTTAAGACGTTTCTATGCCTCCTTGGTCACGGCGTTTTGATCGCAAGGCACAGCAACATCTGCAAGTAGATACGACTTTTTCTCCAAATCCAGGATATCAATATCCAGTTTGTTTGCTGCTATCGTGCGCTCTGTTTGAATTTGTTGGTCGTACTATATTGTATAGAGTCCAACGGATGTCACCGCTTTTACTGAGTGTTCGTACCACTTGGGACATGTGTTTGGAACTTCGAGAGCAGTACGGATCTGCCAGTAGAAATAACAAAACACCCTGTCATGTCTTTTCAATTATTCGGTCTTTGCTAGAATTGGACAAGTTGAGACAATGTGATAAATGGTTCCTACTTGTTCCTGGCGATTGCGGCATTTATCATCTTGGGAAATTTTCAGCTTTTTCATAATGTGTTCTCAACGGCTGATCCTAAGCACCTATTAGAACTGCTCCCGATTCTGGCTTCATTCTTCCCCTTTTAAATCACATAAATTATTGATTTTAATTGATCTAAACCTTGTTCATTTTTTAAAAATATTGCCTAGGGAGTGATTTAATTCTCCACGACTTCTTTAACATTTTTTTGTCTCACATTTCATGTTTAGTAGCACCAAAAGTTCAGTGTCTGTGTTATTCTGCGCGTCTTTCATAGTTTTCTTTGCAATGCTTCTTGCTACACTAACAATGCCTCTGTTTCCCATTCTTCAGTCAGATTTCATGAGCTGCCTCATGGGAGGGTCATCTTGATGACTACGTAGTTTCCCATCCCGAGTATTGAATTGTGCCAGGAGGCTTGAATTTGTTTGAGGCCTCTTCCTCCTTCCTTACGTGACACAAAGTCTACGACAGCAGCTCGTGGGTGGGCGACACGATGCATTGTTATCAATTTTATGGTTTTTGGATCCACGATTCGAGTTTCTTGCTACTTCACTAGTCCAAAGCTGTACTCGACCACAGGCACCGCCAAACTACCAATTGCAGATATTTTACTCCTGGAGTTCAGGGATGAGTGTCTGTTCTGTAATACTTCCTACGAATTTCCTCTATCATTGTGTCGTTCGAGATGTTCTCACATTCTTCAATTCCCATATATTTGTAAGTTTTACCTGGCTCAAGATCTTGAATATCAGTGTGCATATCAACTTAAATGCTCTCTGACATTGTCACTTTGTCTCTCTTTAAATTAATTTTTGCATACATGTCAAAAGACTTCAAGCAGATGTCATTGCTGAAGTAATTCACGACAGACAGCATTTGGAAGAGATTCGCTTCATTCTTAGCAAACACTAAGATCATCCATGTAAAACAAATGTGATACTGGTAATTAATTACAATGGAGCTTGTAACCAAAGTCAGCTTGCAACAACTGCCTAGAAAGTGTGATCAAACTAATGCAAAGCAGCAGAGAGCAAAGCCCATCTTCTTAAAAAATACCACTGTTCATCTGAGTACTTGTTTCTAATGCTTCCTTTCCACGTATGTTAGTATCATGGTACTCCACAACTTCATAGTAGCTTTGCAAAACTCAATAAGATTAGGATGAAATCGATAGATCTCAAAGGTCTTCAAAATCCAATCGTGTGGTACACTGGCATAGATCTTCTGGTAGTAAATCCAAGCCAATTACGCTTTCGTTTCTTTACATAATTCAACATGACTTTATTTAGTAGCACGATTTTCTTACAGCCATAGGAACATTTACGACACCCTTTTTGTTCAACTGGCAACAGATTGTACCTCTCTAGGTGTCTGGACTTTTGTTATCTATGGCTGCAGTTATAACTTAACACAGTACTGGCAGACCAGTGATTGGCTTGTAGTTCTTCCCAAAGAGCGATCTTCCGTTTGGAACAACAAATACGTGATGTCGCATGTGAACCATTTCGGGAGATCCTTTGGGTTTCCTAAACTTTTATTAACAGCCTTTACTAGATGAGAATGTATTGCTGTTAATTTCTTAATCCAATAACTCTGGATATCATCAATTCCGGGGGAATTCCAGTTTGCAATGTTCTTAATCGCTTGGAAGTCTTCTTTCGAGAATTTGTGAACATGTTCCACTGTTTTCCCAAGTTCATCGGCAGCATCAACTTTAGATTGAAGCCAAGATGCGACTTTGTTGCAGGATCTGCTTTCCTCCCAGATTCCTACCCAAAGTATTACGTGCGTAATTCTTCTAGGATCCGCTTTTCAGCTGTATCCTTGGATTACGACAAGGTTGTTACGCCTTGTAGTGTGAATTATGAGATGATAGGATGATGATGATAGGTGAAGGGACAATCACAAATATGACCATGTCTACGCAGGACTCGAACCTGCAGCCTCCTCGGCACAGACGACGGCTGCCGCAACCGTCTGCGCCACGGGGCCGACTGGCCGACTTATTATTATTATTATTATTATTATTATTATTATTATTATTATTATTATTGTTGTTATTACATTATTGTTATTATTCATTGCAGGTAACATAATGAATACTCACCCATACGAGACAAACTTTACCAAGTACGCTATGGAAACTGCTCAACTACTCGGCATCCCTACGGTGGATTACAACGGTGCCAATCAAACGGGTATCTCTCGCCTACAGGCCACAATTTATAAAGGTACTCGTTGGAGCGCAAACCGCGTGTATCTACTGGGGCTACGACGTCCCAACCTCTTCGTAAGAAAGCGTGCTTTGGTGTTTAAAGTGATCATACAGAACGGCACAGCTGTCGGGGTAGATTACATCCAAAATAATGAAACACATCGGGTCTTCGCCAAAAAGGAAGTCATCTTATCTACAGGTGCTATAAATTCTCCGCAGCTCCTTATGCTATCTGGTATTGGACCAAAGGAGCACTTAGAAGAACTAGATATTCCCACGATTGTAAACTCACCAGTTGGCCGCATTCTATTTGATCATCCCTTGTTTCAAGGATTGATTATAAAAGTAGACGAATTTATTACTCCAAGCCGCTACGACATCTTGTCTGACTTTTCGAACTTCGTGCAGTACATTGTGAACAATTCAGGCCCCTTGTCTGGAAATGGCGTAGAGGTATTTCAACACCTCGAAGTGGGAGAAGAGGCTATTAATAGTTCGTGGCCTAACATACTGACAGCTGTCTTAACACAACCCAATGTTCTGACCCGTGAAATCGCTCAAGTTTTGGGATTCACGGAAGAGTTTTTTGAACAGTTTAGTGCTCCTATTGCAAAAGACGCAGTCTTTGAACCAATAGTGGTGTTAATTAGGCCAAGAAGCAAAGGCACGCTGACACTTCAAGACTCAAATATTTACTCCCATCCAATCATAGATCCCAACTACTTTTCAGACCCAGAGGATGTCGCTGTAATTGTTGAAGGCATTAAAAGAACCAAGGAGTTTTACACATCCGGCCCTTTCAGACAGTTGGGCGCCCAAGTGTACAATGCTTCCATCCCTGCCTGCGCGGGGCATGCGTTTGACACCGACGAGTATTGGTCGTGTGCCGCGCGGTGGGCGTCGGTGAGTATGAGCCACCTCTCTGGCACTTGCAGAATGGGCGTTCGTGATGACCCGACTGCAGTGGTGAGCCCTCATCTTACGGTGTGGGGTGTGGAAGGCCTGCGCGTTGTCGATGCGTCTATTTTTCCCACTCTACCCTCCAGCCCGATTCAAGCCGTCGTTTATATGGTTGCGGAGAAGGCTTCGGATTTGATAAAGTGTACATATAAGGAAGGGGGTGAATGTCCATCCAGGTAACCACATGAAATGTTTTTAAAAGATTTAAGTATTTGCATGTTAGAAGACTTACGTCGAACAAAGTTTGTTTTCTCTCAATTTTGTATTCATGTAAATTTAGGTTGCACATGTATATTTCAAATAGTTTTTTTAAGATTGTTATGACGTTTTTAGAAAAAATATGTATTTTAAGTACTCGTACATGAGAATCTCAGGAATCAGACCATACGAAAAGGAAATTCAGAAAATGTATTGCTTGAAGAATAAAAACTCAAGATAATGTTGCTAATAAAATTAATCTTCTTTATAATTGTATATATTTGAGTTAAATATTATTATGCAAGCACTGAAAATGTTTTTTCCGGTCACTTATTTGATTCACAAAGTTTTACAGCTTAGTTTTATAACGTTCTAACCAGTAATGAGTAGTAGAATCGGGAGGTCTTGATTGCTATACCTCTGCTTTCTAAACCTCATTATATCTTCCCCGCCAGTACGTTCCCTGCCAGTGCGTTCCTTGCCAGTACGTTCCCCGCCAGTACGTTCCCTGCCAGTGCGTTCCTTGCCAGTACGTTCCCCGCCAGTGCGTTCCCCGCCAGTGCGTTCCCCGCCAGTACGTTCCCCGCCAGTACGTTCCACGCCAGTACGATCCACGCCAGTACGTTCCACGCCAGTACGTTCCACGCCAGTACGTTCCACGCCAGTACGTTCCACGCCAGTACGTTCCACGCCAGTACGTTCCACGCCAGTACGTTCCACGCCAGTACGTTCCACGCCAGTACGTTCCACGCCAGTACGTTCCACGCCAGTACGTTCCAATCCTAACCAGTGCGCTGCCTTGTAATGCAGTTCAATCAGCCCTTTTCCCTCGTGCCTACACGTTTCCACTTCCTCCACCACTGCTCCCTCCATCTCCAGTCGCTGGCCCCGCTAGCCGGTGTTGCGAGCGGGCGTTGCACCTCGTAAATATCAACACCAATAAATACGTAGATTGAATTGCCCACCGCAGGGCACACACTCGCTACTCCCAGATCGAAACAGTACAATTTAACCGGTCAGTGAGCATAAGTCTGTTGCGCACCGAGTTAATTATGGGCTTAGTATCTCTGATTTAAAATCCCCAAATGTACTTCTATTGTACAAGCTTATTACTATGATACAGTAAGAGTCTGCAAAATGTAAAAAAAATAGAATAATAAGCACGTTGTTCCGCTTATTATGAAGAGTAATTAAGAGTGGCGTAGAGCAGTAGTATATTTCAAAGAATGTAATGTGACGATTTAGAGATTAATCAAAACAATAATTAATTGGTTTTAATAGTCCGGGAAACATCATTGCTGTAAAGAAATTAAAAAATTCGAAAAAAAACGGCATTTATTTATGTTGGGCCGGAGCTGAGGAACTGTGTTGAACAACAGATTGGGATAAATAAACAAAGAGGGGGGATTAACGTTATAAACATTGACGTAAACATTATGTTTTGAAAGAAAATAAAAAAAAAAACATTTTCGAAAATCAATCGAACACAATAAGAGGACACTTCATGATGTAAGTAAGAGTTGTAAAATAAATTATAATAAAAATATTAAGAACAGATTCAGTTGGTTTTCCCAGCCAGGGGCGAGAAAAATAAATATTTATTTATTTATTTATTTATTTATTTATTTATTTATTTATTTATTTTTTATTTACTTATTTATTTATTTATTTATTTAATGAAATATTAAAAATAGTTTTACTAACGTTGCAAATATTGTATTGTAAGCGATTTGCCCTTTTCACTGGTGGCCGAATAGGAACACCGAGATCAAGGCGCCGAGGCCAATTGCCTTTTACGGTACATAATGGCTCAATATAAATACAACTGCATGAAGTTGCACCAACATTCTAATGAAAAATCTTATTTCCCGTATAGGTAATACATACATTACACAATTTCAAACACACCTATTAATTTGTTAGAAATGAAATAACTGCACTGTAGAGAGTTAGCTGAGTTAGACAAATAATGTTACGAATTGGAATATTTTGCCAATATGTAGAAATTTATTAATGATATCCCTGAAAAAAAGTAGATTACGGCACAACGTTCCAATGTAAATATTCATAATTCAGTTACTAGTTTTGTATTCTACAAAAATAGGCACATTTCCCACACTTTTACAAATCTCTACGGTTTTCTGTGTTTCCTTCGATTTATTCTTGCAGTAGATGAATAATATCGTTGAGAAAAATGTGTAATATCTTTCTTCTGTGAGAACAGAATGCTGTTTTATGTAATGTTCAAGGCATTTTTAACTAATCATACTTCAATAAATGTTTTGCCATTAAAACAAAGCCATAGAAGAAGGCATAAACAAGTATACGGAACACAACTAGCTCACTTTCACAGCAGTTTATGAAACATTACAAAACCATAAACAAGAACATGCCGCCTCGGCACGTCTGCTAATCCACGACAATGGTGCAAGGCCGTATTTCTCCGGGCGGAAGGTCGTGAACAATAGCCACGCACATAGCGCGGTCTGTTCTTGCCGCTGGGGCATCTTCGCGAAAACAAATAAATCGCGGCGCGGCGCGGGAACAATGCTCCCCCGCGCGCCGTGCGATCGCCATGCGGAGCACACCGCCCCCCTGTCCACGCCCCCACACCACCTCCGTCCCCACCCCGCCCAGTTCTCACCCCGCTCCCGCCCAAAACCTGCATCCACCCCCAGGCCCGCTCCCGCTTCCGCCTCGCCCCGCTCCGACAGAGGCGAGGACAGCTCCGTCCCCGCCTCTGTCCTCGCTACAATGCTGCCTCCGGTCAGCTTCCACCCCGCTCATGCCTCAATCATAATCTGCCCCACCTCGCCTCGCCCCCGCTCCCGCTCCCGTCCCGTCCCAATTCTGCCTCCACCCCTGCCGCGATCCCACGTCGCCCCCCCCCCCCTGCTCCACTCATATCCTGCCCCGCCCCGCCCCGCCTCCGCCTCTGTCCCCGCCTCAATACTGCCTCTCCCCGCCCAGCTACCACCCCGCTAAAGCCGCAATCATGATCCGCCCTCCCCTCGCCTCGCCTCGCCCCCGCCCCGATCCCACCACGCTCCCACTCCGCTCCCGCTCCGTTCATACCCCGCACCGCTTCCTCGCCGCCCCCGCCTCATCCCCGTCCTTCTCCCAACCCATCTCCACTCTAGCCCCGACCCCAACCCGCCTCTACCTCCTCCCCACCGTCCTTGTCTCACCCTCACCCCGTCCCCTCCCGCTCCCGCCTCACTTCCTTCCAGCCCCCACCCTCACCTCTACCCCTACCTGCACTACCACCCCGCCTCCTCCCCGCCCTGCCTCGCACCTGCCCTGTTCCCCCTGCACTCTTCCTCTCCGCTCCCACCTCACCCCTGCCTCCATCCCGCTCCGCTCCACTCCACTCTCGCCCCGCCCAGCTGTACCTGCGCGCCATCCCTATTCCACCCCGGCCTCTACCCGCCTCCGCCTCCTTCCCACCGCCGCCCGTCCCCGCCTTACCCCCGCCGCGCCCCGCTTCCCCTCTCTCTCCGTCCCTGCTCCACCCCTGCCCCGTCTCCCCCACGCCCCCGCGGCCGCGGTCGCAAGGACAAACTCTCCCACGCAGAAGGCGAGTGCACTGAACTCGTCACTCGAATTCCAGATCGCCATCTCTGATGAATAGATTTGTTCATATCACGATCCCCGAACAATCGAATTCCTTAATAGAGAGCTGTTGCTCAGCATGGCGTAAAACGTTATTAAACCACGCGACCAATTGCGCGTGAAGTGTAAAAAGAGTTGTGCCGAACGTTCGTTCTAAATGGAGGAAGTTCCGAACTGTGACAGCAGAGCGTGTGCTGCATTCCCGTAATGCCACATCATCTTGCTACGCATTTGTTTGACAAGAGCGGCCCACCAACCAATCACATGCATATATTGTGTAACTATATTATTAAATAAATGTTATTACTGTTAAGTACAGGCATAATAAAGAATAAGCAGCACACACACACACACACACACACACACACACACACACTGCTGCCATAGCATGGGACGAATTATACCGAGTGTGATTAGGTGTCAGGCTTAGGAGCGTCATGTGTCACGTGATAACATCATAATTGCTATTCGTGTACCGATGCAAATCAGTTTTCTATAACTCAGAAACGAAAATGACTATTTTTCAAATATTTCCTAATCTTGCGATTTTGAAAATTTATTTTTATTTATGTATGGTGAACTTTATCTCATCTTTCAACTATTTATAGTTAAAATGACGGGAAGGGATTCTGGAACTCAAGAAAACGTGCGCAGATAATCTTTTCTCCCCTACATCACATACAGTTTTACTGTTTTTTTGACTGAATAAATTTTAATCTACTTTCGATAATTCTGTGGAGAATCGCAACGTAGGAGTTTGCGCGTGCGCAGAAACTGAACACTATATTCATTCTACCATTCATGCTAAAATGCTTCATGTTGTGCAGAAGCTCTTCACTAGGTTTGTGCCAATCGATTGCTTGATTTCTCAAATATATGGTACATTTATCACTCAATTCTTCAGGGTATGTATTTTTTAATTTGCATTATTTAGTATCTTCAGCAATCATTTCGTATATTAATCAGTGGTAATTCCAATTCCTGAATATCTAAATCAGCAACTCTAATTCGTAAATAACTGGAGTATAGGTTGCTTGAATTCCTTAGTAAGTCGACATATATGGAAATTGTAAAAAGCTATGTCCTTATGATAGTTAGTACTAATGGAAATTAAAAATTTGAGCCTTCGCCGGAAATGTGCGAGTTGAATACTTAACACCAAGCGGCTTCGATAGCAGCAGCAACAAAGACCAAGGGCAGCCAACATTAATACAACTACTTTTATTAAAATTTTCTAGGGAATATCAGTGCCCAAAGAATTATTCTGCGAGATGTGTTAATGGAAACAGCTAAGACAGTCATCTCTGTACCATTAGGACCTTGTTCATGAGGCTGATCCACGTGTTGTAAGTCTCTGGGGCGAAGCTGGGCTGGTGGCGCGGTTTGGAAAGTCTGGGAGGGGTCGAGGGTGGAGGAGACGGTGGGAGGTGAGATGTTGTGGTCGTGGGGAGGCACTGGCAATGACGGGAGGGGGCGGTGCAAAGAAGTCACCAGGGCGACAATCAGGGAGAGGGGTCGGGGGCAGGTGAAGGCGGTGAGGTGATATAATGCATGTCTACGTGATAGAACGACGATACAAGAACGATGTGAAACAAAGAATAATAATGAGTGAGGTGTCGTAAAAATGAAAGAATGGATAGGTAAGGGGAAATATATAAAGATAGTAAAGTAGGCATGGAAATCAAAAAGGCATTGTGAATGTTAAAATGTATGTTAATAAATTCGATATATTTAAAAATCGAGGTATTATCGTATAATTAATAATAAAAAATACGAAAAGTCTTGTACGTTTTTTGACAAAACATTAAAGGTAGGTATGTACTTAATACAACAGTACTTGTTCGTCACAAAAGAATAAGTGGAGGCAATGGGGGAAACAGTGGTGGAGGATCAGAAGCGCGAGAGGTTGCAGCCAGAGGGAGCACAGCATCGAGGGCGTGGGAGGACAATGGTGAGGTCGGGTCCTCAACGACGCTTCAAGGACCCTCTCCAGTGCTCCAGCTCTCGGCGCTCGTGCGGTGCCGGTAGCGCCCCATGCGGCAAAACGGTGCATCAGCCGGGATGGCGGTGGGGCGGCGAAGTACGATTAAGGGCCCCTTCCCACGGCGCGGCCGCAGCGCGCTTCGCAGCAGCGCGGCGCGTAGCAGAGCATTGGTTTGAATGGAGGCCTTCCCACGCGCAGCGGGTGGCGGCTGCTGCGGCAGCCGACGCCGAACTCCAGCTACGCGAAGCGGAGGAGGGGCCACGCGCCACCTTTAAATGGGAGCGTTCCCACTGCGCCGCGGCCGCAGCGTTCTACCTGCTCCGGTCCCTTTGTTCGTCGGAGGGTCGGCGAAACATACCCCTGCAGACCCCACCCCCTTCCACGGCGGGCGGCGGTGCGGCGGCGGCGGCGGCGGTGGCTGCGTCGGAAGAGCTCTGCTCCTTGAACGAAGCGCGCTGCGGCCGCGCCGTGGGAAGGGGCCCTAAGAGCCACTCGCTCGCTGTGAATGTTTTTGTTTTTTTCTGCGCCTCAACTGCGACTGCACTTTGACTTCGGGAGCGTTCGGCATTTCACGACAGTGGAACTAGGCGACGGGCTTCGGTGTACGCGTTTGAGGGAGGTTGCTAGCGATACCAGGCGCGTCAACTACGGAGGTCATTAGTCCCGTAACTGCAGTGCATGCTTTTTCCTCGCGAAGTGGCGGTAATCTTTCCCCGCTGGTTGGCGAGATCCGGCACCGACCTACCGTCGGCTATTGGGGTTTCCCTCAACCAGGTATCTCCCACCAGCAGGGCATCGTCCCAGCCGGGACAAGCTAAAAGCTCCCGACCGAACTTCCGGCATATATGGTAGTGTAGTGAATGTTAGTATAAGTATATTTGTATCAAGGGGATAGGATAGAACAAGGAAGAAGGAAAGATCGCGCGCGGTCCTTGGCCCATTTGTTACAGTACTGCTCCGGCATTCGCCTGATGTTGATCGGTTTAACCACGGAAAACTACCGTGGCCTCTAGAAGACAGCGACTGAATTCGACCTAGCTAACAAGTTAGTGTCGAAAATCTTACCAGTGTCGGGACTAGAACCTAGAACCTCCCGACCAGAGGCACTGCAGTGATACGCAGATTGAGTATTCTTGGTGACGAGTAAAAGCAAAAACCGTTGCGACGTTGCGAACGTGTTCGGTCTATCAGGCATCCATTCAAACCCAGCTGAGGGAGAAGTCAGAGCTCTCAAGTTCGGGTTCCACGCAAAAAGCAAGCCGTGGAGGCCCGGCACAGAGTTATTGTATGCTTGCTTTTGCGGTTTGTAAATATTTCTTTTAGTGTTCGTGCAGTGTACAAATTTCTCACTGTGAATTTTCTGTCTATGTGACTCATGAAGTCACGAGCTACATAATACCTGACCACGAAAATATTGCCTGATGACTGTAAATATTGTAAATATAATATCTAAGTTTCGCAAGATAGGAGTCCTACTCTGCTCCCCTAGCAAGGGACGGACAAGTCTCGACCAAAGATTGCTAGGCCGTGGCGGCTAAGTAGTGGGAAATTAGTAAACCTAAGTTGTGTATATTTACAAAAGGGTGGGGGATGATGAATATGGTGATGCAGTGTAGTTCATAACATGGTGGCATGGTAGCTTGGTAGTACAGTACCCTAATAATCGAATCACAAACGTCACGCTATCGTCCCCTTCCTAAACCTTGTCCCCCCTCCCTCTACACTAAGTTCCACTGAGTTACGCCGGGGCGACGCCTCACTGGGGAATACAACTGGCAAGAGGAAAACCCTGCAAGACAACGCGTCTGTAGGCGCTGGACCTCACGTTCATATTGGGGAGGAAGTCCGCTAGATATAACATGCACTGCACTTACAGGACTAATGATCTAACCTGTTGAGGCGCCTGGAAACAATACATAATACTCATTTTTAATGAATACCCCTACATATTACATATTTTACAAAGTATTAATACTAGAAAGCGGATTTCTATGACCGCATATTTTTGTCCGTTGCGTCAGGACATAACTAGACGAATTTTTCTTTACATTCGGTTAGAATTAGGTGATATTTAGATTAATATGTTAGTGCCTATTTGACCTTTTTTCAGTAGCTACAGATTCGTATAATTGTAAGCTCATATTTTGCATATTTCGTTAAAATAGAGATTTCTCTCTAAAATTTTTAATATTTTCATATCTTTTTTTGTAAGCATTCATTAAAAAGAGCTTGACACAGTTTTGTTTGTTTTTCTTCTTTTCTATAGATAATAAAATACTTGAGCAAATGTAGGTTCTTGATATATTTTTTAAGCCGGGCAGAAGAAATGCAACAAGACATACTAGACGGATATTTACTTCAATTATTTATCCCGCGAAGAAAGGTATATTATATCGTTTTCACAAAAAAAATATTTTCATTCCAAGCATGTTTCTCCGGAATTTTATCAAGAAATGTTTTTAATGGAAATTAAATATTTTTAATTACATATTAAAGTGCATATTTAAGAATTTTTTGGTCATAAATGCATGTTTTAAGAGCATTTATTCAAGTTTTTTATAGCATAATAAAACTTATCATTACTTTCGGTACATTCTTGTAACTGCTTCAAGTCTAGCAGGTGTTTAATTAATTAAAAATTCGCCCAAATTCAGTTAAATTAACATCAGAGCTTCACGGTGCTTTTATTTAATAAACTTGATTGTTCAAAACAATTATTCGCAGGAATAGGTTGTCTTAAGAATGGAAATAACTTCCTCTGCACAAAAGCAGATAATTAGCCTGAGAAATGTGCAAGAACCACGAGAATCCTAGAAGAGATACATGCAGGTGAGTCTACCGCTTCGATAAAACAACGTTGAATGGTAAGACATTCCGACGTACTTCAACCACTCACGGAACAAAGTCTACTTCTTTCCACTGGAATTTCTACCTTGCATTGATCTGCTAAAGCATGTATTGAAACAACCATTATATTTTCTGCGTCATAACTCGGTTGAAACAGCTGATGTTTGGATATTTCCCCGTTGACGTTGATCAATATTCATTTCAAGAGAAGAATAATTACAGTGTCACACGAATCTTGAAGCCTTTATTACAGTTTTCTCCGTTTTTTTATTTTTTATTTTCTACCTCCATATTTTTGCTTTTACTGCTGCTTGTGTCATCGACCGGAGCGATGGGAGCGTAGGGCACGTGGGTGGCGTGGCCACCGCTGGATCGCAGCGCGAATAGATGCAACACCCCGTTTTGGGAGGAAGTTCTTAATATCGTCTGAATGGATCTCAAAACGAACCATCCGTTTCCCACCAGGAGACCAAGACGCCTCCTCTGTCTCGATCAGTGGCTGGGAAGAGGTCTGACCTTGAGAGAAGAACATTATTATTTATTTAATAGGTAATTATTACAAACAAATTAGCTTACTTGATCCTATGTGGCTAGGCCGAAGGCCTTTAAGCCATTACAATACCTACATCCTTTCGCGTTCTAATCTTTCGAATTCTGGTATTCACCCCAAAGAGAAGAACATACGAATGAATAGTCGCAGGTTACTCAATTACCGCTTTCTCGTTACCTTTACGCAGTAGAGGGAAACTTATAAAGTGCTATGCGAATTTTCAGTAGAAAAACTCCTTTTGCCTTTACAGAGTCCTGGTAACGAAAAAGTGACAGTTACTAAATTCAGAAAAAATCATCTAACACGAGATGTAGTCCATGTTGTGGATCCTTGATACCGAAAAATCGAAAGAAGGCAAAATATCCGTCTGCCCGTCCATCTGTGAACAACACTAGCGACTAAGCCGTTCAACCAATTTTCTCCCTCCATTATATATATATATATATATATATATATTTATATATTTATATTTATATATTTATATATATGTGTGTGTGAGTGTGCACGAAGTGTGTGATAGTAACGGATGAAGATAGGACAAGTAAGAGCAAGGAAAAATCTCGCGCGGTCCGTGGCCCGTTTGTTAGGGTACTTCTCCGACATTCGTCTGATGTTGATCGGAGAAATAACGGAAAACCTCTCAGAGCTAGAATTCTCCTCCAAACAGCGGCTAAATTCGACCAAGCTACTGTCGAAAACCCTACCAACGCCGGGATTCGAACCCTACGAACTCTCGGTCAGAGGCCCTGCAGTGACATCAGTCGATGCCCTGAGCCAATGAGACCTGTGTTTTGGATAGAGGTTAGTGACTTTCCTGACTTGGAGGCGAGGATCGTCGAGCGGCGTGTCAGCGAGAGGCTGTGTGTCGCGCGCGTTAGTGTGGCGTATGCTAGAATGCTCTCTGCTAGCTAGAATTCTCCTCCAAACAGCGGCTAAATTCGACCAAGCTACTGTTAAAATCCTGGCTTTGCCGGGGATGGAACCCTACGAACTCTCTGTCAGAGGCCTTGCGACATCAGTCGATGCCCTGAGCCAATGAGGCCTGTGTTTTGGATGGTGGTTAGTGACTTTCCTGACTTGGAGATGAGGATAGTCATCTGGTATGACAGCCAGAGGCTGTGTGCCGCGCGCGTTAGTGTGGCGTATGCTAGAATGCTCTCTGCTAGCTAGAATTCTCCTCCAAAAAGCGGCTAAATTCGACCAAGCTACTGTTAAAATCCTGGCTCCGTCGGGGATGGAACCCTACAAACTCTCTGTCAGAGGCCCTGCGACATCAGTCGATGCCCTGAGCTAATGAGGCCTGTGGTTTGGATGGTGGTTAGTGACTTTCCCGACTTGGAGATGAGGATAGTCATCTGGTATGACAGCCAGAGGCTGTGTGCCGCGCGCGTTAGTGTGGCGTATGCTAGAATGCTCTCTGCTAGCTAGAATTCTCCTCCAAACAGCGGCTAAATTAGACCAAGCTACTGTTAAAATCCTGGCTCTGCCGGGGATGGAACCCTACGAACTCTCTGTCAGAGACCCTGCGACATCAGTCGATGCCCTGAGCCAATGAGGCCTGTGTTTTGGATGGTGGTTAGTGACTTTCCTGACTTGGAGATAAGGATAGTCATCTGGTATGACAGCCAGAGGCTGTGGGTCGCGCGCGTTAGTGTGGCCTCCGTCTCCTTCCGCGTGAGGAACCGCACGTAGCGGCGGAGCAGTGCAGGCGGAGCGGCGACCGAGTAACTGGATCGGCGAAGGCGCGAGCGGGCGCGGGCGTATTTTTAGGCGTGAGCGCAGCGCGTGCGCTCCCGGAGGCGGGGTTCGAAGGACGGTCGCGCCCGCACCTCGGGTCACCCGACCGTGCGTAGGCGGAACAACTTTCAACAGACGATTGCTAAATGAAAGCGTAGGCTTCCGCGGCCGGAGTCGCTGTCTACGTAGCTGCCCGGGAAGCTCTATTAGCCCATTTGCTTATACGACCGTACCTAGAAGTGGGAATTTTTAAAAAAATAAATTTTTTCGCTGATATTATGGGTTTTTATATACTTTTATCTCTGTTTTCCATGCCCCGTTAACATAAACATATTTTTACTCTTCCGTATACATACGTATATACGAAGAAATATACTTAGTATAGGGAAAATTATGTAGTGCTGCGCAAAAAATGGCGGATTTTCGGCAGAAAAATTCATTTCCAGGCCCTGTTAATGAAAAAGTGGATAAATTCAGTTGCTGAATTAAGAGGGGGAAATCCTTTAACACGTGGTGTAGACAGAATCCGTGTTTTGTGGTTCCTTGATAACGAAAAACCTATTGACGGCAAACATAAATTCGTCTGTCAACACTACTAGCACCTAACCCATACATAGGATTTTTTACAAATTGAAGAAACCTCTGTCCATCTGGCTCGAGTCAAAGTATTGAGATTTTGAAAAAACATTCTCCAAAATTTGGGGGGGACTTTACATACCCCCCCGGAGGTTTCCAAACATTTCTCAAAAACGGCTCCAATTTTTTCTTTAATTTTTTTGTAATAATAGAGTAACATGCACTTATACACCTGGCATAAGTCCGATTTTCAGTGTTAACTATATTTTCGAAAATTTTTTTGGAAGATCTCTCACGCCGTTAATATGCACATTTCTACACATTTGTAAACACTATTATAGTTGTGAGTTAACGCGCGTTAAATGACTTCTAATAAAATTGTTCGAAAACTCAAAATATTTTTGGGTTAGTAGGGTTTAAACGCCATTTTCTTAAAAACGGTTCCAAATTTTACAAAGAAAATGGTCATTTATGAGGAGGTTTTACTGTTCTTTAACATTCTTAAAATAATATTTCCAAACTCTTAGGAATCCGAAAAATTGAGAAAAGTTTAAAATAATGTATTTTGGACGGCGGTAGATTGTGGCAAGTCCGATTATTTGCCGAGAGCAAAGAAATGGAAATATAATTCGGGAAAGTCTTTGCCATTTGTGGCTCTACAAGTTAGTTTTGCATTCCCACATGCCCTCTGTAATTGTCACGTTAACATGTCTGTCCCACTTGAATTATTTAATTTCAGTCATCTTTGTAAAAGAAGATTGATTAATCGATTGTGATTTAAAATTTGTTTGTACTTTCATTTTCTATCGCATTTTATTGTATTCAGTCCCGCTCATTACTAATGTTATACAAGAACATCTGTAAAAAATTCCATTTACTTTTTTTTATATTCATCAATAACTGTCAAATCTTGGTTTTGGCAATGGAAATATTTTTAAACAGATCACAAATATAGATATAATTGTGCTAGTGGTTGTCATGTGACAACCAACACCGGCAATTGTTTCTCTTAGTTCTTAACAGGAGTGAATGCAGAAGCATTATCATCGCATTAACACGTTCTTGCAAATCAACGTGTTGTACATTCTAAGAATTCTACTAGTTGACGCCAACAATTCTGTTTGACCTTCTGAAAACTCCACGAGTAATATGGACAGAATTTCCAAAAACCAAACATGTTATTTCCGCTTACGTAGCCACTACGTTTTTGAGTGCATTTGGATCTAGCTACTCGCTATGTTATTTCTAAAATAAAATCTCTTTTATTTTTATATCTAAAGTTTTGGTGTAGGTCGTTTTCGCATCAACAAGAAATTTAAGTTTTGATAAACAAAAATAATATAAGGTAAATAAGAACAAAGTTACTATATCACAAAGACGGTAGTGTTATTAACTACATTCGATATTCAATAATATGATATATGCAGTAACTTGCTGTTGTTTTGTATTACTCTGAGGTTAAAACCTAAAGATATCAAAAGTAAATAAAACACTGCAGTGGTCTCATATTTTTTGACATATCGATATTAGAGTAACCGGGAAGACAATTCTGACGTATGCAGATACTAATTTGAAGTAGTAAGTAGGCAGACTTTATTCAATTCAAAAATACGAAGAGTGTGTGAAAAATTAAATACGTATGTAATTTAAAGTCAAAACAAAGAATCTAAAAAAGTATATTTCTTCTTTAACAGAAGTATAACAATTTTGTTTACTTAAGCCATAACACTTTTTTTATTTTGGTTGCATTGTTTAAAAAAAATTCAAATATTTACCAACATTACTCTTGACGCGCAATAGGTTACTTTCAGTTCCTTTGGGGTCTTCTTGATTTGAGCCGCGCAGCGCTATGTCGGCACGTGGGTCACATGGGTGATGCAGTGTCTTCCTTCCTCTACAGAACTCTAATAAAGTATTGCGCACAGGCAGCTCGCGCGCAAAGATACAAGTGATGTTACCACACCACTTCTACTCTATGAACCGATTTTGTAGATAATTCTCAGTCAAATTAGTTTCAAAGATATAAACGATATTAGTACAAAATATTTCGTATTTATGGTCCCTTTTCCGCGGCTTTGATGCGATGAAGAGACCATTTGGGGTGAATACTAGAATTCGTAAGATTAGAACGCGAAAGGATGTAGGTATTGTAATGGCTTAAAGGCCACATAGGATCAAGTAAGCTAATTTGTTTGTAATAATTACCAATTGAATAAATAAATATTTTCGTTCGGGTAAATATCATGGCGGCGGAGCTCGCGGCTCACTAGGGTGAAGAAACACCGAAATGGAGAGACACGCCCCCACCGGGAGAGGTGCCTCAGGGCATCTACTGATGTCACTGCAGTGCTGTGTTGATGACCGGGAGGTGCTAGGTTCGAGTCCCAACGGTGGAACGACTTTCGACACTACCTTTTCAGCAACGTCGAATTCAGTCGTTGTCTGTAGGTGGTGTCTAGCGACCGACTGCTCTGATCGGCAGCTCCTCGTGGTATATCCGATCAGGCGAATAATGCCCTAACAAACGGACCACGGATCGCACACGATATTTCCTTCCTCTTCCTTGTCCTATCCTCATTCCTTACTTATGCATACTTACAGTATCATGCAATACACTACAACATATTCTCACTCGAAATATATATCGGCCCTCGGTAGAATCACAATTAACGGTTCTGATTATTTGCTATACTGGCCAAATAACTTACAGTATCATGCACTACACTACAACATATTCTGGGAGATCGGCCGGGAACTTAGAGCTTGTCCCAGCTGGAGCGATGCTCCGCTGGTGGAACATACCCGAGGAAAAACCCGCGAGCCAGCGGTTTGTCGGCGCCGGAATCCGGGGAAATATCTTTGCCGCCTTCCGAGGGAAACATGCACTACGCTTACGGGACTAATAACCTTAGCAGTTGACGCTCCCAGAAGCACAATTAATCAACACGCTCCCCCCCCCAGCTGATTGTCGTCGCGAAGGGGTGCGCTGGAGTGGAGGAGTAAAGTCGCCTCTTCCGGTATGAAGCGGCGGGATACTTCGCTACGGCTAGATCTGGTTTATTGTGAATTGCGGCCACTGGTTAATCTTTCCTGTGTATTTATTTCTGGTTGTTCAATATAACATTTGCTTGATTTCGGACTTGATTTTGAATTTTGAACACCGGCATGCCTGTGTTGCATTTGTATAACTACTTCTCTTGTTATTGGAACAATAAATATTTTGTTTACATTCTGTCGAGTTATTTCATTTAGTCTTACCATGTGAGTCCCACTTCAATTACCGACTGAAATGAATAATTCTTATGTGTACTCGCCATTATAAGCGTCGTTGAATGTTAAAACTATTTGTTTAATTATTTCTATTTGGTTTAAAATTGCAATGATTTAGAGGAGATATTAAATTTCTGCGGGTAATTTTTCAGGTTCTTTCAAACGTTTCTAGATGGTATCATGTTCCTTCCTGCTTACGGGTCAGATATCATCTACGCTCAACTCCGTACTTTCGTCAACCTCCACCTCCGCCGCTACCTCCATCATATTTGTCCTTTTACCCTTGTGCCGCAAGAAAGAAAACTCATTAAGGCTTTTTACATCGAGGACGTACAAAATGGCGATGAAGTTGCTGTTCCAGGTAATTTCTTGTGGAATTCCGCTCTGCACGGTGCACCAATTTCCCGTGGAAAATCAAGCACAGCGGCGGCGTGGTCTTCAAGGTTCTTGGCGAGGAGAGCGGCGCACACGCCGTCCTCAAAAGACGACGTCCTCACGACAAACGATGACGTCCTCACGAGACTCCAGGAAAGCGGGTCACTAACTAGCAGCGATAACTCCACCCGTTACCGGTGGTTATGGACTTTGTTATTTGTACAGTGGCGCGACTAGGATTTTTAGGGAGGGGGGCTGATAGGATCTGGACTACTTGATATTTTATTGTAAACCCCTTTTCATTTCTGCTGATGCAACACTGCCACGCAACTGACTTTGCACCTTGTGTTTTGATCTACACTACACTACACTACGCCGAGAACTCCAACATCTACTGATGGTTATGTATTTTATTTTTGTTACTAGTACAGTGGGGCAACTAGGATTTTTCTGGGGAGCTGTAGGTGTACGGACCAGCCTATCTGAAATTTTAGTTTAAAAATGTTTTTAATTTCTGCTGATGCAAGGCTGTTACGTAACTGACTTTGTATCTCGTATTTTGATACATCCGACCGGAATGCGCTAAGATGCATCGCCACGGATGGTCCACCACGGTAACTATTTTCGAATTAATATTTCCTGAATATCGTATCATGTAATTGTTATACGTTCTCACTTCTGAAGAAAAATAGGGAAATGTATGAATGTCGTGGTCAAACGACCTTTTATGCTATTATTTAATACGAAGGATATTCGTAACATTCGTAAAATGTTGGCTAGAAGACACTTTTAAAGGAAATACATCTCTAAAAACTATACATGATATATACTTATAACTGAATGTTTGTGTATTCGGGCTAATTAAGAAAAAATGATTCATAAATCTTAATCTTTACCTGCCTGGGGTGCCCGTATGGGTACACTGTACGAATCTGAAGATAGTTCAAACTTTCACTTCAGATGTTGCAGTAATGCAATTGGAAATTCATGTTGATTCTCATAACATCCACAAACGAGCCACCGATTGCATTTCAAAATTTTGAGGGAAGAAATTAACCCCTTTTAAAAAAGTATACAATAGTGAATTGAAAATTTAAACAAAAAATTCAGACAGATAAGGATTCAATGACAAAAATTCGTTCGAATAGAAATATTTAGCAAATGAATTTTCAAAGTTTTTTAAAACATACCATTTTAGTTTGGATGTATATGCCGTGGAACACTGTGCGGCCTCAGGAACCATTAATTGAAAAGACAGATCTGAAAGCAAGGAATACTTACAATAGAGAGGTGGAACAGATACGATCATTCTTTGATTTATATCAGTGATTTTAATAGAATGATTTAAAACATATTAATCCTAATGAAAACAAAGTAGAAGCATTCGGAATGGAAATTAGAGGTCATAGCCCTCAGTGGAGCTGTAAGGCATGCGCGCTGCCCTACACAGATGCACCTCCCCCTATTGGTGTCAGAAGTGATTTGTTTCTCTAAGCCCAGGGAATGCGAGTACCGCACTGAAGTCAGGTTAAAATGTTAAATTAGACTTTTGATATATACAATTACTGAATAATTAGAAGAAATAAATATTTCACAGTTATTATTACTAACACCATAAGTGAAATAAAATTGTTGAAAAAATCATGAATGCTTAATTTTAATATTTGTATTTTGTCTTCAGATAATTCGAAGTGTGCGTTTCAAAGTACATTTTTAAAATGCTTTCAAACCTTTTTTTGTAAATCTTTTACATTTGTAAAACTGTAGGTATTAAATTCTCATAAGTTGTTTTTAATAATGTTTTATCATAACCCACTTATTTGTGCACAAAACTACTTTCCCTCCTTATTTGTAAACTTTATGAGAAGTGGCTAGGCAGAAGAGTGGGCCTGATGGCTCGAGCCTCGTCATATCAATAAAGTCATTATTATAAGGCAATACTAATATGTCTCAGGAAGACACTCACTACTAGAAAATCATTTACGATGTAAAATTGCAATTGATTGAGTAATAGATTTAACTAATCACGAAAAACACAACTGAGTGTATTGACCTTCAATCTGAGTTAGCCCTTATCCCAAGCATATTTCTCTAAAAGAACTCTATGAATATTTTTTCTCAAAATAGCCGATGAATTTGTTTCAATAGCGGAAACTGCTTCTCACGAAAAGGTACCAGCTTGATGTGTCTAAAACTACTGCTTCGTCGCATCTATCATCATTTACTTTCAGTAGTGAGTACTATAGCGAGCATGCGTAATTGTCCACGTAACATGTATGTTCAAAAGTATTGTTACACTCTGCACTTTCTGCATCGTCAGCATTTACTCACGACTTTCTGAAACACATTAGTTTTTGCGATGAAGATTATATTGACTGTTCGTCTTAGCTTAATAAAGACAGACCTGTTATTGAAGGTTCTACAATACTATTAGGATGCGTGAATCTGTTTTCCTTTAGGACGAATACATTCCTACCTCTGAAATTGACAGACAGTACCACCTAATACGTTTTGACTGTTCTTCAAAACATAATAAGGTCCACCGTCTGAAGAGCCCTTATTGTCTTTAAGAGAATATCGAAGTCAATTTTGACGAACTATTCCTAGTTTTTGCACACGTGCGCGTGCGTAGGCCATGGCACTCCAGAAGTCGCTCTGCGCATGCGCGCGGTCGTCCTGGACACCCTAGTAGTTCATCAAACGCAATCATGTAAATCTGACCCAAAGCCCGTTTTGGACGGCAATTTTTACTTCCTCGTATACGTACGTATATGCAGAGTACTGTATGTAGTATAGAGAAAGTTGTGTAATGCTGCGAAAAATCGATTTCGAAATTGCAACGGAAATACGCGTTTTGGGGGTTCCGTGATACCGAAATAGTGTTTTATTTATTTTCAGAAACGCTCAAACGCCATTTTTTTCTAAAACGGTTTCTAACTTTTTCTTAAAGTTTTCTATGTTCTTTCTAAGTTAGAGATAATGCTAAATACATGTTTAAGATGACACAGAATTCATTTTACTGTGTTATTTTGGCTTTTTAGAAATTACGACAATTTAATTTTTATAAAATACCTCTCACACTACTTCAAAGTATACGTCAAATTACTTCCAATGAAGTTTCTCTAAAATTCGAAAGTTTTCTGTAATAAAGAGCTTCAAATTTCACACTTACAATAATGCTTAAAAACATTTTATTAAACACATTTCCAACTATTTAAACGAAAATGTCCATACAAGGCGAGATTTTACTCTTCTTTAATGTTCTCAAAGTAATATTTCAGTTTTACTATTAGAAAAGCGAAAAATTGAGTTTTTTTAAAATGTACTTTGGTCCTCAATAGATGAAAGCTGGCAAGAGGATGGCGCGGGTCCTAAAAGGTAACCCAGAACAAAGACATTACAAAACTAACTAGTACGAGAACGTCTGCGCCATTCCGTAGAACCACTAGTTTTTGTACATTTTTCTCTACAGAAAATGAATGTTCGTTTTTGCGAGGTGCTGTTTCGACATCCAAACTGGTAGAAAGAGATCCAGCGTTGCACATGGTTGTTTCGTTTTCTGAATTAAATCGAAATAAAAATAATTCCGAAGGACCTAAAGATCTCCGTAAAGATCATGCAGTTGAACATCTCATCTATGCTAATAAATAAAGTTCGGTTATTTTACGACAGAGCACGGAACGAGACATTAGATGTACGAAGAGAGTGCATCTTTTATTTTTCATTACTCTAATCAGTTCACATTGTCATTTAACTCATTAGAACTCTCAAAACAGCACAAAGGGAACAAATCGCCAATACGCATGGAAAACGAAAGTACTGAAAAGTTACGCCAAGAGCCCGGTATTCAAGCTGGAGAAAAATCTGTATCGAAAAACGAAGCATGAGCAATTGTTCTGCACAAAAGGTTCGTCACTTTTTCTTCTGATCCACTTTTTCGTAGCGAAAATGATGAAAAATGACCATGTAATGCGGAATAAAAGGTATTTTCTGTACGATCTGCTGTTCCTGCGGTGAAGATTACGTAGCTGCGAGTGACGTTCCGGCTGTTCGTCATAACCTCCCCTCCC
Organism: Gryllus longicercus; assembly: GCA_038098605.1. NCBI lineage: Eukaryota > Metazoa > Arthropoda > Insecta > Orthoptera > Gryllidae > Gryllus > Gryllus longicercus. Next base: position 2,673,730 of record JAZDUA010000094.1, on the reverse strand, counting down.
CTGGCCCTGCAGGAGGAGGAAATCTCCGCCGGGCACGCGCAGTCGCCGCAAAGAGGACGCGACCTCCACGTGCCCAGGATCCCCGAGGGCCGCGGCAGCACAGTTTCTAATGCGCCGGCTCCTACCGCGAGTTTCAGCCATTGCGGCGGAGCTAATTAAATCATTTCGTAATGAGCCATCGAGAAGAGGAGGAGGAGGGGGAGGAGGCGAGGGCCTGCGTGACCGCGAGCGCGCGCGTGATCTGAAAGCAAAATGGCGGCCGGATGCTTTATGTGCGAACGACGTGGCCTACGCCAGGGAGGGAGAGAGAGAGAGAGGGACTCGCTTCGGTTTGCGGCCGACCTACGACACCCCGCGGCGCTCACGGACCCAACGCTCCGCCCCCGCACGGGCGCTGCATGCGGTGGGGGGGGGGGCGAGACGCGGAGGACGGCTCCGCATCGCATCGCAGTTGGCTTAGGGAAGAGTCACGGGGAATGGTACAAAGACAGAGCAAAGAGTCAGAGGGGCAAAGAGTCAGAGGAGCAAAGAGTCAGAGGAGCAAAGAGTCAGAGGAGCAAAGAGTCAGAGGAGCAAAGAGTCAGAGAGGCAAAGTGGCAGAGAGGCAAAGTGGCAGAGAGGCAAAATGACAGAGAGGCAAAGTGACAAAGAGGCAAAGTGACAGACTAGTTAAGCTTCGCACATGCCGGTAGCACAAGCCAAGAAAGGAAATATTGAAATATTTTACGGTTTTACTTTTCACTTAAAATGTAAATATTCTGCTTTGGCAGATGTGAAAAAAACAATAAGTTTAATAAAATGTGGAAAAATATGAAAGAGTTCAGCTTTAGAGTTCTGATATATTTTATTCTATCAATATTCAAACTACAGAAATATACAGTATTAAATAAAACGAAAATGACAAGCATTAACAAACTCGAGATACCCAGAAATCGGAGTTATCTTGGTTACGGAAGTTCCATGAAACCATCATTTAAAGAGTACAATAGAATCGATACATTCATTACGTACCAAAAAAGGCTGAAAGTAATTTGAATAAATTGTGCATGGGTCAATCACGCTCTCAATAAGAATACTCACAAGACCAGTTACGAGGCGCTCAGTTATTTGATTACAGGCGGTCAAAGCAGCAGGACCCGTACAAGGCGCGCCTATTACGCGATTAAACGGCGCTGGGCTAATAAGAGTGCGCCGGTGCGTGAGAAAGGGAAGGGGCAAGAGATAAGGGGGAAGGGGAGGTAGCGCGAATTAAGAGCGGAGGGATGCGGATGTTTGGAAGAGGAGCGGAGGAAAAGGGGGTAGGAAGAGCATGGTTGGGGAGAGGGGAAATAATAGAACGTGTGCGGGCGGGAAACCAGTGAACAGAGTGATGCGGGAGAGTGCAGAGAGCCGAAGTGAGCAGCGCAGTGCGAGGAGGGAAGAGAGCGGGGATCAGGGGCGTGCGAGGAGCGGTAGACAACGGGGAGCGGGAGGGTGCGAGGTATGGAAAATAACGGGGATCAAGAGAGTGCGAGGATTGGAAGAGAGCGGTGAGCAGCAGAGAGCTGGAAGCGGAAGAGTGCGAGAACGGAAGAGAGCGAGGAGCGGAAGAGAGAGAGAGAGAGCGAGGAGCGGAAGAGAGAGAGAGAGAGCGAGGAGCGGAAGAGAGAGAGAGAGCGAGGAGCGGAAGAGAGAGAGAGAGCGAGGAGCGGAAGAGAGAGAGAGAGAGCGAGGAGCGGAAGAGAGAGAGAGAGAGCGAGGAGCGGAAGAGAGAGAGAGAGCGAGGAGCGGAAGAGAGAGAGAGCGAGGAGCGGAAGAGAGAGAGAGAGCGAGGAGCGGAAGAGAGAGAGAGAGAGCGAGGAGCGGAAGAGAGAGAGAGAGCGAGGAGCGGAAGAGAGAGAGAGCGAGGAGCGGAAGAGAGAGAGAGCGAGGAGCGGAAGAGAGAGCGAGAGCGAGGAGCGGAAGAGAGAGCGAGAGCGAGGAGCGGAAGAGAGAGCGAGAGCGAGGAGCGGAAGAGAGAGCGAGAGCGAGGAGCGGAAGAGAGAGAGAGAGCGAGGAGCGGAAGAGAGAGAGAGAGAGAGCGAGGAGCGGAAGAGAGAGAGAGAGAGCGAGGAGCGGAAGAGAGAGAGAGAGAGAGAGCGAGGAGCGGAAGAGAGAGAGAGCGAGGAGCGGAAGAGAGAGCGAGGAGCGGAAGAGAGAGCGAGGAGCGGAAGAGAGAGCGAGGAGCGGAAGAGAGAGCGAGGAGCGGAAGAGAGAGCGAGGAGCGGAAGAGAGAGCGAGGAGCGGAAGAGAGAGCGAAAAGCGGAAGAGAGAGCGAAAAGCGGAAGAGAGAGCGAAAAGCGGAAGAGAGCGAAAAGCGGAAGAGAGCGGGGAGCGGGAGGGAATGGGGTGCGTAAGAGAGCGAGGAGCGGAAGAGAGAGAGGAGCGGAAGAGAGAGAGGAGCGGAAGAGAGAGAGGAGCGGAAGAGAGAGAGGAGCGGAAGAGAGAGAGGAGCGGAAGAGAGAGAGGAGCGGAAGAGAGAGGAGCGGAAGAGAGAGAGGAGCGGAAGAGAGCGCGGAGCGGAAGAGAGCGAGGAGCGGAAGAGAGCGCGGAGCGGAAGAGAGCGAGGAGCGGAAGAGCGAGGAGCGGAAGAGAGCGCGGAGCGGAAGAGAGCGCGGAGCGGAAGAGAGCGAGGAGCGGAAGAGAGCGCGGAGCGGAAGAGAGCGAGGAGAGAAAGAGAGCGGGAGTGTCAGGAGCAGAAGCGAGCGAGAAGCTGGACAGAGCGAGGAGCGGAGAAGAGCGGGGAGCGGGAGGGAATGGGGAGCGGAAGAGATCTGTGTGCGGAAGAGAGCAGGGGGAGACGGGGAGCGCAGGGAGTGAAGAATATGCCAGAGAACGGGATCGATGACGTGTGGTGAGCAGAGAAGAGCGGCGAGGGAATGCGCACTCGCAGGAGGAGGAACGGCAACGTGCACGTGGGGGGGGAGGGGATTCGAGGCGGTGGCGTGCGGACCTCTCGTTACCAGGCGGGCGCGCATTACGCACCTTATACGGCGCGAGGGCCGGGACGTGAAGTTAAGCCTGGCTGCGCGGGCGGGTGCTTTCGGCTCCGACCGCTGCGCTGCCCGCGCTCGCCGGGCGCACGTGTGACTCATAAGGCGGTAGACCCCATGCTGAGCTCTGGCCTGGCATTCGTGTATTCGCATTGCCGCTGCCGTCATTTCACAGAAGGCAAGATGGTACCTATCCATTAGCTTTGTCAAACTCGCATTTTCCTCTAACGAAGCTCTAACTTCACGTTACAGTGGCGTACGTGGCAGAACGATCTGTTAGTGCCGTTCCAAACATGTTTGACGTTAATATGGTGGTGAATATTTACAATGTATCTCTTCAGCACCAACTGTCGCAAACAAGAGAACAAAAAAGTACGCGATTTGGAACAATGGAATGTTTGCTGCTTCTCCAGAACGCAGACCTCACCGCACTAATCTATTAGTCCAAAAGACGGCATTAGGTGAGGAAATAAATGCTTCATTTTTAACAGTCGCACACCTAGGTTCAACGACAGACTCCAGTGATGTGCTTTGCAATTATTAGTTGTGTTATTTATCTTTGACCGTTTAGAACTTTCATGATTAGAACTTTTCTGAACCCTTAGCAAGAGTTTTTGCCGTTCAATGCTCATCGGATGTTTAGAAAAAACTCAAAACAGGCACCATGAGTAATCGCTTGGTAGGAACTCTTGTGTAGGCAGGTCTGTCCATAACCACTT